>OZ023162.1:22869163-23369163 GCA_963678695.2 Diplodus puntazzo
CATTTAATCCATAAAATGTCAAAAAGCCACTCTTGCTATCATAAATGACAAAGGGCTACAAATCCCTGAGTCAAAGAAGCTGAAACGGCAGATGGTTAACAAACATTTTTGCTTGAAAAATGAGCTAAATAATTAAAGGGTAGCTCCACCATTTTTTCATATTAAAGTGTATTTACAGGTCTTGGTGAGTATTATTATTGCATATGTGAAGAAAGGAGAATAAAAGGTTTTGTGGCTCCAGAGGAAACTGCATGTAATCTAACAAACTGCATAAGTTGCATTGTGGGTAATGTATGCTGAAGGTTTTAAAAAGGGAGAAGAACGTGGGGAACAAAAAAGGTGGTATCTGTGCTTTTATTTCATCATCACCGCTACCTTTTTTTGATGTGCTGATATAATCTGGTGTACAACTACATGTATCATGGGGGGAGACTGCTCAGAGCAATCAGATGCCAAATGAACAAACTACCATAAGATTAGAAAGAAAACAAAGCTGTAGACGTACCCATATAAGGCTAATGAAGGGAAACTGTTGCCTTGTCATATGAGACATTTAGACGAGAAGTATGTGTAATATGTGTAAATATAAATTTAAAAAAATGTGTGAGTAGAAATTCAAGAGTGTAGGCAACAACAAATATGTGGAACATTTCAGTAAAGTCTGATTTGAATCCAGCCCAGATTGGATAATAATAATTTCAAGTCTCTCAGAATATGCTATCTTGGGTCGATAATGCTCGACTCATCCTTTCCTTGTCTGAAAGTCAACCAGAACATGAAATTGGGAACTCGTCAGTTCTGTGGGTATCATGTACTCCGTATATTGGAGCCTTGCTTTTCTGAGGCTCCCACACAAAGTAAAGAGTGAGATCAGATTATGCTGACCTCCTTCACTGAAAGCTCATGTCTCAAACCACAGATGATGATCAATAATCCAGCAATCGAGACGGCGGAAGAGCAATGCGGACATTAGAGCAGAGACAGAAAAGGCAGAGAGTACAATACAGTACTGTTTAGGAGAATCTCAGCAGCACAACTCAACGATAGCCATTATAAAGACAAGATCAGTTACTGTCACATTAGTCAACTCAGCAGCCACTTATTTCATCAGCCATGGAATACATCACAGCTTCTTTCTGTCTGTAGACAACCTGACAACAACTGACTCTCCTTCCAAACATGCAAACTCCAGAGTCTCCAAAAGCACTTGCATCCTGCTCGCTTAATCCAGCCAGAGGGCTTTCTGCATGCATTATTTACAGTTGGCTTTATAACAAACCGAGGATCGATCTTGTGAAGTTTGTGTGACTCATGAGCACTTAGGAAATAGCTGCAGTAGGGTAACAGGGGACACAGAAACAAAACATTGTACCAAAGATGTGCTTGGGGACAAGCAAGACGGAGATGTTCTTACATTATGTGGCTTATATGTCAAGTATGGACATCATATTTGTTATTATAAAATGAGACAGATGTCATATGGGATTCTGAGTCCTGTATTGCATGAAAATTACATTTGCACTGTGTGATAGGCTGCAGAGCAGTTAGTTACTTTTGTTCTGTTAGTGTGATCATGTGTCCATTATATCAACTGCCAATAGTTTCATTTGCATTTTCACTTCATGGGTGGCTTGAACTAGTTAACCATTCAAACCCTTTTATTTTTGTTCCACCCTGAGGACATCTTAATATTGAAACATTTATTCCTGATTTTCTCTCACTTCACTTTCAAATTACAGCAATATTTTAAAAAATAATACTGAACGGGGGCTATGTGTGCATTTTTCCTATGAGGAGGACTGTCACAACATTCACTCTTCAGGTACTTTGGCACAAGTGTGAACGTTGCTTGTAGAGAATTTGCTCATAATGCACAGCATAATCTGGATATTTGCATTTAGCATCTTTAAAATCACATCCAACACATCTTTTCTGATACAGAATACTTACATAATTAATTGTTTCTGATCAGAAGACAAATCATGCAGGTAAGGACCTTTGTCCCTTCAGTGAATGAATGTGAAATGTCATTCTGCGCCATGAAGCTGAAACAACCAAACACATCTTCGCATGAGATTAAGTGATGACAACACACTCGACACTCAAACACAAAAAGAAGCACCACTCAACAGTCTACTACTTCCTGACTTCCTGCGACATATCACACTCACCATTAGAAAACTGGCTCACTCTTATATGGAAGTGGTTTTTCAAACCCCGCAGTCCAGACGTCAAGTGATCTGACTTTTAGTGAATATGTTCTGTGTCGTCATTCAGCAGCAGTTGAAACAACAACTGTTAGAAAGTTATTTACAGAAGAAGACGTTTGTTTTTTATTTATGTAATTTGGCAACAGGAACAGACTTTATCATGACGTTGCCTTTAAGGGACAAATGAGGCAGTGGTGTACACAGTCAATACAAACTGTGTTCAATAAACCATGTCTTGGTTGTGTGTTGGACTACAGAGACTCCTGGTGGTTTAAAACCAGTCTGCTAGTCAACCAACTCGCATGACTGACCACTCAAAGCATTCCAAACCAGACACACACATACCAGAGTGCACACACACAAATACACCAAAAATAACAGTGTCCACTCAGCTCAGAAAATGCACCAGTCAAACACCACTTCTTCTGACTGATCACTGATCACACACTCACCCGCCAAAAAGTGCTTTCATGGTTATGGCCTCGCAACAAGCCCATAATATCACTTCTTACTGTCATAATTACTCTTAAACAAAACACAATACGTAGGCAGGGCTTCGACACAGACATCAACTGTGAAAATTCTACCATCCACTCATGCACATATACAGAAAAACATGCAAACCCACATGTAATAAATGCAGATATTAACAAAGAATCAATAAAAAATCCTGGTAAAAGTTGTTGTCCATTATTTACTTCATTTTGTGACAAATAAGAAAAAATTCAAGTCGCTTCTACACTAATGTTAGGCATGGAGGACCAACTATTCATAATATCTCTGTCCCAACATTTATCATGTGCTGCACCACAGATTAAATACATCATCACCTGTCACTCACCTTTTCAGCTTGTGCCTTGGACCCCTTTGCTGCAGGACTGGCACAGCGTCTCTTGTGACACAAAGCCCTCACACCCTGAGGAAAGAAGTGTCCGTGGCCACAGTGTGTGTCTGTCCACAGTTCTGACCTGCCACCAGCTGCGTAACTAAAAGACTAAAAACTCCACAATAGACCCAACAGACAATAGTGTTCGGCTCACAAAGCCCTGTTTGTGTCTGATGTTGTTTGTCCAATAAAAGCAAACAATGGCATTCCATGGCTTGCAACTGTATTCACTGCTGGCCTCTCCCGATGTAAAGCGCATTCAGACACCTTGGTTGGGGGGACAAAGCCGTGAATCTGTGTCACATGTGGGGTGGGCGGGACGGGCCAAATGGGGTGACAGCAGGGCCGGTCCCACAAGCCCCACAGCATGGCATGTACAGTCACACCTATCTAGGTAAAGAGTGGGAGGAAAACAGACTCACCTGATTTTGTCGGCTGCACTGTCAGACCTGCACAGGAGGGGAGAGGAGACAGGATTCAGTTCTGTGGCGCTGAATCGATCGAGTTCAGTTCAGCTTAGATTCACTGTCATATTGTGTACTGCATTACTTCCTAATATTCCACTCACAATAGAAAAATTTACAAAATCCCAAAAAGATTTATAGGATAGCACTTTATTTACTTTTCTAACAGTATGAACAATTAACAAATGGTTTATAACACATTATAACCTACTATCAAAAGGTGCAATATGTGAGAACATCTGGCAATTCATGCTCTGAACAAATAAAGGTGCCAGAGTACCCACTACCTGTAGTTGCAGTTACTGTAGCTAGTGAGCTCAGCTAGCTGTGCAGCTAGTGGTCCAGAAGTTGGCCTAGAGTGTTGGTCTAGTTCACACCACTACTTCAGAAGCTTTGGTAGGGGCTAGCTGGGTAGCATAATAACTTCAGTATGTATGTCTGAAACACAATACATGGACATCTTCGCCACATTATGAAAACTGCTTTTGTTATTCTGATGATAATTTTAGTCATTTCTACTGTTTTGATCTAATAATCTTACATATTGCACCTTAAAGTAATTTTAAGAAGAAATCAAGAATTGTTGGTATCGTCTACGAAATAGATCTACGAAACTCCTTCTATGAAGCATCCACTGTCATAAAGTAATTGATAACATGGTAACCCTTTCTATTAAATCCCTTATAATAAGCCTTAGTCAATAACTTATAAGTCCTTATAATAGCAATACAAACACATTTATGTTTAAATGTGTTTTTTAATTTACAGCTAATTAGACCTTAGTTAATAGTTGTTTCACTGGAGCAAACAATTAACTACTTTATATACCATTTATAAAGCAATGATTACATTTATAAACAGTTGCAACTTTATAATGGCCATCCAAATAATATTCAAAGATCAACTACACAGTATTTATGAACCACTTACAGCGGTTAAGTGGGTTAAGTGTTATGAACATTAGATGCAATTATCCAAAAACAACTGCTTAAATGTATTTATATATAATTATAGCGTCTTACTCATAATGTCTCATAATGTAACTGTTAAACCTTGCCTAAGTGTGTTTGTTGCTTTATGAGTTATCATCATTATTAAAACATTCTTTATTATGCATTTATCAACATTTCACTGAGCTTTTTCTCAGCTACAGATTGAAGCTGAGAACCATGACTAAAGTTATTTAATATTAACCGCAATGAATTGTTCAGGTGTGTAATTTGATATCATTTTATTATATTATTTAAGTGTTATATAGTGTAATTTAGCTTTAATAACTGTTAATAATCGATTTATAAGTCATACTGCCATTATAATGATTGAGAAACAGGTTGGAAGTATCCTCGTATCTGCTCACACTGTAGAGTTTTATACAGTTCTGTATTGTTGTTACACCAACAAACATACAGCTCCATTCTCAGGTCTCTTCTGTTCAACACCTGAATGCTGCCACTAGCTCAGATTAAATAAAACAACAAATTGTCTGACCATAATTATGCAGATGACACACAGATTTATAAAACAATATCACCAGGTGACTAATGGTCTCATACGAGCACCAAGTAAGTGCACTGAACCAATCAATGACTGAATCTGCCAAAAATGTCTACAGTTCAACATCGATAAAACTGTAAATCAGCCAAAGAAGAACAGTTATGTCTCAGTACTCAGCTGACCACTAATCAAGCCAGAATTCTTGGGGTAGCCATGGACTCAGACTTAGACTTAAATAACAACATCCAGACAGTTCAAAAATCAGCCTACTGTCGCCTTGCAAGTATATGGACAATTCGAAAGACTTTTGTCTCAGCTGGACTTGCTGTAGAAAACCTGTCCAATGCGTTTGTGGGTTCAACTGGTGTAACACCTTGCAGGTGTCTCTAAAAAGCAGACCAGACAGCTGCATCTGATTCAGAACACTGCTGCCGCTCCAGTTCTCAGGTAATGACACAAGCTTCCTGTTTGTCAAAGAATAGATGTTCAAATGCTGTTCTTGGTTTCTAAAGTACTGAATGGTCTGGGGTTAATATAGATGTCTGACCTGCTGTTACGTAATGAACCATCCAGAACCTCTCAGGTTGTCTAGATAGAGTTCCCTTACTGTCAGTCAAAACTAAAAACTGAGAAGCAGCATTCAGATTTTATGCACCACACATCTGCAGCAAAGTTACAGAAAACTTGAGATCTGCTCAGATTCACAGTTTTGTTTGCTTTTCTGTTTGACACTGCATTTTATCAAATGAAATGTGGGACCCATTATTTATATCCTAAGCTTCACTATGGCTGTCTTATTCCATTTTATCTCATTATAAACTTCTATTTCATTTTACACTGTTTAAATCACATTTACTTATGTATCTCACTTCATTATATCTTCTTTTATTACCTTGTGTAATAACACCATGTGTTTGAAAGATGCTACACAAAAAACTTGCCTTGCTTTAAATGGGGAAATATGAGTCCTGCATGCATTTAATGGACAACCTCAGGTGAAACATATACACAATACTATAAATTGACCCACTGAGGGCATGTCTCACAATGTGTGATCCCGATTCACACCTCGCATTCATGTGCTGCGTCATCTTCACTGATGACTCATATTACACTGTCTCAGCAAAGTCACATTGTGATATTACATAACCCCATCTGCAGTTATAGTGGAGGAGTTGAACTTAGTAGAAGCCTCGGATGCAAACGCACATAAATGAATGCAAATGAGCAAACTTGCCCTCACGTCTTCCCTCCTTGAAGTACCGCAGATGCCCAGAAAATCTGTCAGAGGCAGCCAAAAATCACAGCTAGTGGTACACATTAGCCTGCTGTTAATTCACCAGAAAACGCAGCTGCACATAGCACACTGAGCAAACTGCGGCACACAAGACAAACAGACAGATGCGGCGAGAGCAAAAAAAAACAAGCCTGGCGCACGGAGGCGGCGAGACAGGTAGAGAGGCAGCGGTGCGAGAAATGCAGCTGTTTTTACCTGCAGAGGAGACATGACATTCCGTGCCCTCTAAAGCCGGCTACAGAACGCTGCTCTCCCTGCAGCTGCTGCAGACGCCCCTCACTAGCTATCCCCAGCACAGAAAAGAGAAGAGCAGCGAGAAATCCCATAGGTTTGACAGATACCGCTTCCTAATTCGAGCAAGTGGAGACACTGAGCGAGGAGAGTGCGCGGGAGGGAGAGCTAGAGAGAGGAACATGGGGAAGAGTGCAGGACAGAGAGAGAACGAGCGGAGGTGTAGTGAACAGTAGACAGAGCAATGAGAGCAAAGGCAGCTGAGTGGGTGCTTATTACGAGGCTAGACGAAGAGGATTCCTACACATTTTCAGTTTCAGTTCCACTTTTATCAGAACGTTCCTTCAACATATTTTGGAAGACAGAACTATACATTTCAAGGTCAATACCTTTGCCAAGAGCTGGAAGGGGTTCGGGTTGGCTGTGATTTGGTGTAAAAGCTGTCCTTGGTCCAACAATCAGTTTAAAGTTTTACAGTGATTTAGATCAGATACTTCAGACATTTCATACATCCTTTTATTTGAGTCAAAATAACTTCATTATCATAACTGCATTTTTGTGCTGGTGGTTACATCTAAAATCGGCAAGCTTTTAGCTGCTAAACAGTATTAATCCAAGGACAATCTTGCTGAAAAACACAAAAACAGAACTAATCATAGACCACAATCAGGACTGTATCTTTAGGATACTGTTAAATATCTGGACACTGACGTTTTTCATCCTGTCTTAAAACTTCATTGACCCTAAAATCTAGTTTGTAGGACAAGCAAGAATAATGACCCCTGTATCAGTGCACTTATAATGTGAACAAGAACAATTTCAAGGCAAAATCAATGTGTATGAAAAGTTCTGCAATCCAGATAGTTCTACCTTCCTGACACATCCTCCTCCTAATCCCCCAGTGGGCAAGATATCACTCGCTTAGTTTCCTTCTGGCTACATGACTTCACTGCAGGTATAAGGTATAAAACCGCATATCACATCCCAAGACACCAGGCACACACACATATGTGCTTAAAACAGACACCTACACACACCTACACAGCAGGTTCAATGACTGATTTGATGTCCAAGCCCGTCACTGGGGCCCCTGTGACAACTGCAACATATTCCAGGGGGATACAGAGCTAATGATACTGCCTGTCTCTCAACTATAGGGAAGCAGAGGCTGTAGGAGTAGTGACACATACTATTAAACAGGTAGATACCTAAAAAAGTTCAGTTCAGACAGTTCATACTGACAAAAAGGCTTTTTTGTAATATACCTTTGAAGTACACAAAAGCCCTCCATGCTTTTTTGCCCTCATTAATGTCATGTCATTGCTTCATTTGCACAGAATAATTCTCTTCCAAGACAATCATGTTAGCGGGCAGAAGGCTTGAATTTGTTTATAAAACAAGAAACATAAAACAATTGAAAGCCACCACAGACACACAGAGACAAGTTATAGCAAAGCTTTGGAGCACTAATATGAAGAGGAAGCGCCCTCTGGTGGAGAATGCATGCAAGACAGACTGATGTGGGCAGAAATTAGGGAATGCATTGACATTTTGAGTTGATTATTCTTCCCAGTAGCATGAATCTAAACATGGCCTGGTAGACCAGACACAAAAACTGTCCTGTGTGTGTCCTGACTTACCCTTGGACCCATTGTAACAAAGCTATAATATAATTTAACAGTTTTAACATTTGCTGGATATCTCCAACATTCAGTGCCTGAGTCTCAAGTCACATTTTCATTACTTCTTTGAATCTCTCTTCTGAGAATGAGGCCCAATCAGAGATAACACACACATGCACACATACAAACAACAACATACACATATCGCTCACCTCTCCTCTCGGATTAATGGAGTCAGGAAGCGAGAGCTGTCATCTTCGTGGCTGCTCTGCAGGCTGCTCTGCTGACTGCTCTGCTGACTGCTGCGTGGCGAGAGAGAGATGTGAGGCTGTCAATCATTACGGCATGGTTGGTTGATGGTGCATGTTCACTTCATCTTGTGTTATCCGAGGAAAAGGTTAATGTGAGTAATCTCATGAATCAGGGTTTTTAGCTCATCTATTAGTTACTGTGTAAACTGCCATGAAATATTTGCCCCTGCACACAAGAAACACTAGGTGACAAACATGCATGGCATAAATAGACCTCCTTGTATAAAACAATAAATTAGTTTTACAAACACAACATTTTATAGGGACCTGCAGGAAAATCACAGTCTGTCTGTCATAAGTTTGTTGTTGCTTGGCTAAACATTAGCAATTCAAGATCCTGCATCTAATATACACAACAACAATCAAAACTATGTGGCAGCTGCTAGTATGTACAGTATGTGGCATGTTGGTCCGTATAGTGGCAGAAGTCCTGTCCTGTACATGCAGGTACCAAGTGATAACACTAGAGGGGGCTACATCACACAGGCTATGCAAGAGATAAGGCTTCTGATAATACATAAGAGGGTTACAGGAGTGTCATTGAGTCATTAAATCATTAAAGAAGACATGTTTAAGAGATCTCTGACTGTAATTACCATACAATGCTAGTTCAAGTTTAAGTTAGTTAAGTAGATTATTGTTAACTAGTTACTGTAAGATGCACACATGATTGAGATTACATTGTGGGAAAGTGAATGATTTCCAGTTTTTTCCCAATTCTCCTGTCAACCCAGCAACACTTGTCGGATTAAAGTCGGTCTGTTGGGAAAGTTTCTTCATTAATTCCCACTCTA
Organism: Diplodus puntazzo; assembly: GCA_963678695.2. NCBI lineage: Eukaryota > Metazoa > Chordata > Actinopteri > Spariformes > Sparidae > Diplodus > Diplodus puntazzo. Next base: position 22,878,473 of record OZ023162.1, read on the forward strand.
ACTCCACAGGGTGCTCTAATCCGATTCCAACAGTAGCAGTGTTCTACTCGAGGCTGGAGGGAATGCTTGAGAGATTTTGAGAGTTGAGATAATTTTGGTACACTAAGGATGCTCTCTGGAAATAGTTTGCTATAGTACACTTTATGCAGCCACTTAACCTCGTGTCAAGCCTTGAAAAACTATTTTATCTTAAAAGAGGTCAAACAATCTCTTTAATACCTATCTATCTTTACCCACTTAAACTAAATAATACTGAAAACAACTTATCTCAGCTGCTTGGCAAATGTATTATGCTTCAAAAAATTTCAAGTGTAACTGAGTAAGAGTCAGCTTTGAACAGTGTTATACTGAAAATGAGCAGCGTGCACAGAAATATAGCTGCATTTAGGTTGAAAAAGGTTATATTACATTGAAAAAAAGACTTAAGAAGTAAGAATTTAAGTCCGGCATACATGCCATTCCTACATTTGAGCAGCTGTTACGGATCCATTTTAAAACTATACTGTACATGTATGCTGACTCAGGACACAGATAAGATTAATGCTCTTAAAAAGACTCCGCACTGAATATTATCAGGGGACTAATTTAGAAACTGCTGACTTTTCACCTGCACACAACAGCCCACATTGGGTGAAAAAAAAGAATATTTTTTTGTGGAATATCAGTTGAGCTCCACTCCCTCCTATCACAGCTCCAGTCTCCTCTGCAGAGGGTGCAGCATGTCTGCAAGCTGTTCTCTCAGAGGGAAGACACGTGTTCTGCACAAGCAGATGTGTTTGTCCGAGTTTATTTTCAAGTAAGCGTTCGTACTTGTGTCCCCGTTTTCGTTTGAAATCAAGAGGACAAAAAGTTAACATGTGCCCTCGCCGAATTATTCATGACTCATAAACAATTGATATGCCCTTTGAATATGATAGCGAGGGGGCGGAACAAAACACTGTCAATTGTGATGTGGAGTTGCCGTGACAACAATCTACAGTGCCCAGTAAAACCCCCACAAATCATTCAGTATTTGCATAAGTTTAAGCATCACATTATCTTCGAGTCACAGACTTCCAGTCTTTAAATATGTGGCTGTCATTGATGTTTATATATTAAAAATTAGTTTGAACTGATACTGTAATTTGAAATACATCAGAAACAATGACATTGTGAGATGCCTAAAATGTGATGTGATCATCACTTCTAAGGCGATTGACGGTATCTTGTCACTCTGATCCAAGACCATTCTGTTAAAATGGTTAGAATTGAAAAAGATGCTTTTCCATTCTTTTTAAGACCATGGAAGGTGTTCAATTGCTCAACAAGTTCTCAACTGACAAGTTGTTTAAGCTACTTTTCATCATCTTACTGCTTCTGCAATTAAACAATTTGAAGAACTTGCAGGCTTATTAACATTTCTTCAAATGGTAACTGTGCGAGGTTGTGTGTCTGAAATATTTAAATGTTTGGGCGAGGTGAAAGCAGTGAAGCCTGGTGAAAGATACTGCACCACTTCCTCAAAATAGCCCTGCTCTTATCAGCCCACTGAACTGCAGATTCCACTGTGTCTGCAAGCTTCCACTGTTCCCAATCTTACATATAAACATTGACAATTCACACATCCTGTGTGTATCGGTTGTGTTGAGTGGATGTGAGTGACACGTAATAAAACAATGCCAGCCGCCTACAGCTGCGGTCAGAGCAGAAGAAAATCAAAATTGGAAATATTTTCATGATTTTATACCCAAGCGGAAATAAATCAGTTAAAGCTTAATAAAATGTGTTTGAACACCAACGGTAATTGTACTGTCCCCATGAGCAGAACACCATGTTAACAGTGCTCACACTGCACAATGACAAACTGTACTTTCCAGACCAACATTTTTCAGGAATTTGAACCAAAATACTCAAGGAAGAAAAAAAAAAACCAGACGGTCGAAGTGCAGGGCAGCCATGAGTGTTATCCTTACTGGAGGTAAAATTCCAGCATCTGTGAAGCTGACAGAAACGCTTCAGCTACAACAATGTAATCATTACACTGGCTTGCCACACAGCACTGGTGTTTAAGATTCAGTCACACAGTCAAAACTTTTGACATTTTCCATTTGCAACTTTTGTCAGTATATAATCAATTATCATACCTCAGTCAGACTTAAACTGACACACATACAAACATAGGACTATTCAATAAGTGTGTCTTGCTTCTAGTTAATACTGAAATAAAATGGTTTGATATATATGGTATATAGTCCAGGCACAATCCCCACAGGCAGCAGTGGAACAAACGGAATACATTAAACATCAACCTAAATAAACTCTTTAAGTATTAGTGCTTGAGTCAATTGTGTATTCAGATTTAAAATTCACAACATGATTCATGAAAAATAAGATGAAAATCTGAAAAGTGGTTTTCCAAATTTCTTCTCCTTAAAGTTTCATATAAATTCCTGTCTTGTAGAACAAGGCATTTATACTGTATGAGACACTAGTGGGTTCAACATTGATGCAGCGTCACTTTGATTTTGCCGGTCCACTTCGTACAGCTTTATGACATGTGCACATAACAACACATCTGCAGATAATGGTCAATAAAGTGTGGTATTTGAACAAAAACTATTATTTGAACATACCTTAGCAAAACCATGTAGTCAGAAATCGATACATCTCATCAATTAGTCATTGGTGCCAAAGGAGGGAAATTAAAAGATAGCTCACCTCACAAACAAGGCCAGAACTCTTTGTGCAGTCGAGGAGTAAGACATCACTTTACCTATTGTAATAGTAATCTTTGTATTATATAGTCTAAAAAGTCAGCCAGACAGCTGCAGCGTATTTCAGTCCTCACTTGAGCCAGTATGCTTCATCAGTGCTTGTTCAATGGTCTAAAAGGATATGAAACCCCCTCACACCATGCTTATTTGACGTCAGAATGGTTGGGGTGGCTGCAGCCGTCAATTTCTAGGAACTTTCCGAAACGGACAATCTGAAACCCACACCCTCTTCTCATTGGGATTGGTCACCAGGTGAGAAAGTATGTTTGAACTTTATCCAGCTCACTTTATTTGTTACACAGCTACTTCTATCACTGCCCACATGTCAACCAAGTCTACCATTATAAATGCTTTTCAGGAGAAACTGTTCAACCATGTGTACCATTACTGCAATATTTTAAACATTTGCCACCATGTCGCCCTTCTCTGTGACTAGGGGTGGAAATCACAGAGTAACTCACTATATCATAGGATTCACAACATGTTGCCCACAATAACGATAGCATCAGGATACATTCTGTGATGATCAATACATTGCAAGACAATCATCTGACATTACATCACAACATCTGTCTAACTGAAGAATACAAAATACCCTTAAAAAGGCAAAGTTCAGGAATGATTAGTTAATCCACTGCTCTGTGGTGTCAGTGTCATAGAATCTGAAATGAAGTGAGATGAAACAATGTATACAAAGTGCAGACAGTCGTAGCTTAGTGCCTCTTTGTCACACACTGACTGCAACCTGTCCATGCCCACATGTGCTATCATTCCAAAGTGAAATACTACTAATAATACTTTAAGCTGGCAAAAAGCCGAGCTGCCAGAAAGCAGAACAGTCCTGGAGTTACAATGTTTCAAGGATGGATACAACCACGGCTCGCTACAATCTTTTCAATCCGCGTAAATTAAGTTAACACAAGTTTACACCACAAAGAGTTATGGAGTAACTTGTCTGGGAAGTCAAGCTGTCAGAAGAATCTTTTTATATCACCTGCATGTTCTGATACAAATATTGTTATTTGGCGCCAGTGTATCTATTATTTTATTACAAGTATCGATATTTTGTCCCACCCATGACCTATGACGGTTAGCTTTTCACCTTGCTCGCTATAAATACCTTTGAGTCTTTTAAGTAGTTAGTTCTGTTTGAGTGTAACCCAGCCCAGAGTTCAAGAAAGTGGAACACATCATCCAAGTTCTCAGATCTTTGGAGAATGTCTTGTCCTGGGCACCAGTAAGACAATCAGCAGCCTTGTCTCTAACTCTATTAAGTTCACTAAAACTTTTCTGATGATTCTGCCCTTTATGAAATTAAACTGGGTGTGTTGTCGTAGACAGTAGCTGCACTATATTTCTTATTCCCGTTTGTTCTGCTGCATACCATTTTAGCTTCTTATAGCATTTATTATTGTGACAAGCACCTTGAATTGTTGTTGCAAGTTTGTATATTAATAAATGTGCCTTGCCTTGCATTGCTGCAGGTGTAGCTATTATTAGAGCAACATGAGCTGAATCCTATGTACTATATGCACACAAATGACCATGCTCCTTACGCTTTGTGGCTATAAGACCACAGCCAATGTGCATTCATGGCGCTATTGTGAAACTACGTACATTAATACGAAAATAAAGACACCCAAGGCAGTAATAATAAATGGATGTGGGCAACAGTGCTGACATTAATAAGAACATATCTATGTACAAGGACGCATAGCAAGCAGAATTTGTCATGTAAAGTTGCACACCATGTACGACTAAGCTGAAGATAAACATAGAGATCTGGATTATTCATGTCACTCTTATGCTGCTTTAAGCCTGTAGATTTTTTTATATACCACGTGCAGCTAGTAACAAGCAGCAGCTTGAGGAGGAGCAAAGTCATCTTAACGCCACAGTGTGGGATTATGCCGAGGAGCCCTTGTTAGAACAGTCCACATTACACCTGAGGGGAAGCAGGGCTTTACTTATGATGTGCTGGATAATGACAGTATTTCACACTCAGGGATGCTGTCGGGGTTATGCACTCGTGCCTCCCGGGAGATGGTGTCTTCCACTCAGACAAAGATAACACACTGATGGAGTGTGTAATGAACCTGTTCCTGGCAGCCATCTGTTACCAGTCATAATTCATAGGATGCAGCAAAGACAGAGGAGAAATAACTACCAGATATTCAATTTGTCATCTCTTAGAACACTTGTCCAAAAATGGCTAAACATGACTAAAGTGGGGCACATCAGACCAATTTTCCCGTGACTAATTAGAGTACAATGAATCAAGCAAAAGATCAAAGTGAAATTGATATACTGCATGAATTCTGCAAATGGAAAAAATTGCTTAAGTTGACAATATTTTTATAACAGTAACTCAGTGAAGGCTCTAAACTCAGCATATTATCATATGGCACCAGAGAGTGCTCTAAACTCTCAGGTAAAATTACAATCTAGACTTCATTTAGTGCTGCAACGCAAACACACACATGTTCATAAAGTAAACTAGCAAACATTTTTAGGAAAGCTTTATCTAATACGAGTATTATAACTGAACATAGTTCTTCCATGATCTGTATGGATCCTACACATAGTTTGACACGCATGTGAACCTTGGATTTATTTAAAAACTTTAACGACATGATTTTTGTCTTTTTTGTTTGGTTATGCAGTCAGTGATTGAGGGTATTTTAGCATTAATAGTTCACATAAACTGAGCTGACCTATCTTCTACTTATGAACTTTGTAAAACTTTGTCACACTGAACAAACAAGCTAAATAAAAAGTCTGGATATTCCGTAAGGTAATTTTATATGTCAGGATATGGCATCTCCTGCCAAGAGGTGGGGGTTGTTTGTCCACTTTAATATAACAATTGAGTACTGAATGTTTCATATATTTATAAACATTAACTTTATTTTGGCATACTCATTAAGTTATCTTTGTAATACATTGGTCCCTCTATATAAATAACTCATAGAACTATAAATGAAGTCGTTCGAGTCTCTAAGAGTTTGTACATTTTCATCAGCTTTGCATGGCTTCATTGAACTCTTTAGTAGTACATCCAGTTACAATACTTTTGTTCCTGTCACATTCTGCCAAACCTTAATTCAGACAGACAACTGTATAACTATTCCAAATACCTTTTGACCTGCATTTTTATTAACCTTGAATGTGCGGAAAGTCACATTACTAGAATTGTTAGAATACTTTAAAGGGGCTTATTTGAACTTTATTGACCCCTATGACCTTTCCTCTAGTACCGCTACACATACTGTATCTTTGATGCCAGTTTATCTCACAACAATGCATCCAAAAGGATGAAAACTATTGATTTTGTAAACCCCTCGACCTTTCCCCGAGTACTGCTGCCAGGCTGAACTTTAAGTTTTAAATGTCTGTAGAGTATCTCCTGAGTGATTAGTTTAAACACAATATTCAGTGCACATGAATAATCCCAAGAGGAAGCAACAAGTTCACTTTGTTGACTCTAGGGCAGAGGTCTACACTCTGTCCATTCAACAATCTTTGTCATTAATTCCTATTTCAACAGCTCATGCGTATGAACTACACACTTCTCTTAACCTAGGTTGTACCTTCTGACCTTCACAATGCTTATATGATTTGAAATTGCATTCTTTGATCTATATAAACCACTAGTTCAATCAAAGCATCAGGATGAATCAGCTTTAATTTAAAAAAAAAAAACTGATTAGACGGTCTTTTCATTTCAGATCTATGTTCAGCTTTCTTAAAAGTGGTGCCATGTGCCATTTGGGGTTTCCTACACGGATGTTGTCTTTCAGGACTATATTCAAGTGAGTGTAGGCAGTCCGACACATGCTACAACACAAGACTGGAAGAAAATACAGGGGAATGTATCACATTCAGATGAATTACTCAGACAAAATTACTCTTCCCCTAATTAGATCACTGTTGAGTGATTTCTTGGAACCAAAAACAGTTTTACAAAGTAATAAGACCGAAGAGAACTTTGTTATTGGAGCATTCATATACAAGAAGGGAAGAAATATCGTTTCTCAGTAGCCAACGTTGAACAGGTATCAAGCTATCTACTAACCCTTTTTGAGTTAGTGATACAACACATTAGTGCAGGTAGCAGGAGCCTAGAAGCAGCATGGAGGTATTAGGGAAGATGTTGGGAGAAGAGGGGAATGGGGAGAGGTGATTCGGGAGGGCCCATACCAACCTGCTGTCACTGGCTTGCTCCTTCTTCTCTCTGACCTTCAGCCACTTCCTCAACAGGAAACGTTTGCGGCGCGGAGAGGCGCTGGGCGTGGAGCATCTCGACCAGGAAGAGGCGGCGTCTTCGTCGCTGGATGGCGTGATCTCAATGGAGGGCAGCTGGAGGTACTCCTTGGAGCTAGAGCGTGATCGGGCCGTGAGGTGGCCCACAGTCAGCCGCCCCTTTTCCATCTCCCTCTCGCTGGGCACGTTCCTCATGCGCCGCATCTTGAAGCGCTTGCGTCGGAGCGTCGGGGTTGAGGAGCTGGATCGCATGGAGCCATCTGACACGACGTTGCTTCCTCCGTCTGAGTACGCTGGGGCATCGGTTGGAATGCTTACCTGGAGTGAAGGGGGTCTAAGAGTGTCACTCATGGTCCTGACTACCTTTTATAAAATTAAAATGCCACCCTTAAAGTGTGAGATCCTTGGTTACAAGAATTGACAATTCTCCAGTTCTGCAGCTTGAAGAGCTGTTAGATAAAGTTGAGGTTCAGTGTTAAACAGATGAGGCACAATATAGAGTTCTTGACAATCTTTGGTGGACCTTAAACAGCCCACTCAGTCCTTCTTGTTTATTTAAGAGTCGTCTCCATGTGCCAGCCAAAGGACTGAAAGACTAGCTTAGAAGTCCTGATAGCAGGTATCTTGGGGCTGATCAAGTCCTTGTGCTGCTCCTCAGCTGCTGGTTGATATGTATCAGTTCAGTGGCTGGCTGACAGACTGTGAAGAGCAGTCTTGTGGCAGTAAACTCAGTCTCTCAGGCTGGGGAGGAGAGGGCTGGATTAGATAACAAAGGGGGCTTCTGTTCTGAGAGCAGCAGATGAAACATGTATAAGGCCTGACGGGGAGTGTAACACAACTCCTTTGCCGGTCCTCCCCAGGGACAGGCAGGCCAAATTACACACACCCGCACTTACACATTGGCTATGCTACTGTCTGAGCTGCCAAAGCTGTTACCTTAGCTGCTGTTGCTAATGCTAAAGAGGAAGGCACCAACTGTCAGCCCTTGAATATTGATGCTGATGTTGTGAAAAGGCTTGGAGGTCGTTTGTTGTCACTTTGCGGCCATTTTGAAGTTGCTGCGGCAGAGGAAGACGCTGTCGGCCCAAGCTGTGCCCAGAAGTCCGTCTTGCACCGGTCAGGGTGTCGCTGTCTCCACGCAGTTAATGCCTACAGGTTAGAGGGAGGTGATAGGATTGCGAGGAACAGGTAAGGCTGAGGGTGATGGTGACCAAGTAAAGCAGCCAAACAACCACTCAAGGCAGATAATCAGAAGGGTAGCCGTGTACAGGGACATACACACACACACACACACACCCACACACCCACTCACACACTAACAGGCAGATACCACGATAACCAATCGCAGGGAACAGGCAGAATCTCTGATGCGATGCACAAACAACTCATTTGCATGATCAAATTCAGATCTACTAAACATACAATGCCTACTCACCACCATTCACCAGCCCAGGTTAATCAATCCCTTAAACCTGTCTTTCCTCAAAATTAGATCAAATGTATCACAGACCCTTAAATGTGTTATCAATGTCCACAAACAAAATCAGAGATAACCTCTACTGATTACTGCCTTGGTACACAATAGTCAATCAATGTGGTGGCTAACTGTTTTATGGGTTAATACCGAAGTGAGGAAGACTTACAAAGAACCCTCTCACCAAATGTCTGACCTTGACTTAGGATTCGATGTGCTGACTGCCTGTTTAACGATACACCCTTGAGTTTTGCTGAATGCTGGCCAACACTGCCAGTTTTGCAGGTGCAACTGTCAAGCAAATAGAACCGCGAGATAAAAATACGATGGGAGTACAGAAGAAACCATCACAAAGCAAGCTGTCAGGGTTGAGTGGGAGCCTTGTGGGAAACCCAGATCAAAAATAACGCAGACAAAAAGTCAATACTAAGCACAACCATCTGCGTTCTTCTCAGCCTGCGACATTAGCATCACTAGAATAATTGCTGTGCACATATGGCTTCCTCAGCTGGGCGTCTATGAGGTGAGAAGAAAAAAAGCAGGGGGAGCTGTTATGTGCAGACTGAGAGGGAAGAGAGAGCGAGCAGTGCTCACTACTACTGAGAATAAGTGAATCTATTTCCCAATTGAATTAATCTAAAGCATAGTAGAGTTTGAGTTCTGGCCTAAAGGTTTAGAGGATGTTTCTGGATCAAACAGCTTGGGGAAGCAACATCTTAGCTGTCGAAGCTGGTATTTATTTAGAAGATCAGAAATGTGGAGAGGGGTAGTGGTGTCATCGATTTGAAATCTGAATGAATGTGCTCTCTAATGTAAATACAAGCTTTGTTGCCGTTCTCACTCACACAGGATCACCACTATGCATTAATCTAGCCTGGAGGAAGTGAAAGCATGAAAAGCCTTTTCTTAAATGGGACAAAGTGAGAAAAGGCCTGATCTTATCCAGGATCATAAAGGAGACTTAATAGAAGACGGATTTGACAACAGCAACCGGGAAGAAAATGTAAGGCCAAGACAAAAAGCATTCCACAGAGGGCTTTATGAAGGAGCAGCCAAGCAGCTTAAGTGATTATAAAACTCATATCTCGCATCCTGAATCTTGGACTTTAAAAATAGATTTCAAGAACTGCTGTGATATAATAAGACCTAGCTAACTTTCAGCACTGTCTGTGTTCAGGAGGAATAAATTGTGAGCTAGGGTTTGCCGCAGTGACGTCATTTTCCCACCAATTAAAAAGCTTGTGACAACACTGGTACACAGTCTTTATATGAGAAAAGAAAAGAACATTTCATACAGCTTCAGCTCTACATTAAAAGGATTTCACTGGAGAAACATGAGTTGAATGTTACTATAGAAGTGGGCTAGTGACAGGAAATACATTGTTAGACATGGTGCCATCATTATTCATCAAAGCTGCATCTACAGAGCAAAACAAGAGTGAATTCGGGCATTTGTTGACAGCGGATTTATTTTAAATTTATTCGGTCTGCGGAAGTAATGGTACAATAAGGAGATCTAAGATGCAGAGCTGCAGGCAACAAGCTGCACACAACTTCTCAGTGAGGTTTTCCTGTTTGTATTCGGTTTAAATCCAAAATATCGCCAAATACGCGCTTTTGCCTTTTTGCTTTCATAGCAAATCCTCCGCCATCATCTTCTCAGTCAACTGTCCTTACTCTGTTACAAATTAAATGTGACTCCTGCTACTCTGTGCTCCGACTTCTCTGCACTGAGTCCACTATCCGACTATGTATTGATCTTTGTGAAAAGCAAAACAACAGTGGGGGCTGTCAGCAAGTAATGCCATCTGAGCCACTCATATTTGTCTCAAATAAAATTCAACATTTAACCATCAACAGACAGATCCTGTTAGTGTCAATGTCGAGATGAGCCATTGATGGAATGCAACTAACAATCAGATAGCGATGTGGGCGTGACAGTGAGTGAGACTATGGAGTGGTGAGCAGAGACAGACAAAGGGTGCTGCATCAGGGCCAGAGAAGTTACTCAATTTATTTTATCGGACACAAAAAACAGCAATACCAATTGTCAGAAAAATGCTGAATATCTGCCTCTGATAATCTCCCAGGATGATAATGCGCCTATCCCTTCAAACTATCCTCAGTGTACCAATTCAATTTAATGTACTGTACTGCTAACAAATACTGTGTGTTTCAGCGGGAACATAAATGCAGAACAAGATTAATAATTCAGCGCTGAGTCATGCAAGTGAAGGTTTTGAAATGAACACTAAAGGGTGTCTATTTAAAGAGCAAGACCGTTAAAACCACACTGACCCACTGCATCACTCTGTTCATCAGTGTGGCCTGATCAGTTGAATCAAAGGCTGCATTGAGGTCAACAAGCCCCAACACAGAACACTGACTGAAGCCATCAGAATATCAGCAGGGACACGGAGCACTATGCACATGACTGAGACCGCTTGGCTACTTCTAGAACTTGCATGCAGATATTTTTTAATAAGTTCAACCCAAAGGAAACTTGGAGATTTGCCTATATTTATCCAGCACACAGTAAAACACCATGTGCTGGCTTGACATAGAGTTAGACTAGCAATACCAGGCAGATTCTCTTTTTCCCACCACTTACTATCGATAAAACTGTAAATTCAAACGTTGCCATCAGCGTAATAGTGTTAGCCAGTCAAATCCCTTTGTATTTTCTCAGCATGGATTCATTAACAAATATTTGATTTAAATTATTGGATTGTTTAAAGGTCACTGCTAAAAGTGTGCTTCAGTGTGCAAATTCCTGTTCTCTTGTGAATTAAACTCTTTCTGCTTATTTAAACTCCTTGGACGTTATTGCAGGACCAAAACGTCATTTAGTGCTTTTTAAACGACAGAAATAAGAGAGCTTAAAACCTGAAACTTTGAGAACAGAAGTTGGACCTGAGCTGCATATTATTCATTGACTGATATTCCGCAATAATTACATGATCTAAATGATCTAATGTTTGTACACTGCATTCTCTTACTGAACAAAGACGGCTCATAAAGATTTGAACAACTGCTAGACACTGAGCTGTAACAAGGCAACAATTAACTACACACACAAAATGAAAGAGTTATCAGAACCCAACATTTCGATTTAAATCATGTATTTTCTAACAAAACAATCTATTTTCTCTTACTTGTAATGTCCTTGGCATTAAACACTATTCAATTAGAATAGATAAACATAGATAATATTGAACTATTAATTTATTCCACTTGCATTATTAAATAATCATGATCTCATTGTTTAATATTTATTATGGTAGGTGTTCTCAACTGCATTACTGAAGATGTCAACATCATTTATGCATGTTCCATCACAGCATTGTTTATGTTTGTACGCAAGCACACACGCACACACGCACGCACGCACGCACGCACGCACGCATCCACCCACCCACACACACACACACACACACACACACACACACACACACACACACACACACACACACACACACACACACACACACACACACACACACACACACACACACCTAGAGGCTGAGTGTGGAAGTGGGGGAACATCATGCATTAACCATGGTGAGACACCGTTTCTAGTTACAGTTTCACACGTTCTAGCAGCCTCGGGTCGTAATCTGGCAACGCTGGGCTCAACTCAGGTGAACAGCTGATGTCATGGTTGAGCAAGTGGACATGGATGAGAAGGTAGTTAAAGACTGTGGTTTCAAGGCCCATGCCATGATTTCATGTGTTGATACTTTTACAGAAAGAGTGTTAGAAAAGAGAAACAGCATGAATCTGTGAAACACTGCTCTCTAGCTGGAGAGCATGTTGATACACCTGTGCAGTGTGAGTACACTGTCGCAAATATTAAAAAATAAAGTGCACAGCAGGACGGACCCTAATGGTCTAGCCATCTTGTGTCTCAGCGCCTTGTGCACTTTGCCATGCATACGTTAGTGGAGTCAACAGATGGACCTACCACAGAGAGGCTTTGCTGTTACAGCTGAGACAGAGAGCACAGTTTTCCATCACCGTGATGGCTACACAGCACAGAACAACCATGGGATTGCTTGCCTTTCACGCGTCATTACTGACCATCAGAGTTCAGCTCTATTGTTCCCTGCCTCTCTATTCTTAGCACTGTGTCCCTATCAGCACAATGTCAAAGACCGTGGGCAGATTACATAGGCATGCTAATGTTGATTAAACTAACATGAAAATACATGCTGCATAAAGTGCTCTGATTACTCAGATTAATTCTTTACAGGGACACAAGGCGTTGAGTATCTTACGATGGGGAAATCTCTGGCATGATGGATAAAGTATGAAATGAACTAGAACAATGAACAGGCTGCTGGAACAAACCTTACTAATCCTGTACAAACCTGTAGAGATAATAAAGGTCTGGATGCAGTAAAAATGAATCCGATATAGGGGTTCCATGAAACTAGAGCGCAATGATTACAATGTGATTGATCACAGCTGTCACAGTGGATGCAATTCGAGAATACATATGTTGTAACATATTCTATCTACTCCCTGGTAAGAAAAATTACTTTAAAACCACATGCAGAGATTTGAAGAAGGTAATGGACAGAGAGCTGCTGGAAGGCTGCATCAAAGACTTAGCGTTGGTATCTTTGTAGCAGTTAGGACATCTATGACCAATGCAACTCCAAGCAAAAGACAGGAAGTGCCAAAGGGTATGGAAGTATGTCCTCTCTGTGCACTCAAGAGTAAAACTCTTTAGACCAACCCAAGCAGTTTTTAAATGTGTGTATAACAGTCGCATTAAAGCTGCGACAAGACACTTTAATTCTTTCAGAGTTCTGGCGGACCCTGTGGACAAAAGTGGTATGGGCACCACTGCCCTGTGTCTAAAGATCTTGACCTGGCTAGTGCTAAATTCGTTTTGGAAACTAGTGAAACAAACACAAATATATTTTTATTACAGTTCTTCTTTTTTTAAACAGAGCTGTTTGCATGTATAGTGAGGATGGTTATAGAAAGTCAACTTTGTTCTAGTACTGTATCTCCAGCACTTCAGCGTCAAGGGCTACAATGTTTACCATTGCTTGCACCATCAGCTCTACAAGGATGCTCCTTTCATTGGTTTTTGTGGTCCAGCTTGGAAAGTTCTGATGTAATCAACCAGATTTTAAATCATAAATATTAGACACGATTGATATCATCGAGGCGGCCCCAATGAGTGTGTGAGCAGTTTGAGAGGCTTTACACTGGATCTGTAAACCCTCTATTACCAGTTAATCTTTGCCGAACAGCATGTTTTGAAAGGGGCTCTGCACTAGTTCTGTCAGTTACACATTATTATGTGCTTTATGGTGATTATGATACTTGGAGAAAATAAACAACACATGCGAATTGTAAGAGTGAAATTTAATGTGGGACCCCTTCTTCTAATAAAAGCTGTTGTTTTAAAAAAGAATGAACAAAGGACAGAAGAGAGGACTTAGGTTAAAATCGTTTTTTCACATGAAATATTTATACTCTGCGTCTAACTGATGTCTTTCTCACAGGCATGATGCTATTGATGTGCCGCGATGTGTCGTCCATACAAAACAACGTACTCCCCAAACAAAAAATTAATCACTGAGCAATTACTCATTCATAAAGGAGTGCATCACGCAACAAAACAGGGTTACAGTGTGTAGAGCCAGTAGTGTGACGGGAGAATATGACATGCACCATGCAGCTATGATTAGATTTTACACCCTGCTCGCGTAACAGGCTTCACCCCACCTTACCTCTTCCCTTTCCTGTGCTAATCTACTGTATATCTTACTGGAGCTCCAGTCACATTGGGATCTGATTGCACACCAACTCGCTGTAAAGAGTGAAGGAACACATTGTGCCGCAAACGACTGCATTCAAAACAGACTACTCTCTTTCTCAATGGAGCCCAAACATGCTGCTGCACTTTTCACCAGCCATTTAACTGTGAAATGGCTTCAGTGCAAGCATAAATACAGTCATATTAGTCATTTACTACTTACATTTAAACTACATTAACACAACAAAGCTACAGGGCACACTTAAAGGGTTTTCATTTGGCTTCATATACAACCAAAGCTAGTTAAACAGCACGACATATTATGAAATGCCAAAAGTGCATCCTTATTAATCAGAGCTGGTGGGCAATCCTATGTTGTGTAGTTCTCAGCATGAAAAGGGGCTGCCTCCTTCTTCTCTTTGGTCGACATCCATAGAGACTTGCTGAACTGATCAAAAACCAGAGCTTTCATCTCTTATTTAGACACCCTGCCTTCTAAAAATAGCCTTGATACACTATGGAAACAGGCAAAGCTCTTTATAACACAGAATGTGGTATTGCATACAGTTTGCGAGGCTGTAGCAGCGACCCACATTAACTCGACTGGAGTGACAGCTATGTTGAAAGGGAGACGAGACAAATCGGCTGACTGGTTATTGGTTTATTCCACAATTGTTGCATTTCAATTTAGTGCCTGCATTAGGAATGATGCATTTAAGATTAAAACATAGTAAATAGTACAATAGCAGTCATTTGTCAAGCAAAAATGTTGTTTTCTTTGTCATTTATGACAGTAAATGAAGATGTTGCAAGGTTTTGGACAGCTAGTTGGACCCATAAAATGAGCCATTATTAAACTAAAGGACTTAACTAAAGAGGTGTGGGAGTTAGGGTGATACAATATATCATTTTCTGTGTATGTGTGCAACAGTAACATCGCAGGACGTACATCGCAAATTTACTCGGCTCTTTAACATTGTAGGTGTGTTTTATGTGTGTTTGCGTCTCCTGTGTCATCTATTGAGCTATTCAAGTTATCTGGTAATAAATCCTGTTTTTCTTTTAGATCGCAGAAAAGCCAAATATTGCTTTTGTCAGTTTTTTACAATATTGCACAGCCCTAGTAGGATTGTAATATTTTAGGCTAGTCCTAAATACTAACAGGGAAATAACATGGGCAACAGGAGGTAAAGGCAGAGTCTGCTCAGTATCGGCACTAAATAGCTGTAATAAATGCAGTTATAAAAAAATGGGAAGTCAATCACTGATATAAAGAGGAATTGAACAGCTTTCAGTTTTAAAGTGCTGGATTCTGCATGCAAGGCACCAAACACAGAGCCAGTTTACTGTTCTCTACAGCACTTTAACCTACATGACAGCAAGATTTGTCTGAATTAGGTCCAACTGGCTCTATTAGGTTTCAGTTTTACAACAGTAATTAGGAGCAATTAAGTGATGGCAGTAAATGAAGTGGTGACAAGTCATTATATTTGGCTCTGTCATGCTATGCTGCCTCTTACATTTGGTGCCGCTAGTATGATTGATGTGTTTAAGTGGTTGTCGTTCTCCATCTGCCTGCACCAACTCTGCACAGATCCCGCGTGAGTGGCTCCAAACTTGTGTTGAAGTTCGGAGGTTCTGAAAACATCAAATCTAAAATAACTGGCAGGTTCTTCTTTTTGGATTTGGAGATACTCTTAATTAGGTCTTTTCATCCTTTTCTGAATTTAAAGCGAAATGCCAGCCAATCTTGTCAGTGGAACGGAAAATTACACATATATCAGCAGGTGGTGCCACTTAAGGAGCTCCTGCAGACATTATATTCTTCTCCCATCTGAGGATGTGAAACTGTGCCAGTCCATGCCCACAACTCGTCTTCACAGCTCAAACTTCACAGAACTCATTAATCACCGTACAATCCAGTGGATTGTACGGCTCCTTGACACAATTTTGTCATTATTTTTCTTTGTTTGTGAATGAATTAACGAATCTGCTTCTCATAGTCAGGTATTCCAACTGACGGTTGTATATAGTATAAACAGTCAACTGTAAAAGTCATTTAATTAGAAACAATGTAAATAATAACAATGAAGTAGCTGTAGTTATTATGTTTTAAATGTACTCTGAGAGAAGTTTATGAGAGTTATCAAAGTAAAAGACAGGAAAACAATCAATACAAACATAATCAGCAAGTGCAAATAAAGAGATTTTGAGGTTTCTAGCCAAAAAAAAAAAACACAACCAAACCAAAGGCAAACACCTCAGATCACCCTCAGGAATCTCATCCTCGAACGTACCTAGAAAAGCACTTTATTTGCAGCACAACTGAGGTGGAGACAACTGCGAGCAACAGCTCCGTCTGTTCACCAACTGTCATTTCCTGTGGGGTTAAGAGGCATTTTCCCAGGCCTGACAGCCACAAACAGCTGAGAGAAGAAGAGGAGCTGTCGGAAACTGAGACTGTGAGATGCATTCAAAGTGGTCTTATTCAGAGGGAGAGAGAGCTGGCTACAGCGACAGCCACAAACAAAGTACTGACCGCTCTCGCTGGGAGCATGTTGTTGTCTCCCTGCCAGCCAGCTACAGGCCTTCCCTCAGGAACAAATCTCGACAACAGAGACACATTCATGCGTTCTTTGATCTACTTCATGGTAGAGATGTGTGAGGTGGCCGCACCACTGCGTTGGTTAGAAAATAGCTCCAACACCTACTGTTACTGTTTCCCAAAACACGATGGTTAAACAGTTTACATTCTGCAAGTGCTACTAGTAAAGGACTATGTGTGCTATAAATAGGTCAGTTGTTAAAATGTTTCCATTTTTTGCTAAGCTACGATAAACAAATCCCCGGGCTACGAGCCAAACGAAAGCACACAACCTTTTTATCAAATGAATGTCATGTGCTCATACTGTATGACAGCAAAATTGAAAAGATGATGAATTCTGGCTATCGTGTCTCACAAGGTAAATCAAAGGGCACCTGCAAAGACAAAAACATACATACACAGACGCTGAACAAGATCGTGCTGTGACACATGGGGATAAACTAAAAATTCAGCTTGAGCTCTCCTGTAGAGTTTTTTCTCCACACATGCTGCGCTGCATGTGTACAACACCATAGACATGTCCTCTTACACAGCACGACAGCAGTGACATTATAAAAACCACTCACTCACCACACAGTCTTCATTAAAAACATCTGTGACTTCAGAATTCAATATGATTTCACAATGGTTGCAATAGCTACGGAACCAGAGTGGATTTTGGGTTATTTTCCTCAAGCCTATATTCTAATTACTTAGCCACATATGAACACATGGTGACTTGCCTCCTTTTTGGTCTGTGGCACCCTCAAAGAACTAGCACCTGCTTGTGTGCTTCGACCTAACCTTCACACCAGCACACCTGCACAGGTAACAGCAAACAAAGTGGTGTTGTACACAGGAGATTTGGTCAAAGTCAGGAACAAACGAGACAGTCTGGGACAAAACTGTAACAAAATGCTTACTGGAAGGCTTCCACAAAGCCTTTTATTGGAACTCACAGAACTTACACCAACAGTGTTTTGTGACAACTTTCTAATGAACACAGTACAGCCAAGTGATCATTAACGAGTAGGATCACTGTTGGTGGCTGCATGCATCAAGTTAGGACCTACATTCACACGGGGAGAGCTTGCATCGCTGATTTGATCTTTTCAGCATCATCAATACTGTTGTTTTTGAAAGTGAAAGTTCCAAAGTGAAATATGAGAAAACAAGATGCGCGAATAGTCACTGTTGGGGAAGCTGCTTTGAAAGCATACCCGTGCAAGCTTAGATACTTTGCAAGAGAAGAGGTCTGAACGTCAGCGTCGCTGCATGAGGGAGAAATCTGGCTTGGTTAACTAGAGCTATGAAAAAGTGTTTAAAACTACTAGACAACTAAAAATGTATCCAATTGACATTAGAAACAAATACAAAACAAAAACATCACATGCCCGCAAAACATGCCACTCAAGTGACTTATTGAAAAAAGTGTCCACGTGTTCACTGGTCACACATCAACCGGAACAATAAAGTACTCATATGCAAGATATGTCAGTAAGTCTCTGACTTACAGAAGAAAAGCAATGATGAAATAAAAAAAACCCAAAAATAACCCCATTCCTTTTATGGCCCTTAAAGCGAAACTCTCGCCAAAAAGCAACCCAGGCTCTATTTGTGATTGGACATTGTTTGTGTACGTAGAGTTTACCATAAACAATAGCCTTCTTAGTGTTTTAAAAATAGCGATTTTCATGCTAGCGCTAAAGTGCCCCTGCACTCCATTGAAAATTAGCTTGCCTGAAAATGAAACTACGGTAAATCTTGTGAACAGTGCCTCTTTCGTCGTAATTATGCATTCACACAAAGGTTTGACTCATATTCAATCACAAATAAAGCCTGGGTTGCTTTTTGGCGAGAGTTTCACTTTAAATGTTTGTAGTTTTCAGTACCACACTATCCTCAACCACATAAAATAATGATAAAAATGTGATTTCACCACTTGAATTGATATCCAGATATAAATGCAGCTGAACTACCAACAAGCTTCTGCAAGATGTAGCTTGAGTACTAGTTTAAGTACGTGTACAAAGAAGCTTGCTAGTCCCCCAACACTGCAAGTAGTCGTAGTTTTAAATGTAGTGCACTTTACTTATAAGTATTAATTAATACAATGCAAATATAATAAAACAACATAAAAAAGAAACTGAAAATAGCTGTTTCCAATAGCCAGGTGAAGCCATCGCCTTCTGTCTGGCTACACAGGATGGAGACATGTCAACTATCAGTCGGTGGTCTTATCAACATGGTCTCACCAGGTGAATGGACTGAGCCGGGGATCGAACCCGCAACCCCGCGACTGAAGCAGCAACAACTACAGCTTCTTTCACTGAGACGGGCCAAGTTAAAAGTTTAGAAAGATGTGTTTGTTGCCAGAGTGGATACAGTTTGGTGATGCGCACACAGCGGCACCTGTCTCACACAGGAACTGGACTGAGACAGCCGCTTCTCACTACGACGCAGGAAATTAAAAAAAGCCTACGTTCAGGATTATCATGATGTCTTTACCGCTAACCTGGAGACACGCTGTTAAAACTACGCGATCCATCGACGACGACGTGTAAACTGTGAATCTTACGCGCACGTCGCGCCGAGTTTCCATCCATCTCATGACTTTCGTTACCGAGCAAAGTTTCGTCTTTCCGGGTTTTAGTTCGCATTTCAGACAGGCATGTGAACACAAAGCGACTTATATCAGCTCTAGCAAAGCAGTAGACCTGTAAAAGCAGCTAAAAGTCTGACAAGTTGTTCTTTACCTTCGACGCGACCTCGACAACTTCCACAAACTTCTTTCCCTCCCCCGCTTCACTCGCGGCGCTCCGAGCCCAGAGCAGAGCCTCACAGCCGGTCCTCATCCATGCTGACAGGTTCGGTAAGTCCGCTGAAGTCGGCCGCTCTGTACGGCGGACTCCAAATCACTGCATCCCGGAGGCGGAGACCGTCAAGCCCGTTACTTCACGGATGAGAGCCGCAGAGAGCAGACCACTGAGCGGTGACCTATCAGTGTCTGACCGAGCACCGAGAATGACCTCCCTCCTTTTAACCTCTTAGTGGCTCGACTGCTGCGAGAAATACACCTGCTGTCTCATTATACGTTCATTGTTATTCATGACATGTTTAAACACGGAGCTGGTGCTCATACACACCCACAGACAGCACACGGGTCAGGTTGGATGAAAACGTCACTACAGCTGTTGTGATGTCAGATGCTTTTTGGAGCACTAAATCAGAAGATTCATTATGGCTTTAAGGCCATAATGATTCAAATAGACAGTTTAATCTCAAAATCGAAACAAAGTAATCTCTATTAATCACGAACATAAAATACAAAATGTTTGCCTCAGCTTTAGTAGGACACGTCTTAATCATCAGTGTTGCAGCAAACTGGTAGAAGTCATAATTAAATGGCGTCATCTTGTGTTTGTAGTCAAAGAGTTTTTAATTGATTATGATATAAATACTGCATGTGGAGGGTCCAACTTTGGTGAGTCAGTACTGTTGCAAAACCTCCACAATGAAGACAAAGAGACACTCCAAGCAGCTCTGCCTAAAGGTGGTGTTGTAAAAATATCAAACAGGAAAAGAAGCTGAAAGTTCTTTAAATCACTCGGCACATTCCTGCACACGCACGTTCGTACACTGATCTGCTCACCAGGATTCAAGAGTTTCCTGAATAAAGGGCACATCAGCGTTTCTGCTCAGTCATTCACACACACAGTCATGTAGCAGCTATTGGTAGCAAAGTGGGATTCATAACCCCCCATGGACATGAACTGTCTCCCTCACTCCCCTTACAGTATAATGGATGGAAAACAGAGTAAAAGATTCATACAGTAAAGCAGAACATACTGAACTTTACAAGAGACTTTAGAGGTGTGTAGCTGTGACTAAAACGAAGGCTGCATTTGGTGATGGACATGAAACTGCCCATGACCACTGGGTATTGAAGTAATAATGTAGTTGTGACTACTGAGCAGTCATATGTCGGAACATGTTGGGTTTGACAGTTGGTGTGATCTCCTCACAGTAGTATCGTGGCATGTACTGTAGTACACAGTGTGCTTTGTAGTGTAGTAAGTGATACTGTCGTAGCTACAGAGAGAGAGAGAGAGAGAGAAACACCAGCAGGGTGCACACTCACTCACATTTCTACCTGAAAGTCACCAGTCTGCGCTGTATTTTTGGAGTGATATAGACCAGGTCTGCTTTCATCTTTTCTTTTCTGCCGCCACTGTGATGCAAATTATAATCCAGCTTCTCATGCAGGTGGACTTCAAGAGACAGTGATGGTCTCGTAGGATTTGAGCTTTTCAAAAAAACAACAGATGGGTCCAAATTTCAATCGATCTCCTTTAGCACAATCAAGATGACTTTCATCAGCGGCCGACAAAAGATGGCACAAAAAGTGAAGATTACAGTCTGCAGTGACTTGTTATGTCACAGATTATGAAGTCTGAAGTTTTCCGCCTTTGTGAGAACAAAGGGTTAAAGGTTACAGACAAACAATGTGGGCTGTCAGTCTGACTGCCAGTGTGTGATTAAACTGTGTGTGTTTGTGTATTTCAGACCCTCCCTCTCAGAGTGTGACTTTTTCTGGAGCCTTGTGCACGGAGCATGCAGAAATGCCGTTGTCTGGCAGAAACAACTCAGTTCTTGGACTGGTGGAACAATGTCTCTATTGATGAGAGGGTGACAGAAATAAAAGAGAGAGAGTGGAAAGAGGCAGACAGTCCAACAAGAGGAGACGGAGACAGATCTGCAGTTATTATCTGATTACAATCAACATCATTCACTGTCACAAAAAAAGACTTCTTACGTGAGAAAAAAAAGGCTGACTGAAGCATCCACGGCTCAAATCTGTCAGCTCACTTTTGATCTCCCAGGTGCTTTTGCTGAACAGAGACAAACCACAAATGGCCAGGGATTTCCACTTCAGTTCTATTTTATCATGCAGATTAATTCAATATATTATGCAGTCCATCCACTTTAGATCATTTTAACTCCCGTATTTCATCAAAAGCATGGCTTCTGATTGACTCCCATTAGTCTGTTCTTCTCGGGCTACAAAAATGGGTTAACAGCTAACATTCTTTTTGATGCATGAATGATGTTATGTTCTTCTACGTCGCTGTCTATGTGTGTAACTTCAAAGATCTGCACATACATCAAACAGCCACGTTTCCTCAGACTCCAAAACACGAGGGCAAAACTTGCTATGTAGCCATATATAAAGTGGATGACATTTTAAAAACAACATACACAACATGCTGACATCTGAAGCTAACTGTAGTTTATGGTTAGAGACGGACAAGCAAGAAGCTCTGACACACAAATACTTAATATAGATTGCTCCACTGGGACAGTTAATTGATTTTCACACTTGCATGAAGAATATCTATTAACTATTAGTCTATTAACTATTGGTCCTGACCCTTGAGGGCAATGAGATTAAGACACATTTGATATTCGCAGCAAAGGAATCAAGTTGGTTAATTATCTAAGGCAAATGTAGATTTTGTGATTTTTAGCCTTTGGAGTATTTCTGCCAAAAAGTAATATGAACATTTGCTCAAAGAAACATAACGTTTAACAGTTTGCACTGATTTGTTTTTTTACATTTTACCATCCATCTATAAATTAACAATAATTAACCTGAAGCCAGCTACCTCTATGATGGACTTCAGCTCAAAATGTGATGGCAATAAGATCCAAATTTTGAAGAACTGGTATTGACTGATAAGAGAGTAATAAAAGCTTTGGTGTATGGAAGTCAAGAGCAGCCACAGATGCAATTATTTTTTAATACTGTTATCTTGAGATCGTCAGTTAATTATTACAAGAGATAACAAAGCTCGCTTTCTTGTGGTACTGAGTTAAATTAACCTGTTTTCACGAGAAAATGAGCTTTGCTATCTTGAGATAACAGCATTAAAACAATAGTTGAACCTTATCAGAGACACAATGGTTTGTTTTTTCATTCTAATTCTGCTAATCACACATTTTCCATGTTTGTGTGCTTGTGTCAGAGGCCCACTGTTTTTTTGGATGGGCATTGCTACTGTTTGATGAGACTTCAGCTATACTGTGAGAGGCTTCTGTTTCAGCGAATCAGTGCTCGGGATGGGAAATCGCTGTAGGTGCTGTTGTTGTAATGTGCAGTCACTGAGAGTAATTCATGGCACACACTCTGCAACTACTCCGCCATTCATAGACGCCACATTACTGCCAACTGGGCGGCTTGTGAACTCATAAAAGCCCATATGAGTTATCCATTAGCCTACATGCGCAGGGCAGCTGCAGCATCTTTGTTTATAGATAAGGCAGGTAAAATAAGAGCAGTTAGGGTATACAATGGATGTGTTCCAATTCACTCCCTGTTCACTACACGGTGCACTTTGTTCATCCTCCTCCATTTTTTGGGGGAGCCGGAAATCTGAAGTGAGTTCTGTCCACTGTATGGTGCCCTCTATTCTTATACTGGAGTAAGAAAAGATAGTGTCCATGGCATGTACATATCCAAAAGCTCCACCACAAAGTCGTGCACCAACACTGTCTTCAAAGCAAAGCACCACATGATGCCTCAAAAGATATTTTATCATTCTACAGGGTGTTTTTGTTCTTTTACTCATTAGTCTTATGGGTATACTATAGGTTTATTTGGTATGAGTTTGCGAATCACCTGACATGTAACAACCCACATTGGATCTGTCACTTTTGACTGCATGAGATTAAGGGTGCACTATGTAGTTTTAGAAAAATACATGACTTTTTTTTTGTCTAAACCAACTAAATAAACAAACTCTCTTCATTTCCATGACCCGTCACCCTGCCGCCTTCCTAGCTTCAAACAGTGTTCTGGGATCTTATTTTCCTCTGAGGAACAGCTTGTTTATTCAGTTATGCAAAAGAAAAATATTTCTGACTTTTTTTATTATTGCCTCATTAATATTATGAATAGTATCTTCTCCAAAACTACAGAGTGCCCTTTTAATATGACTGAATACTGTAGAAAAAGAAGCCCAGATGCTAGAATTAAATGTCGGCATTTTAAGTTTCTGAAACCTGCCAATACTTTGAGCATTTGTGGGGACACTTGAAGACTGAGAAAGACAAGTCTGCTGTGACATCACAAAAAGCTTTGTCAGACTCTGTCAAATCATACTGGTAGTCATCAGGTTTTGTAAAGAGTCCATGCCAGCTTGAATGCATGAAGGGGGACATTCAAAATGTTAAGATATCCTGAAATTCATGGACATTTCACTGAAATTGTTAAGCTGATGTCATCATGTGTAGTGTTTTGACCCTACTAGAGATGGAGGCAGTTTGGAAACAACTACAAACTTTCAGTAAATTGCTTGGAACTTTCCTTGGCTACTCTATAATGTATCAAACAGACTTTGTAGACTACATATTTGATACAGGTGGTTGGCAGCGAGTATTTTTAACCTCGGCCCCTCTGAGAAAGAAAGAAACCAATCATCTGAACCTGTGGCTCACTTCTGTTTGAAGAAAAGCTTGAAGGCTGAACTGCTCTCAGGTTCACCACACACATTTCTCAGTTTCTACTGCTGTCAGGTTTTACGCTATCACTGAAACGCTGTGCACTTTTGAGACGTAAGCTGTGTGCCGCCAACAGCACTGGCAACAATGGCGAGCAATAAGGTAAACAAGCCACTTAATCGCCTACAAGGCCATACTGCACACCCCGCTGCACTGTGCGACTGAATGCTCTTATGAGTCTGTGTGTGTTGGAGATAAAGAATAAAAAGGAGGAAAATGGGAAAAAAAAAACAGAGGGAGAAACTGGGAGACAAACGGTGGCGGATGTAGGAGGAAATGCAGGCTTTGCACCAATCCTGGTAAAGTAATTGCAGTGTGCTCCAACATCATATTCATCTTCAGCTGCCTATGGGCTGCACCAGAAAATGGAGAGAGAGGAATCTGTGGTTGTTATTTTCTACTCCCCCTCCTCCCCGCACTGATTCATGAAAAGACTCTTTCACATACAGTGTGTGTACAAGATATAAGGTAAGAAATATACAGAACAGGCGTGGGGTTGAGATAATTTTGCCTGGTTTCCCCAGTAACAATAGCGAGATGGCTTGTCGGTTACTGCGACGGTATATTTAACAGTTTCTCTTTCGCATTATTAAAGGTTGTTCGCTGGTATGTTGTATAAATTGTTATTGATTCTTCTTTGTTCATAGAGGAGCTTAGATTAATAGAACTGCAATAAAAGACACTAATCTTGTTTTTGTGGGTTTTATTTTCATCACAGCATGGTGGAAGAATAATGCTGTTTTAAAATACATCGATTTACTTCATGAATAAGACTGATTTCATCCAACTAAGGGGCCAAGCAGGTTTTGCTACTCTTAATACTAACAATCTTAGTATAAGTCTACTGTATACAAATCTGCATACACAGAAATAAATGACAACTGTATTTGCATAATTATCACTAATATGATGTTGCAGTGAGGAAAATCATGAGCAACTACTTCTGTACGTGGATTATCATAAGGTTAATGCTGTTTCACTCATATTGTAGTCCCTCTCTTGCAGTCTCTTTATCTGCTGAACCTTGAGGTCTTCATTAATTTCGAGTTTTAAAAGAGTCAACATGTACAAAATGACTCATAGTCGGTCTAATTTCTACACTCAAAAATGTATAACAGCATTAGAAGAAGTAACATGCAGCTGGTAGCTCCTTCAAACATAGCTACATGTTCATTTTGAATATGTTTTTTTTTTTAATCGCTGAAACATGTATTACCTATAACAGAAATACATTAATCAGCATTGAAAAAGGAAGTGCAGTTTTGGATTAGGGCAATGGACTTTGAGGCGCTCACTGCCCACGGCATCTTTCAACCATCCATCCTGACCAGCCAAAGCACCACAGGGAGGAGAGAAAGCGAGCCTGGATAAGAGCCATGCTAATATAGCTTGGATTTAAGGCTGCTCCTGGACAATGTCTGTTCGAAGGGAAATCAAATAGGCAAAATCAATATCTGGCTGGCCAAGCGACAGGAAATCAGAGATTTTTGTGCTCACATATTTACAGAGACCTGTCTCCACCTCAGCAAGTGGTCAAGCTGTTACACTTGACATGTTGACCGTGTTCTGAGCTGACAAACCGCAACACACACGATGAGGAGAGGTGGACTATGTGTTTACATCACTGACGCTCAGTGCTCAGGTGCCGGTTTGCTGGCCTGGCACTGTGTTCGCTGGGAGGCTGCTGAGCCAGGTTCTGTTGCCTCGTTAGCATTAGCCCCAAGCTCCCAGTCTGGTCAGAGCCAGATTAAGACTACTAACTGGATGGCTAACTGAGCTAACAACAGCTACATTTAGCAGAAGTTAGTATTAACATTGTGTCCATACTGTAGGTAAGTCTGTCTTGACATTTGACGTACACTGTCACATACTAATCATCTACTGGCATGAATCAAAGTCTCATCACTCGTTTCTTGGCATAACTTCATCCATCTACAAAATGCATAACAGCTACATCAGCCTCTCAGGTTTTCATGGTAATTGACCACATGAGGAGCTCTGTAGCTTGCTGTTGAAGAAGTCACACACAGCAGCTACTGAATTTGCAAATCTCAAAATAAATGTTGACATCTCGGAGGATATAACAGGGACAGGAAGACGTAGAGTTTATTTTAGCCTCACTCAAAAAAATAAAAACAATGTTGTTTATATCAGTCTGGCCGTGTTGTGTATGTTCATGTTATGTAATGAGGTCGTTATAAAAAAAAAAACATTTTTGCTGAACAAGTTAATTCACTGGGCTGCTCCACAGCCGACTGTAGGACATAATTCTGACAACACGTGTACTAGACGAACGCCACTGATTCATTACACAAAACAACATCTGAAGTCACCTAGCCACTTGTCTGAATGGGGCCAGACATGAATTATTAATGTGGTTCCAAGCAAAACGGAAAGTTCTGCAGGAGCACTGTGAATGTGATGACTTGTCGTCACGCTGTATTTGTCAAAATTAAGGTGGATTTATCTGCAGCATGGGGGAGGCGGGAGGCAATAAAATGATTAATCCAATGAAAATGTGATAGGCGTGAGGTAGAGTGTTTTGCATTTTAACAAAGCTATAAAGAAACTGATAGCGATGCAAATTAAAAAAAGGGTCAGATATTGATTGCTTTTATGTTGATGCGACAAGTAAAACCTGTTTTCACCAAAATACAAATGTTGTCACTAAAAATAAACACAAGAATCATCTGGCAGCTGGTGGTCAATTAAATATAAAAACCTTATATTTCAAATTGTACAGAGTACACACAGAGAGGATGCACAAAAAACATATGCAAACAGTTTCAAGAGCCAAACCACAAACAAGGACAAGCAAGGACAAACTTTAATTTATAACACCCTGTTCTGGTGACACAATAAAATGAGAATATAGCTGCAAATAAGCTTGGCATAGCCTGAAAGACTGATCATCATCTCTCTCCATACTTTCATTCCCCAACATAGTGCAATGGAGATCATAAATCCTCGAGTTTATGGCAAAATGACGTCTGGGCGTTATGGCCTGCCACTGTTATAGATGCACTAGCTGCAAATCCTTGTGTAACAAAGTGAATTAATCCATGTTTGTTGTTTTTAGATTATACACCAACACAGCACTGCATTTAGGGCTTTAAATCTGCTGTATGTATCTTGGTTTGTCCGGTCATAGCAGCAGAGCGAAGCACCTCAGGGAGCTGCACATTGTTGGATGAAGCTGAAAGCCAAAAACTCAGTTGTTGACTTTTTGAGGATTTCAGTCTCTTTTGAAAAGCTTTTGGCAACAATCCTCCAGTCCTTTCCAGTGATCGAATATGTTAATGATTCTTTTTGTAACAGAATGACAGTGTGCAACTGAGTCTGCAGACAGACACAATCTGTTGTTTCCATGACAAGTAGAAAAATATTCTTTTACCAAGCTGTGATGAATTCACAGGAGTGAGAATCACACTCCCAGAGACATGTGAAACTGCTCAGTATGTCCCTGTGGCTCTGCCTGTGTGTATTTTACTTCTTTACTATCTTGTATCAGGGATGTGTTGTCATACATGTGGATGCAGGTCAGACAGCCAGCTGAACGTGATTATAATGAAACAAGAAGAGGTGTTGAAGATATTGATTTGGTATTCATTTCACACTATTTTAATACTATATTTAACACCTCTGAAAAAAAAGGTGCAGGCTGACACAGTGAAGTGATAATCTACACCTTCAATAGCAGTTCTACCATAGATTTAAATCACTAGACATTCTCACTCTGAGAAATCTATCACTGACTAAACGTAAACCCGATGGTGTCTGAGATTGGGAACTATAAAGAGTCACTGGGTAATTAAAATCAGCTGGCAGACAGAAGCCGGGGCTATTTCTGTTATCAGAGAATTATTTATTTTTTTTGTTGTTGAAGACTAAAGGCTGAGTCAGCGTCTGTACGTTATGGTGCCAATGGATGCTGCTTAAGCAAAGATAATGAGCCCTGAATGTCTAAATCTACCCCTTCAGAGCATCCCCTTCTTGTAATGATGGAGCATGAAAATTCAATCATTCTACAGTAAACAGTGAACTGTCGGCTTATTTCAATGACTGTAAGTAGCTAAAAAAACATAAGCGACACTTTACTGATGGTCTTCTGGCCTCACTTTATAGCTGATGCTGATTTGATATGAATATCAGTTCTTCAGAATTATTTATGAAAATAATGTTTTTAATAGTATCTTGGGTCATATTGAACTTGATCTCATGTTGTAGATAGAGTTTGCCCAGTTGTCACCAAATGTAAATGTGTAAGGTTTTTTATTTATTTATTTATTTTTAGATCTTTAAAGGTGCAATATGTGAGAGTTGGCAACCTGTCAAATGCATACCCCAAACAAACAGGGGGTAGCATATCACCAGAGTAACCACTAAGTGCTGCTAACTAGCTATCTCGCTAGCGCAGGTATCCGTGCACCTAGCAATGCAGACTGGGAGCACTGGGGGCGTGTAATGCTAGCAGGGTAATCACATATATTATCTCTAACTGCTGCTCTCGCCTTGAATATTAAAGTAAGAAAATGATCTACATCCTTACCTAACCTTGTCCCTCAAGTGTGGACCTTTAACTGTGTTGCTACAGAGAAGATTTCAAATTGTCTAATTATGTGCAGTGTTATTACAGTCAGGTTCAATGTTAACCATGTTAGGGTTATTTGTTTCAAATGAGATCTCCTGCAGTAACATGTAATATGACAGCACAGTGAGGAAGGAAGTCAATGAGTTATTGTCTCTTTACAGAATGTAATAATTATAAAAACAGCGCAAGTAGATAAATAAACTGCTAATATATCATGTTGTTCCCTGTAAGTCTTCACAATACATTTTAGTTAGAAGCTGAGAACTTTGTAGCTATAATTGAACGAGTATGACATTACCAATATCACTTTCAGGAATTTAAATCATCTACTTGCGCATGTTTTTCGACGCTTTCTGAGGAAAAACACAAGACTGCAAAAGTTAACCTGCTATTTTTAGACAGGGGTTTGACGTTTATCAGGAGGTTCTTTATGAGCCACCTGAAACCTTGATGTGTCAGTGTGAAAAGAAAAAAAAAAGCAGTGACATGTGATTAAGCACCTCCCGTCAGGAGTGAATAACCACCTGGAAACAGCTACAAGTAGGTAATTAGTGCTGAAATAACAGGCACCTCTCCAGCTGTAGCTGAAGAAAACGTCGAAGAAATTCATCTCTGGAGAGCACAGCATCAACTGCTCGCTAGAATCTAATGGAGAAATGTTTTACTTTTGACAGTAATGGATGTTTTCAATTCTGTTGAGTTTTCCCTAAATCAATATGCAGTCCTGTTGCTGTAGAATACAACTCTAATATATTCAATTAAACAACCAACCTCTCTGACTACAATTACCACATACAGGGTACAATGAGATATTGATTTTCGAGACAAAAACACACAAGAAGTCAATACTTTGCAGACTTTACATTACATATCCGTAATCGCACCTTATGGAGTGCCATAGGATCCAGAATTAAAAACATGTGAGTACGAGTCAACAGGTCTCAACGGACTCAAGGAAATGGTGTAATTCCTTCTCAAGCAACACTTGAGCAGATCTCACCTCTTATCTTATTCATAAAGCCTTGGGTGTATCATCCACAAGCCAGAGCTCATTCATAATTGTCACAATTACCCTTTGACTGTCCATTGGGACCGACTGTAATCTTTTAAATACATAATTGCAATAATGTTGAAGTCCCGCAAGTCTGAATGCGGATGCAATTTCGCAGAATAGCCAAAGAGAGTTAAAGAGTGACAATCTTACAAAGCCAGGAGTGTTTTGAGAAGCTGTAAACTGGACAAGAAAGATCTAATTAATGTGCATTAAACAATTTGGAGCAAAGCATTTTACTCCCATATTTCTGGATTTGCTCTGATTTGTGTCTGTGGTGATATTCTTTTTAACTAATCCGTATTGAAAACCAAATGGACATTTATGTACACTACAAGTCAGAAAAAAACACCATAGCAAATTAGCCAAATCTCAGGTTACTATATTGTTTTGATGAGGACATGTGATGGTCACCTTGTACGATGGGGGTGGGGGGGAGTCAGAATCTCTAGTCAGTGACAACCAATGACAGCTCAACAGATGGAGCAGAGCTGGAGTCAGTACAACGTCCAGATGACAAATTAATTGACAAGACAAAGACATTTTTCAGTTCCACTTAGGATCAGCACCATTTGGTATGTTTTCTGTCCACATGCATCTGCCATCATGTGTCAGTGATCGCTCTACTGTACTGTTTTCATTCTGCTAGATCAAAGAAACGGGTATTGACTGCGACTGTAGAGAACAACATGCCGTCTGGACAGCAGTGAATACATGTTCATTAACCTGTAAAAACTGTCAAAATGGCACCACAAACAATAGACCCAATGAACAATGTTCTTAATTACTGTCGGTAATGCAGACTTTTTAGATTTCTAGTGACCAGGCACAACAACAGCGAGAACATCACAGAACAACACAATATTATCTTCCAATCAATGGAACTGATGATCCATGTGAGTGTATGAGAGAACTGCAGATGTGTGCGACACCGGACGCAGCTTCAACTTAAGAACACAAATCCATCTTTTCAGCTAATTGCATCTAACAAACCAAGAAGTGAGTGAAATCTAAGTTTTAAAAAGTAATTATCATACAATTCTATCACAAAAATGTAGAAAGAGAGTCAGAAATGCAACAGATATAAAGGAGCCAGAAAGTGCATGAGGGACTGAAGGGAGCTGTCGGGTCTCATTAAAAAACAGACTCGGAACAAATTCAGTACGCTCGGCTGCTCAGGAGCCAAAGTTGGACGGTTTTAATGAACAGTGTCATTGTAGCCAATGATGCCATTCTGGGACCCGTTTCATTAAATTTGTGATATGTTTGACAGCTTTCGGCCTGCTTCAGCTATCTCAGTGTGTGAGGCCTGCATGTAGCCTTGACTGCCTTGCAGGTAGACTGGTGGGCATGGATGTGCTTCAAAGCTCTGCTCCTCTTAGTCCATTCTGACTGTCTGTGTGCTGTGTTTCTCATCTGCTCTCAGCCATACTCACACCACTAAAGTGTTCGCACATCCTCTCACCTGCATACCACTTCACAGTCTAGCACACCCCACTGCTTTTGGTGTTCTGCTTCATTTTGTGTCTTTCCCATTATATCCTAAAAGCAGATGTTTGCAGCTTAATGTCAACAGCTCTTGCTTTTTATATCACATACTTTAGAAAATATTAATGTATAGTTGAAATCACTGGTATGGTAAAAACAGCTTTCTTTTAACAAATTCAATAATGCAAGCGGTGGAAAGCGAGGGAATGGGTGATTAAGTAGAACACGGCAACAACAGAGCCATGTAAATTAATTATTTACATCTGTGTTGACCAATAGGACTTTCCCTGTGTGCACAGCCCAATGAAACAGCAAAGCTAGCAAAACGAAAAGCAACAGTCCATAACACTAGAATCCAAAGTACAGAAGCAGCAGGAGAAAACAAATACAGTTAACAACTTTGAGGGTAATCAAAGATCGGCCACAACAAAGACAAAAATAACACTTTGTTCCAGCAACATCAGTAAGAAAGAGTATGAAAGTAGGAGACAAACTGGTGGAACAAGACAAAGATTTAAAAAATGGTAGTAGTAGTAGTAACAGGAAAGGTTGCTGTCAGTGGTATCCCTGAGGGATCTGATGTCAGTGCTGAGGATGAGAGTGTTGCAGTCAGAGAGGCTCACAGACAGTCCAGGCACCTGCGTCTCCTGTGGTGATGGTGCATCTGATGCTCAGTATATCGTTGGAAAGAAGTGTTAAAAACCAAGTTAACTGTGAGAGATGTGTTGTTGAGAAAACCGGTCTAAATGTACAAGAACTGGAGGGGGGAACTCCCTCGAGAGAGCAAAAGGCTAAAAATAGAGAAAGCTGTGTTTGTTGAAAGAATGTCTGGAAGTTTAAATTCTGTTTTTCTAGACTTTTAAAACAATTTGAAGTATTGACTGGGTTTTAGTCATGTTTTTTATGTGACTGATTACTGTTTAATTTCCCTTTAAGCAAAGGGTCACTGGTCGTGAAACAGTCTCAATTTAATACTGATGCATCTAAATAAACTCCATAAGAAAGACCATCAGTAAGAAGATTGGCTGTTTCTGGTTAGTTATCATAGTTACTCCTAATGTCTGTCACTGGGTCAGATTCTGACTTATCCAGATCAGGTAAGTCATTAAATGAAAACAATTGTTTATGGTGGAGTGCTGATGATGAATTGAGGGGTCTCGCAGCCTGAGGAAAGAAGCTGCTCTGGTGGTAAAAGCAGAAGTTTACTTTATTTCATCAGCATGTAACAGTTAACAACCTTACATAGCCATAAGTAGATAAACCCAAAGTAAATAAATCAATTGCAAAATTGCGAAAATAACGAACAAGACTACGAGTCTAGCGCCATGCTAGCAGTTTTGTAAAGCTACACAGAAGTGTTTTGAGCTAAATGCTAACATTAGTATGTTAACATGCTTACATGAACAATGCTAACACGTTGAGGCTCAGCAAGTATTTCCAATGTTCACCATCTTAATTAAGCATGTTAGCATGCTAACATTTGTTAATAAACACTGAATACAAAGTCCATTAGTGCCATTAGTATTGTTTTGTTAGTTTTGCTTGTGTGTGGTCAAAAAGCATTTTAAAGGATTGACCGGCTGATGAAGATGAAGAGGAATCACATCATCCAGCCTTTCTGTCTTGCCTGTGGACCTCTCCCCCCCTCCTCTCCTTCCTCCTCTGACTCCTTCACACTTCTACACTCTGAATCACCATTTGCATGATCAGGAACTGGAATTTGCCGCATCAAACAGATGTTGTGTAACACCAGGCCTGTCATCAATTATGCTGATTCAACTTTCGAAGCTGTCCGAGGCATCTGAATGTAGCCTTCAGCACCCCAAGCGTCTGCTCTTCATGGGCTGTACTGTACTGCTGCTGTGGCCTATTGTGTGGGCTGACCACTGGCAGTAGATGCCAAGTTTTCAAAGGTTATCTACAAGGTGGAAAAAGGTTTAACTAACACACAAAGGCAGAAAGGGCAGTCATGACTTTGTCAACATCTGCAATCTGAATGTACACAATACTTGCCCCTTTTACTATCGTTAAAGGGGCACCAGGACAGTTCTTGTCGACAACCGCTGCTTACAGTTAGCAAAATCATAAAAACTTTCTCCAGTCATACGCGCATCATGATGACAGCTTCTAATTATAGCAAGCGCTATGCCCACACTCTGCTTTTTGTTTCTGTCTCATCTGCTCTCTTGTGTGACATGTGGGAAGTTGGTTCTGCGTTCTAGCCGCTTGTTAATTTCCCAGAGGTACACTAAGCGGGTTCCCTGCATTAGCTAAACGATCGTTGGATGGTATAATTTCTATTCAACTAGCTGAGAAAAGAGTACAGAGCAGCAGAATTGAACTAATATGTTTTATAATCAGTGTTGGGTGTAACGCGTTACAAAGTAACGCGTTACTGTAATCACATTACTTTTTTCAGTAACGAGTAGTGTAAGGCATTACTGTTCTGAATGTAGTAATCACATTACAGTTCGCCAAGCTCGTTACTTACGTTACATTGCTAGGTTAATCAATTTTAACAGCATGGTCGCACGTATCACACACGGGCCAAGGGTAGCAGGATTTCTCTCTTTTTTTTTAATTGTACAAAGGATATAAAGGATGGAGGAGGGTTTTGTTTTTCGATGCAAGATATTTAGAGTACATATTTAGAGTACAAATTCTTTAATCCCAGCTGTTCTGAAATTTAATTTTCTCTTTCAATAGTGTGGAATCTTCTATCTTCTCTCACTATCTCGGGAGATTAAGCTGAAAACCGCAACACCCCTCGGCTGTTCTCCATTGTACTCATTCAACTTCTCCGCACTGCCGTAAGAAAAACTACTGCCTCAAACAGACACAGAGGAGCCCACGCGCTTCAAAACAGAGAACATAGTATGAGCCTTTGTTCCTGCTACTGTGCTTTGATATCAAGTGACTTTTATATTAAAATCCACTTTTATTCATCGAACAGTTAAGTAAAGCCCTTGTTGTGAGAACTCAATCGTTGAAGTTGATCATAATATTCATTTGTATCTTAATACTCACCATATTAAACAAACTAGCAACATGCTAACATGCTAAATTCCAGAGGAACCCTAAAAACATTCATAGAATCTGAAAGTAGCATTAAAGTAAGTCAGTAACTTGTAATCCATTGTATGGTACTAATTAAACTGTGGACTTAATAAAACTCAGCATGTCTTCCCACTATTAGAGTCAATCTGGCTTAAAGTAACACCTGTTAATACCAGTCAAACATGCCAACTATGCTAACCCTTCCAAGCATTTGATTTTTATTAGGGAGTGAGCAGGTGATTAGTCAGTCAGGGAATGTGAATAAAGAGTGTTTATTAGTAGAGGGATTACACAGTTTCAACACAAGCCATTTGAGTGTTGGGTTTCATTGTATTCACTGTATGGCACTTGAGGCAAGAGAAAAGGCTCTAGCTTTACGCACCTATAGCATGTAACAACACAGTCTAAACTAACAGTGCTGTTACACTGGGCTTCCAAACACTCATTCATGAAAGTGTCACACCAAGAGGAGAAAATGTATGCTCTCCAAATGGCTGGAGGAGTCAAGATAATGATAATGCAGCTGCTCACAGCAAGATGGTGAGCAGAGAGGGTCGAAGCAGATAGCCATCATTTGGTGGCAAGGATAAATATGTGACGATGGCAGTTCAATATCACATAACCTCTCTGAGCCCAAACGCAAGAAAAAAACAAGAAAACCTGAACACACGTGGTAACCTAAAACAGTACAGAGCAGTGTTATTTATAAAATGATGTGAAGCACATGAAGATATGGTTAACTCAACACAAAGCGTATTTTGTAAACGTATATAAGCTTTATTTTCTTCTTGTATTTAATGCTGATAATTGCTTCTACAAAGGACAAAATGGAACATTGTTTTGTTAAGAAATCGGAAAATAAAATAGGAAAGAAAAAACAATCTGTGCAAACACCTGTCATCTTCTGTGGATTATATCTAAAAATAGTAATTAAAATGCAAATAGGAAAGTGAAAACTACTGCACAAAGATCATGCAAAACTGATCTTCTGTACCTACTTGGTACTGTGAACGTAATCTCTCCATCCTGAGGAAAAAGGTCGTACTTCTACGGCAAAGCACAGCCTCAGATCTCTGCTTACCTCTGACCTCCTACAGTGCATTCATTTATCTCACAGTCATATAGTCACGGATCTCTCACATGAGGCTGGAATCAGTTCAACTAAAGCACTGCAGGGACTACAAATCACCTGCTTCGCCACTTTGTCTAGGACACAGGAAGCTAGAGCGTCCTTAATCTATAGCTATTGGTGTGAGGATCAGTATGGGTGCTAGAGAGCAGGAGAGTGACCCTGAGAATACCAAGGGAGGCAATCCAACATCAATCTTCATTCAGAGCAGGGTCAATGAACGCTAAAAATAAACATATCTGACTCACACCTGCGAAATACCACAGAACTGTACACCTGCAGACACCTCTGTACTGAGAGAACGATATGTTTTGATAAGAATAAAGATCTGTTGATACACTGTGTAAATTATCCACAGCCCTCAGGCAATCATGTGAAAAATAATAATACAATATTTAAACACTCGCCAGTTTTCTTAGAAATTTCTGCGTCAAACTGTAGTATCAAGGCCGAGGGCTGTCCTAATCTGTTGTGACTGAATAAGGTCCGACGTCCATGTCACCATGTCTGCTAAATATTTAATGAGCTCAAAGTGTAGTATTTCTAGTACAAATGCTTTGTGAGGGTCTCACTTCTGGATGACTTGCATGGCTGTATTATTATCTGGTGTGAATTGGAAAAACAACCAGACTATTCCTGTCTCACTATTTGGCATTTATTAGACTTTCAGAGTTACAGTACTCTAGAAAGTCCTTTCAAATCAGACGTATGAAAAATTTATATCAAACCTTATTTGAAGTATGATTATTGAACACAAACGAGTGATAGATGAAATAAAGAGAGGTTTTTTTGGTGGGGAACTTACTACAGAAGGGATTGTTAGTAATGTAATACTCATTGTGCAAACTGCTGCAGATTAGTAGGTACAGGGGCAGTGTAGGTTGCAATATTGACAACCTGTTACTGTTAATGATACTGTACATACACGGTAAGACCATCAGGTCTGACACGAGTGATACGAGACAGTCATGAGTAGAGTGAGCGAATACGCATTCATGGTAACTACATTTAACATTAATGGCCGAACTCGTTAGCTGTCTTACTGTGAGTTAATGTGGGTGGAGGAGCTGGAGGTGGCGGAAAGTGAAAGCGGAGAAATGCCAACCCCGGTAATTCCACAGTAGAAGTGTTGTGTGTTCTCTGGTGGCCTATAACCATTAGCCACTGGTACATTCAGGAATCATTTGCTTTGTGAAAGGTTGCTCGTGGGTGTGTTGCTGCACAACTAAGGATGGAACTTATACTGTACATCTAACCACCCAGTCTGCTTGTTAAACCAAAATGTCTCATTTTCTATTTCTGGCCTGCATTACATACTTTTCCTATTGAGTAATTAGTAATGTATTGTAGTTACTTTTTTCAGTGATTCATGTGTGATAAGTATTTTTTGTATAGTTTTCAGCTGACTTGCCCAACACAGTTACTGTGTAGTATAAATACAGTATGGTTTCATATATTTGTTTTTCATGAAGTTTTGTCTTGTCTTGCATCCACCTGCAGTTTGGGTTAGGGTTTGGGTCACAAATGATTTGCCCTTGATTTAGCTTTTTCCAAACCATATGTGCTTCAGAAACAGCACATATGGAAAGCCTTCCCTTTTTTAAATACTCTTTAAGGCCGTCATATGGCTGTCATTTGTCATATCAATTACTTCTTAAGTCCTAAATCCTTTGAGAAAAATTAGTTTGTATTTATAGATCTCAGTCTGGATGTGGATTTCCACTTGATGCATTTAGTTGACAGTCTACATACTGTGGCGAGTGTGCAGGTGGGGAATCATTTTCCTGCACAAAGACACAATGACAGGACACGCTGTTACTGTGATGAAAATTGAACCAGCGAGACTAAATCCAAGAGACTATCACAAGCATTTAGAAAATCTACTAGAAAACAAACTACATCAATGCATTAAAAAACAGACATCTGTAGTCTAAAATACTCACACAAAGGTTAGCAACAACAGTGAAGTTGATTTCTGTCATTTTTTTTAATTAATCCATTAATTCATTGTGAAGCCAGAGCAAGGCACGGTGACAGAATAAGCTCCAATGTGGGTGGCCAAATTTCAGGAGTAGATTTGTGCTGTTAAAAATCTGGGCTATCCATTTTACAGCATCACAGTGTAGTGTTATTTCACTTATTAGGTTCAATCAATGTTCTGTTCTGATCCCTCTGAACATCAACCTCACGCTGAGAGCAGAGTTTAGAGGACATGAGACATAGACTGCATGTGAGGGAGGGCCGCTGAGTGAATAATTACACACAGAACAAGCTCGGTTACTCAGCTATTGTGTTCTGATGCTCACTTCCCTACATTCAAAAATGTCAGGTTTTCACTAGATATTGCGGAGACCGTCATCTATTTTTCTAAGGAAATTAAACAATACATTTCCAACAGTGTTTGCTGCTTGAGAGAAGCTAGCACATTGTGTTGAGAGCATGGGTTTTAAAAGAAAGGCTGGCGAATGGCCAACAAGTCATCTGATGTTAATCTTGAGTTTGAAGGAGTGCAAAAGTAAAACAAAATGGAAAATACAACTATTTCTCAAATGTACAACAACAGCTGCTCTTAAAACAGATGTTTATCTACTAATTGTATTAGTACAATACACATTCACAAGATCACAAGATTTCCCCAATCGAAATGTATTTTTTTGATAGCTTTTCGTGTCTTGAAAAAAGCAAGAGTGCCGAGCAAAACAATTACTTCCAGTCTGACAGGTGACAGGCTGCACTATTTGCCTTCATCTAGAACAAGAGCCACACAAATCCCAAACTCTCCGAGCGTGACGTGAGAAATGCTTAACCTGCAACACTCCACATCACATGCAACTCCACTCCAGGGACGCTGCCTAGTATTTACAACACAGCAGCTGCTTCTGTTGCAACTTATGCCACCATCATCCGTAACTCTGCTACAGCCAGTCGAGGCTCGGATACAAGCAACATCGTTTTAAATTACTGAGGGTGGCGGGTAAAAGGAAAGTGCAGGTGGGTGCCGACTCATGAGAAAAAGTGCTGGCAGCAGGGTGCTGCCCTTCAGCTTGCCACGACCACCCTTCACTCCAGACCTCAGGTTACCGTGCCATACAGTATATGAAGGTCAGACATAGTACACCTCTATCGCCAGAGGAGAAAACGCCGCTGATAAACACAGCTGATAAGACAGTCCCGCCAACTGAGCCATGATAAATAACTCCACTCACTAGGTGCTGATGAGGTGGTGACTGAGCTACAGTACTTCCTGTCCTCTGAACCATAATTTCAGGCACACTTGCACGCACACTGATCTGCCGTAATCATTCTGCCCATTCATTCAAGCGCACTCAAGACAAACAGTGCAGCGGAATGAATGTATGAGCATGCAGCTTCTTGTACTTGCTATGAGCTGTGGAGAGGAGCTGGCATACGTTACCTCAGTGAGTGGAGAGAGGACCGGTCGCTGGGTGAGAGTCAAAGATCATTCTGCCAGTGCCATCTGTCAAGCAGGTTGGGTACAAAGGAAGTAGGAGCAAGTGTCCCTCTCCCTCCTGCCTGTGCGCCTCTCAACCTCCACAACAAAGTCCCGTGTTACATTAGAGGAGAGAGCTGCACTCCACGAGCGAATGGGGGAATCCTCTGTCAGACTGAAGCCAGTTTAAATCCCCAATGAGGAGATGGAAGGACGCAACTCCCTTTTCCTGGGGAATTGCGACTTGCTCCTGCTCCTCTGCCACCGCACAAAGCGCCCCCTCCCTCTCCCTCTCCCTCTCTCTCTCTCCCCGTGTTTCTTCTGTCTCCTTCTCTGCTCTATTTCGCTCTCCTTCCTGATCCCACTCCGTTTGTACGCTCGCTCGCCTGCTCACTCGCTCTGGCATGCATTCTTATCCACTGTGGCTCAAGCACCCACAGACACACAAACATATGCAAATAACACACAGGCAACAAACTCCTGTCAGCTTTCTTTGGGGAGTATTTCTCTTGAATCTATTTGCTTGCCACCAAGTGAAACATGTGCTTCTGTGTTGTATTCCTACTATAGCATATTCTCAAACATATGACAATATGAGGTTATAAAGTCGAAGCTCTTTCGGCTGATAGAAATGTTTGCTTCCTATTTCCGCTGTAATTAAACTGGATTATATCTATCCCCTGCTTTGTGGATGACAAACATTATACTCACACATTCAACCAGAAGCGGCGTGTGTGTGTGTGTGTGCAGAGGGATTCAGAACGAACGGAGGATTCCTCTGCTGTGATGTAAAAATGGATGTAATGAATAAAATAAGTCTTCCAGAATGAGTCACTGTACAGTTCAAATCCTATTTCCCCACATGAAAAAAAAACGGGCTCCATTATGTGTGTGCGGGTGCGCATAAAGCTATACGCATGATTGGACGGTCTCTGGAGCTGTTCTATTTTGAGCCCTTAGACGTAACGCACAACAGAAGAAAGAGGACAGCAAGGCGCTGTTATGAGAATCTCCCCTAAAACTACACCCCCATTTCCCCCACCTCCGCCCCATCTCCTCTCTCTCCATGCTGGAAATCTTTATGCTTTAAGGGCATAACAGCAGGAGGGAGGGAGGGAAAGAGCTGTCTAAAGGATATAAATACTGCTAGAGTGACTTGAACCATTAGCAGGTGGCGGAGAAAGGACGAGCAGCGAACATTTCGACAAGTCAAGTGTAAAACAGTAGGCCTGGAGACTGGACAAGACCTGACAAGATTTTTTATTAGTGCCCACATCCACGCAAGAACAACTAAATACACAAATATCTGCACCTTGTCCAGTTAATCTCACAATGCACAGTAAAAGAAAGACAAAGACCAGTCAACCATTCAAACAATAAAGGATATTTGGATCAAATCTGACGATTAAGGTGGAGAATTAACAACAATAAAGAAGAATTAAAATATGTGTAAAAATCAGCCCAATGAAGCCGGAATCAAACGAGCCCTTGAAATTCCTCCAAGAATTTAAAAACGGCACAAACAATTCGTTGTGATTAAAAAGCAAAGCGTGGCGGCTCTAATCTGTAGATTAGCTTGAGATTTACACAGAGATGGAAGTCACCTGCCTCCAGTCTTATTGCCTACAGGCAGCTAGAGACCAACAAGAAACAAAGCCTCAGTTTACTAGTTCTCTTAAAAAGCAGCTTGTATGTGTTATAACAGTGCAGTGCAGTAGTTGAACAGAAACTCTAAAGCAGGATTAACAAGCAGAACAGCTATATAAAAAAATGATCTCTAATCTATATCTCACTGGTTAAAAATTGAATGCTTAATAATTCATTGTACTTCCACGCTCTTGAAAGCTCTTTTATCTGGTAAAGCCGCAGCATTCACTAATATTTTCTGCAGTCATTGAATGATTTAACATTAAAGTGATTTTGTTATAGCGTTCAGACAAAGCCAGAAAATCCGACAGTATATAGATCCGTAATTACACGCGCAGCCATTGTAGAAAATCCTACTGGGAATATAGGACAATAATAACTTAGTTGCTATGGAGTCTTTCTGTCTTGTTTTTTTTTTTTGTTTTTTTTTACATATATTCATGTTATCAAATTGAGCAGAGGGTGAATTTTCCCACACAGTTAATAAGAGACAAGGTCACGGCATAATGTGCCCCTGTTGACTGAAAATGTACACTGCTACGTGCTGCTGCCTTGTGTGCTCCTGTATGTTGTAGACATAGTTATAATTAATTGGATTGATTGGATTTAGTTCATAATGTGACCTTTAACATCATAACTATTGTAGAGGTGTGAATAATGTATAGCTTCACTTTTATGCCTGCAGCCCATCGTACTGTACACTGTTTGTTGCACTGTTTATGATACCACTGGAAGGTAAGCTCTCTGAACTCAATAATCTAACGTTCTAATAAGGAAATATTACAGTCATGTATTTCTATATTCAGTTGACTGTGTGTATAACAGTAATTGCTGCTGCCTGCAACTCTTGAAGACACAGAAAAAATTGGCCTGCAGAGGTTTGTGGGAATGCTGGGTGGAGCAGATTGGGATTGTTTATTCGCATCCTCATAAACTGTTTCAATGCAACAGCTTTTCTTCCTGCAGGGACAAGATACCGATGATAATATGGCATCCATCCTCACATTCACAGCTTTTGCACACCTTAAAGTTGACAGGTGCGTAGGAGAAGACCGAAGGCTGACATAAATCAGGAAAAACACTCTTGCACACTGTCCACTTCACTTGCAATGAAGTTTAATGACAACAACGTTTTGGTACTTAGACCTTCATCAGGTAATCTTATTCATCCTCACATTAAAAGTTGGACAAAAGGTAAACACTGTCCATCAACTTTGACTGCGTTTGAGCATCAAGAATCAATGACATCAACACAGAGTCCACCTCTCCTAGTTGTGCCGGAGTCCAGCGCTCTGTTGCCTCCGAAAATGGTTCGGGAACTTAATCCAGGATGCTGTGATGGAGACAGGTCGCTGTAAGGATGGGGGCACAACAGTCTCTAACTTCCAATTTCTCATTTCATCCATTTATTTTTCCAGCAACCGTACATTAGCCAGAAGCAGCCTTAAATCCAAGATGGATTAGCATGGCTCTTATCTCGAC
Source organism: Diplodus puntazzo (assembly GCA_963678695.2). Classification (NCBI taxonomy): domain Eukaryota; kingdom Metazoa; phylum Chordata; class Actinopteri; order Spariformes; family Sparidae; genus Diplodus; species Diplodus puntazzo. The sequence goes on from OZ023162.1 coordinate 22,920,779, forward strand.
TCTCAACCCCCCTGAGGTTGTCCGGTTGTTCATCTTGGATGCTCGAAAAGGTGCCACGGTCAGTGATCGTATTTAAATCCGCTGCTCCAAAAATTACGCTGCCTTTTCCCATGCTGACAAATGTATTTCTGTAATAAGTAATGCAAGTTCTAGCGCAAAGTTCACAGATTAAAAAAGAACATTTTGCAAAGCTTGAAGGAGCTGCTGGCCATGCATACATAGTAATAGTTGTATCTATAACAACACTTGCTAAATGCTTTGAACTATATTTTTACCAAAACGAAAGAGAGAAGAAGTTACTAACTAGATATTTTGCACGCCTCTATCCAAAAGTAACCCCTTTAGTTGCTTTTTAAATCATTCCAGGCTTGTTGTGTGAGTGATACATATGAAAAATAAGTTTTTTTCATTGTATTGTATTGGCTAGGTTGAGGAATTATATACTGATCCCTTGTGACCTGTTTTCTTACATGGTCATCTACAGCATGTTCTGAGAAAATGTTATGCTTGAGTACAGGCAGCAGGGTTATTTTAAAACTCATACAGTATATTCCTGAGCAAACTTGTGAGCAAGGTTGGCATTTTAATCATCTTCCACTTTCAGTCAGGCAAGATCAGCTTGCACCTGGTCTATACTTTCTGTCATAGAACACCTAAATGCAGAATGTGCTGCTTTATTCTGTGCAGCTCTTTATTTGCTATGTCTGACCAAATTACTGGGCGGCAGTGAAGAAGTGACAATACCAAGGCTTACATGATCTGCAAAGTGGTACTTAGTGAGGGAAAGAGGAGTATTTTCTTATAATGGATATTCCCCTACCCATTTTTCCTATCATTTTATCTATATAGCTCTACTACGATAGTTGCCAACAATGAATGGTTTACAATGAATTCCCTAATGGGGGCATTATCTATTTAGCACAGTTATTGCACTCCCATTTGCCTTATTTATGTCCCTAATTAACTCGTTCTTCATCTTGCGCTGTTGATCTTCTTCATTAATACACACTGCTGTTCTTGAGTATAGCTCTTGGTTCGGCCATTATAAGTTGTTTACAAATGCTTACCCACAACCAGCCGTGGCTTCCCAGTACCACAACTGAATTTTGCATTTGTGCACACTCTACTCTGAAGTGCCCAAATCCAATTTGAGATTTATGATAAATAGCTTTCAGACCTTTGTCTTACAAGCTGGTCAAACTGGCTGTGTGAGCAGCGCATGTGTGTGGTGCATCGTTTTACTTTACATTCCTCTGTCCATGTTAACAGGCTAGGGCAGCCACACTGTCGGCATGAGTGGCAGCAGTGCTGCCTATGTCACGCACTACACAAGCAGCCAATGTGGCCAATCCCAGCCCAGTTCTCATCAGCTTTGTCAGGCATGTTGCCTTCAGTGACTATATTGCTCCACCAGGTTTAGTTCTCCAGAAAATCCAAGCTCTTGGAATTGCCATTTGAATCAATCCACAAGCTTTGAGTAGGACTAACTTTACAGGATCCTCAGCTTAGTACATGGTTTGTTCAACTTTTATTTCATCAATATCATTTTGAGAGTACTTTAGACTGATCTTTAACTCTTGAATCACAGTCAACAGAAAGTTAGCACTCATTTTTGTTGAATCCAGGATCAACTGAGTAAACTAAGTCTAATCTTGCTAGTAATACTTAGATGTTTTTTCTCTCCCCAAGCAGGTCCATAGTTACAATAAGAGTTCAAGAGGGAATGATACCACTCGCAAATAAATTAGAATTAGAAACCCATAATGAATATTTTTTGGTATTTCTACAAATACTTCAAAATTTCAAAACTACAGATTTAAACAGTTACAAGTTACATTTTTAATGCAATGTTTGAAAAGTCTCTATGCAAAAATGTGGCACACTAAGGTGGCTGCGAGGTCACACTGACAGGTACAGTATGTGCAAATCTCTTCCCCGCTCAGAATCACAAGTCAGCTGAGTAACATCTGCTGGTTCACTGTGTACCTGCAATAATGAGCTTGCTCTCCGCTTCATCTCTCTTTTCAAGCATGACCAAGTGGCCTTCTTCTGGGCTTCTATTTGAGTTTACAAGGAAAGACAAGAGCCATGCCAACCTGACCATGAAACAAATGTCAGTCTGACCCAATCCCTGTGCATGGCAGAAACTCCATGATATATATATATATATATATATATATATATATATATATATATATATACATATATATATATATATAGTATATATATATCAAGCAGAATAAAGCTGATCAAAACTACTGTGTTTTATCAACTTTAGTCTGCTACTGTTGTAGCACCCTCCAGCTGGCAGAGACATTCACACTTATAAAACATTCAGGTAGCAGCTTCACATTTTGATTCAGCACTGACCTTTACTTTCACTTGTTAAAATAACAAATGTTGCAGGTGATATTATCTGTCACTAATTGACAATAATTCTGTGAGGCAGGCCAAAAATAAACTTGCCAATTGTTTGGTACTCTGTAAGCCTGTCTCTGTACTATGCCAATGATTTATGAGGTAAAAGAAGCATCACTATCTAACACTTCCATACAACTGCGACTTAATAAGTGTTTTTGTGGTCTCACTTGATAATAATCTACTAAGTGTTCACTTCCTCTGCTGGTGGGAGTAGATAAAGACGTTTGTGTTGGTTCTTGCCAAACAACAGAAAATTTGGGGTGTTTTGTTCACTTTTAACACATTTGTGGAAAAGAACAGTTACTATATGTAACTTTAATTCTATGAGTACAGGGACAGCCCTATAACTGCAAGTTATCAGAGCCACAGTAAAGCAAATTATTTTGAATATGCTCAAAATGGTAATGAACGTGTTGAGAAATCAATGTCAAAGCAAAGTTTGACAACATTAACTACAATGCATGGAAGGCTCCTCAGAACCATTATTGGTCACAAACTCCACATGGTACCTTTAAATATACAGTAACTCTCATGTGCCAAAACAATCCTGGACATCTGTCACGTAATATGGATAACAGCTGTGGATAATGTGATCAACTACTTTGCACCTGTGGAATTACAAAACCACAGCCGTAATAATTTGAAAGATAAACAAGGGTTTTGAACAATTAGCAACAATGAGATAAGATTCCAAATATCAAATAGCCATAGTTATCCAGGATATAGAAGAGATTGTAAAAATAAGTATGAAAAAAATAATAAATAATATAATTAATACCAAAATGCATATTTTTCATTTCAGAATATAAGAAATTGCTGGCATTTGAGGAAAACTTCCATTCGCACCAGCTCCATGAGAAAATCTCTTTGAAATCAGCTGTGCTTTGTTCAACTCATGGCTAAAGGGTTAAAATGCATTAAAAAAATGTTTTCATGCACTAGACCCAGGTGGGTGTCTTCGAGAGCAGTGTTTCCAAAATAATGGTAGAGAGAATAATTGGATCACGCTTCAATGAATAACCCTGCAACAGATGCTACCTGTGGTAAGCTTTTAATGCACACTGCTTGTCTAGTCGATATATATATATAGAAGTGTTGATTCAACTTTGTGGTTTATTTTGGGACCAACTTTTATGGTAAGACCATGCAAATGTCCTTCAACCAGTTTCAGCAAAAGTCACAGTGTTATTATACTTTTTCTTTTTTTGGGACCTGATATGATTTTTTTAATACTTGGAACCTAAAACTGCTTAAACCTAAGCTCAACAACGGCAGAGTGTCATATCAGAAAATACTCTTTTGGGGGGCCCTAAGAAACATTTCTGTTGTTTAGTTTGGGGGATCTGATGGCCACTATGACATTTGTGTCTTTGCTGACTGGTAAAAGATTTTCTGGCAATACAACCAACCCCATTCATCCAAATGTATATGTAGGTCCACAACATAATCAATCCATTTTAAATAGGCTCTAATCACAAACAAACTGCACAGAAGAGCGATCAACGAGATTGCTCTTTCAATCAAATCAGAAGCCTTCTCATCTGTCACTTGGTGGTCCACATTAATAGACTAATATCATACCGTCAATTGATTGGTGCATTTGTCCGCAGTGATGATGCTGGGCTTTCTCTGATGGAGGACTGTATATTTAAAAGCTCAGTGATGAATATTCTATAAAATGATATCAAATTAAGACATCTATTGTAATGTAAAAGGGGCAGCACAAAACAGATATACAGAGAGTTGTCAACCAACTCTGCTTTTTCTAAGACTTTTACAGTTTGCTGTTTTGATTTTATGGGCCTGCACATTAAACGCATGTTTCAGCCACACATCTTGCATTGCTCTCTCAAATGACTGCATGCTTCTTACCCACTACCAAACTGCTGACAGAGCAAGTTTGTGTTGTTTGTGGTAACCAGCGATGTTCCAAATGAGAGATTTCCCTGATGTTAGAGGAAAGTTTAAACTCAGGCTAGTCAACTAGATTAAAAGCAGGAAAAACAGACAAAATTGGGCACAATTTAATCCAAAAGACTCAAAAGTGGCCAAGTGAATGGACTTTTGCATTCCCTATGGCTTAGCTGTAAAGCTCAGAATTTAATTGTGTTAAAACATGCACTTTTTACATCTTTTTCTACACCAACAGATCTAAACCAAAAACCAAAGCATGGAAGCTCACAGACCCTTCTCTGATCTGCCCCACAGTGATTTACATTTTTGGAAGAGGAAAGCCCAACAGAATGTCGTAATTTGCATGAGCTTCTGGTTGCAGCTTAACATTAAACGACTCAGTACTAATGTAAACATCTTCTTTAGTTTGTGTAAATTAGCCACCATTTATAGCCGTTGATTTAACAGAACTGAAATGAATGTGACCCCTCTTCATTTTAAAAAGCATGATTTTAACAACACAATTGAAAGGCTCTAGTGCTGCAGATAGTGCTCAACATAACCCCTCTCGCTCAAAAAGCAATGAAATAGGAAAGCACATGTAAGAAGATAATTAAAGAAGGGAGGTGATGGAGATAAAAGTCGTGGCAGAGGGGAAGATATTGTCACAGAATGACACTTTAGCCCACCCTCTCTTCTTCTCTTTGCCAGCAAGAGGGAAAAACCCCAACATCACACGTTTGAGAAGGATTAGTAAAATGAGTTTTGCTTTATATTGCATGTGCACCGAGAATAAAATGATGTGTTTGATTCTGATAAGGCAGCTGTGTGGAGGCACTGGTATTTGGTGTTGATACCGGTATGATTAGGGACAGAACAGGCTGATGAACAGTGTTTGAATTCAGTGGAGCCATTGCCAGGCTTAAGTACATGAGAGGAGTCCCAGGGCATTGCAAGAGAGAAGCGAGGGTGAGGAAAATTCAGAGAGAGAAAATATGTGTGCACGTGTGTTTATATGCTCCACTGGTGAATTAGAAGTTGAATAATTTTGATCAGTATTTCAGCTGTGTGATTCAGCATGCAGATGTATGTACAAGAAAAGGGAATTGCTTTGTGTATGTTATCACGGCTGTCGGATAATGGCTTCTAGTGTACATGATACAGTTAGGCCGTTCTGGTTCTATAGCACTGTGTATTTTGATTTGATAATTGTGTATCATTCGACAAAACAGAAGCCATAATATAAACGGACTGGAGCAGCAGGATTCTAAATGTAAAACAGCTGTTTAATTAGACACAGAAACCAGAGCCTTAAACAAATATTTTGTTCTTTTGGGAAATTTACTTACATGTTCCCTGGCGGAGGGTTAGATTAGAAGTTCAATATCTTTACCACCATATCTGTTCATTTAATGTAAGGCTAAAGCCAGCAGCAAGTTATCTTAGCTTAGCACAACGACTGGAAGTAAAAGGAAACCGCTGCCCGGCGCATGTAAAAGACAACAAATGCAGCACCTCCAAAACTCATTTTACAGGGGTGTAGACTACTTCTCAGCTGGGATCAGAACTCCCTGAAGTCTCCACTAGTTACTGGGTAATTGCAGCTAACAGGCTGCTAGTGATAGCCATACTGTATATTTTAAGGATGGATGAGAGTGGTATCTATGTTGTTATCTAACTCTGTGCCAGAATAGAATAGAATATCTGCAATCATATTTCTCAAAGTTACAGCCCAGGGAGGGAATACCGATGGCCTTGTTGTTATTAAAGGGAGGAAATTAACAAGGGAAAAATCACTTTATGGCAGTGTAGTGTATAAACTCATTTGTTGTGCCTTTGTGTACATGTTTCTTGTGATGATTGTGCTGGATGTCTTCATATGATGAGCCTTGCTAAAGTATTAATGATAGTAGGTCTATAATACCCACATGGGATGAAAATAGCAATAAAATACTTGGCTGTGACACAAATGCTTTACTACATTATAGCTGCACTGTGACAAACAGACCAGCCTTTAATATTTTAGTATATTTTTTTCTCACCAGCAGTGTGTATGCAAAAAGATTAGCTGCTTGCTGAAGCAGTATTTTGAGTCTTACTTTTGTGGTCTAATAACCAGAGAGCTGTGAGGGGAACAAGACAAATCACTCATCAATATTTAATATGCTTTCAGGGTGCATTATATTTTTGGTTGATTCGGAGAAATGCAATGTGATTATGACTTCAGAGTGCAATGAAGTGACATTCTTATGGGATACACAATTTTTTTCTCCTGCATGCTCGGCACATAACTGCTGAAAACTAGGCTAAGGTTCGCAAATGCAATTTTGGACAGCCAAAGCTGACTCATCTCCTTCAAATAGGCATCTTTCATAACCTGCTTTTGATCCCTATTATCCTTAATGATTGATATCGATCCCTATTGAATCTATGCATTACAATAATGCAGAATTTGTAAAATTTCTATCATTTTTAACTATCCTTTATTTTTATTTTTTCATCTATTTTTTGTCATTCCCGTACAGCTCTTCCATCTTTATTTATCAATCATCCCACACTTATGTCTCTGTTTGTTTATATTGTTCATATTGTATATTGTATATATAATAGTAACTTTTTGTTTATTGTTTATTGTCTCAGTGTATGCACCTTATTCACCAAGACAAATTCCTCGATGGTGTAAAATCCTTCTTGGCAATAAATCTGTTTCTGATCCTGATCCAGCAGACAGAGAGCATCTCCCCACTTATCATCCCTGACATGTCTGGACCCTGTGAATGCTGCTAAAAGGCAACTTTCATGCTTATTTCCCACACTCTACTTAACCTTGGGAGCTGGACCATGAAACAGCCTGTGGTGTGTGTATGTGTGATTATCACAGAGAGATTTGTTTTGGCACTAGTCTATGGCCTGTAGCTTCAACATCATTTCACTTGTCTGGCTGGACCCTGACCTCACCTGATGACAACCTCTATGCTACCAAAAAGCTTAAACTCTTTATTGAATGCATAACTTTCAGTGCTCTGTTTGTTAATAATTGCCCAGTATGTGTTAGTAAGAGTGATGCTATTGTGCCACCATGTGGACAGTAATCTACACCACATTTAGTGATATGGAAACTAACATTCTCACAATGAACAGTGAAAATATTAATTCATTTAAGAATATGAGATGTAGTGAAGAACTGAAAAAAGTTATGTATTTTATGTATTTTAAGATAAAAGATTAAATATATTTTAAAAGTAACTCTTGTAATTCTTCCTGGTGATTTTCTAAAAATATCCATTCTTTTGATTTTGCCCACTTAAATGTGAATGAAAACCTTTTTCAAGCCATATATGCAAAAACTCACCTTTCAGATGATCAGCAGCATATTGTTATGCCACAGACATCCATTCCTTTTTTTCTCAGGGTAGACTACCATTGATCTGTAGATTCAATTATACTCATCTAGCCCTCTTACATTTACTCTATTTGTGAGTGTAATAAACAGGCAGGACCCAAAAACACAATATGAGAAGTCCAGTGTGCTTGAAAGATGAATAATCTTACCTTGAGGAGCAAACAAGGAAATTATCATAATGGAAGCTTTGGGAAATCAAATGCATTTTTAGGAGCCTGTAGCACTTTACATGTGACCTCACTGTGTGTGGGAGGAGAAGATCTTTAGGGCTTTTACTGTTCGTATTCCTCTACAGTATTGTGCTTTAAAATATTTTATCTTTGACACTAATTGTATTGACGCACAAATGCACCCTTACAGGAAAATAAAACCTTGACTATATTGGAAAATCTTTAATGAAGATGAGCACATTAGATCTTTCAGTAAATCACCTCACATGTATTGAATTTGCATGTTGAATGTTCTTTTAAATGTCATACAAGAGAAATAAATTACAGGAGCCTGAGGAAAAATAGGGCACAGGTGCATCTTTACAACCATCAAGGAACCTGCTAACAGTGCAGGATTCCATCTATTCAATATGCTCACTAATTAGACCTGATCACACTTTTTATTGGTCTATAATTAATCTGGCTCTTCAGTAAGAGGGAAGGAAATGACTTTGGAGGGCTTTACTCAGCCATGACCCCGGGGACTCACCCTGTTTTATCTTTGGCTTGCATGGGATGGAGATAGGAAGGTGGAGACTAAATCAATTTCCCTGCGTTGGCTCATTAGCTGGGGCCTTTGGGTGAGCCGGGCTCCGTGGTGATGCCCTTGGAGAGGAACACCTGCAGTGTGGCTGTGAAATGCATACACAGGGTATAATGAAACAAATGAATGACAGACATGATGCTTTGCTGGCACAGATTTCAACTTGAGCAATGCCGGCATGAAACAAAACTGTACCACAAATCAAAACAAATTGCTAAAGGGGACATCCTTTCTTAATGTTTACAATTACACATTTGATTTCTGCTTCATCTTTAACTTTTTCACACCTGCAAAAACTATCCAGTCCTTCACATCAATCAACAGAAGATATATCAAAGAATGACACGCATATGCAGTACAACACAAATCTGCATATCCATGTGACAGCGAGGCATTATCCAGTTCTCACCATGGCATATGGTATGACATTAATGTGGGTAAACTTGTGCCTTATGATCCAATGAACAGCTCAGTTTTATAATCTCTCTGGCTGCAGTTTGTTAACAGGTCTGCTAGTTCAACACCAACAGAATGCAGTGAATTTGAGCAGGATTATGGCTTTTGTTGTTTGGATTATCTGAATCTCATTACCTTGCAGAGGAGCTTAACTGACTCTGCAGCCTATCTGCCTGATTGCTCAGTAGCTGAATATCGGGAAAATTAATAATTTATGGACCAAACGACCAGCTAAATATTCATTATTTTACAGAAATGAACTTTTAATGAATAAAAGTCGAAGTCACAGACAAGTTCACTACTGTATAAAACTGTATAAGGAACATTAAATGGCTCTTCTGTGTCAAATCTGACTGATATCAAGTAAGGACAAAGTATTCCACACCTTTGTTTCTTCTAGACACAGTAAATTCCCTGTACAATCTCTAGATTCTCAACTAAGTCTAATCAGCCACATCCTATCCAGTGTTCCCTTACTACACTATAATTGCCTGCACTCTGAATTTTTGATGATGAAATCAAATTATTTTTCTGTTGATTGACTAAGAAAGCTCCAATTTGTTTTCAAATATCATATTTCTAACATCAACCTTATTCTGTATCTATTAGAAATAATTGAATGACTCTGCAACAGACCCGGACTGGCCATAGGGAGAACTGGGAGTATTCCCGAAGCGCCGACCTATGATTGGCCTGCTGGCCTGCGTCTCTCTCTCTCTCTTTTTTTTTTTAACAGGCTGCCGGTCAGCCGGCGTCGCGGCTATCTGACTTTTTTTTCTCAGGCCAGTAGCATGTGAGAAGGACAAGACCATTGGTCTGTTTCGACTAACACCTACCCCAACAGTGCGTATCAACCACACAGACAGCGTGTGGAGGAAGGGGTGTGTGGTGTGTGGGTGTGAGTGTGAGTTATGTAAAAAAAAAAAAAGGTTCTTGTCAGTATGAGGTCCAGGGATCCCCAAGAGTCCTTGAGGCTGTACACTTTTACACAGTGTAAATATGTAGCCTACTAGGCCCTGGCCTTGAAATTAAAATAAAGATTGGGTTTTTAAAATCACTGATTTACAAGCCACTTTTTTTTTATTTACTGTTTTTGAAATTATTTATGTGTGCAACAAATGGGATATAATCATTCCATTATTATGTATATGAATACAAGGGCAAATCAAGTGAGACAGGCTACACTATCTTACTGTATGAACTATAGTGTATGGAAAAACACTGTAAGCATATGTTTGCTATTCAAAGGTGGTGATGGTAATGACAGTCTGTTTCCTATTTTGCTTCAAAATATTTGGTGGGTCAATGCCTCCACAGATGGGTCATGGCCTGAAAATGTCCATGTGACATTAGGGTGAATGTTGTGACTGTTATGCCTATATTGAAGTGCATATTTGTTTTGAATCAGCCAAAAACATACTATTGTGTGTGTGTGCGTGCGTACCTGCGTGCATGCGTGCCCATGCATGTAGATGTGGGTGTGAACGTGCGTGTGTGGGCAAGGCCAGGGTGGCCTGGTTACATGACTGACTCCTGGCCTGAAAAAGTCTCCCAGTCCGGCCCTGCTCTGCAAGGTGTCAAAGACCTACCTGACAGACATAGTGGGGAAACTAAATCTCCCATGACAAATATGAAGTAGTAGCTACAGGTGGAAAAACCCAAAGGTAAAGTAACCCCACTTAAATGATGAAATATTTGTGGGACTTCAAAAAGCATTTTTATGTAATGTTCTCACTGTGAATGGAGTTTGGAATTTTAAAAAGCGTTTTCTCCAAGCTTCACAGCAGGTTTCACAGAGTCTTGTCGAACAAGACTGGAGGCCCAACACAGCACTGCAGCATGCAAATGAACCCCAGTAAAATAAGTACCACAGAACTCTTCTATAAACATGTGCTAGCCCAGATGTACTGTGAAAGAAAAAACCTCCATTGCCTCATATTTTCATTCAAGTAAAACATTTTAATGAGAATGTGAGCAATCCAACAGCTTTTGTCTCCCTCTCTATTGTCAACAATCAGCCATTTAATAGTTTTTCTAGCTGAAAGTAACCAGGAGTGGAGCCTGTTTTTTTAAACCCGGATTTAAAATGCACCAAGTCACGGCTTTGATCTCAGCTGTGTTTGTGGATTATCAGAGTGAGCTGCTGCATAAGATTTCGCAAGGATAAAAGAAAAGATCAATTCCTCAACCAAGGCTTGGATCTGCCTCATTTACCAGTCACGGCTTTGACTGAGTCCTCATTAGTACCCTTCTACACACTCTGGATCCATGGTCCCAGCTTCCATATAGGGCGCTGTGACAAAGAAGAAAGTGAATCGCAATCAGACGTAGGGCTCAAATTGACACAGTTCAATAATTTAAAAAACAGTCAGGCCCCATATCACACACAGTTAGAAATATACATGTTTCCATATCCTTCAAAGACTACTAAAAATGCCTGCATTTCAGAGGAAGGGTCAAAGCGTAAACTAAGATAAGCCACACGGGGTATTTTTGGTGATGTAATGACTACAACTGGCTGCCTGTCTCTGTTTTCTCCCAGTTACAGTGACTGCTATTTTTGCACTATGATGCCAACTTGTTTTTAAACACTTTCATTTCACACTTTCTGCGCTGTGTGTGTGGTAAATGTGTTCACTACCACTGTCAATCCAATCCATCATGCACAATACTTGTTTTGACCCATGATACCTGAAAACGTTATGAGGTCATGATGTAAAGGAGACGTTACAGGGACTTAGAAAAGGAGAACACTGGTCCTCTTACATTAAGCACCTGCAACAGCTGATGATTGGTCCATCCCTTTAAATGTTGCTGCCTCAAGGAATTGTGTGAGGGCATTATCTCCATTCCTTTCAAAAAGGATGGTCTAGTGTACCCTGTATTGAAAAAGCCTGACTCGCTCTTATGATCTCTGCCACTTGGATACTTCCAGGCCATTTCACTCAGTAAGAAAACTTCTTGAGCGAAAAAGACATTTCAAACACAGCCCAGGTCTCAGTAGACCCTCTACTAGCTTTTTCTGCCTCACTAGACTGTATACTTGATGCAGTATAAGAAAAATGAGCTGGGTAATTCGTGACAGTGTGGGGCTCCCCTGACCTTGTGTGAAGCAGGATGTGCGTCACCTCTGCCAGGTCCACTGCCATCAGCATGGGCCATGTGTTAGCTGTGAGCTTTCCTGGTATAAAAAGCACCGTGGGCTCTGAATGTAGCAGGCTTGACTTAAGAGGTTCTGACATTTATGACAACAGATATATTTCTATACATGGCGACACAAGCTAACTGGCTACTGCTGTTTATAACAGTGCATAAAGGATGACTGAAACATAGTTTACATAGCCTCAATGCTGGATTGATAGGTCAGGACTACAGTCATGGACGAAAGTATTGGCACCCCTGGAACTTTTCCAGAAAATGCACCATTTCTCCCAGTGTTGCAATTACAAATGTTTTGGTATGCTTACTTTCTTTAAGTGCATTGGAACAACACAAAAAAGCAAACTCCAAAACTCCAAAAATCGACTGGACAGAATTATTGGCACCCTATTAAAACTGTGGGTAAATAATTTCATTAAACTGAAACTGAAGCCAGTTAGAGTGTACAAAAGTGAATTCAAACTTTGTGTTGTGTGCCTGTGTGTTCCACACCAAACATGGAGAAGAGAAAGAGGAGGCGAGAATTGTCTGAGGACTTAAGAAGCAAAATTTTGGAAAAATATCAACAATCTCAAGATTACAGAGGGCGACACCAATCCTTTGGTGGCATATTTTAAATAATGCAATGGCAGTTGCCAAAAGTATTCACAATTGCTACAGACTTCCAAACTTCATGTGGCCTTCAGGTTAGCTCAAGAACAGTGGCGGTTTGGCGGTTGCCAGGAGAACGGTACTTTATCTGACTGCACTGAGCCAAGTGTAAAGTTTGGTGGAGGGGGGATTATGGTGTGGGGTTGTTTTTCAGGAGCTGGGCTTGGCCCCTTAGTTCCAGTGAACGGAACTCTGAATGCTTCAGCATACCAAGAGATGTTGGACAATTTCATGCTCCCAACTTTGTGGGAACAGTTTGGGGATGACCCCTTCCTGTTCCAACATGACTGTGCACCAGTGCACAAAGAAAAGTCCATAAAGACATGGATGAGAGAGTTTGGCGTGGATGAACTTGACTGACCTGCACAGAGTCCTGACCTCAACCCGATAGAACACCTTTGGGATAAATTAGAGCGGAGACTGAGAGCCAGGCCTTCCCGTTTAAAATCAGTGTGTGACCTCACACATGCGCTTTTAGAGGACTGGTCAAAAATTCCCATAAACGCACTCCTAAACCTTGTGGAAAACCTTCCCAGAGGAGTTAAAGCTGTTTTAGCTGCAAAGGGTGGACCGACGTCATATTAAACCCTATGGATTAAGAATGGGATGTCACTTAAGTTCATTTGCGAGTCAAGGCAGGTGAGCGAATACTTTTGGCACTATAGTGTAGCTAGTGGCCTGGTTTGCTTGTGCTTGTGTCCATCTTTAATGCAATATTGTGATTTAATGGTGCAAATTTTAGAAATTCATAGGCTATTTTAAGTTTGGCTGTCGTCTACAGGGCATTTCAAAATTGAGAAAAAGGATTGCAATTTAGAAGATTGTTATTGAGATTAAAAAAAGGTCAAAACGTATGTTTTTTGGACAGGATTTTCGAATCTAAATTTGCAACAGCTCAGATAGTCCTTTAAATCAATATATAGCAAAAAAGGACTTAAAAGAACACAGAGGTGTGATATTCTGTAAAACTTAAGTTATCATATGGTATGATAGTGTACAAAACCTTTAATTAATCCTCTCTTTCCATCCCTGTCCTCAGTATCCCAAACAGGTAAAGCATGACATCAAGGTTGGCAGCGACCAGCTGTTAATTCTGCTGATTGGAAATGAGTAGGTGAAGTAAAGAAAACATCCATACTCATCCATTTGGAGTGATGCCAGCCTAGCAGAAGTGTTACGGGCTGGACAAGATGAATTCTTTATTAGTGCCTCCCTAAGAGCAATTTAATCAACTGGCAGTAAAATTCCTGCTGACGGAACCTGTACAGTATGCAGCAAAAGAGCAGAGCAGAAGTTACGGGTTTCCAAAATAACACCCATGCGACAAGTTACATTGACATAAAAACTTACATGGGCTTAAGTTGTCACATTATCATTTGACATGTGAATCCCATCATCATTTGGGAGATGACAGCAAACGTATTTGCAGGCAATGCGAAAAAAAATGATTCAGCGATGAATAATTCTGGGGATTTATTACCAGCCTACAGCAAGAAACAGCAGCAGTGTAGCTCAAAAAACTGTCAGGACCACACTGACATTTTTACTGTGTATACTGCCACGGAGACAGCCAGAGGGGCTGGCACAACAATTACAGATAACCTCAAATTACATCCACCTGAGACAAGCTTGGGCACCTGACAAGTGACAGCTGGGCACCATTCAGTGGAGCTGACAGAGTGCTTAATGTCACCCATTATTCCTCTGAAGGGGGAGGTCATGCTACTGGAGACCATTTACCTACTTGTGCAACATTAAAATGCATCGTGATGTCCAAAAAATGCGGACACATCTGGTGTGGACACATTCTTTGTACTACGTTCAGCAGTATAATGATTAATAGGGCACTAAGGATGGTGATCCGCGATTGTTTTTACCAGAACGTCTGTGCCGTACTGCTTCCAGCAAGAGTCGAAGTGAGACACACGCTAAAACACTCCGTTTGGTTGCCTCGTAACATGGCTCCTCTGTGATTAAAGCAACACCACTGAAGCAGCTCCTTCCGCTTCAAAGTACCCATGTGAATTTTAGCCCAGAGTAAGGGTACGTCTTAAAAAATTTGGCACATTTCACACTTTGGGTTTAATCTGATTATTGTGCAGAACAAATCTTTTTCAAGCCCAGAGGGTTTTTTTAGAAGACACATCATTAGACAGATGCCCCTTAGTGCTCTAACACTATCACTGAGCTGTGTAATCTGGCTCTGACACAGTTGGCATGCATCATTTCTACCCAGAGAATCACAAGATAGATTCATGACATTGGAGGAGTTGATGACTCTTCAACAGAGGAGGAGATGGATGCCTAATCATCATGCCACTGTGGCTGCTAACAGCCAGTTTTCATATTAGACAAAGCCCCAATTAGATCCTAACTGTCCCAGGTGACAGCTCCCATAGCAACAGGCAGGGATGTCTGCAGTTTCACAGCAATGTCTCTCACCACAGTCGTGCTGTAAGATGCAACAGACAAGTTCCTTAAACCTTAACTAAAGCTCACAGCTCAGGAAACTTTCTATCAGCCTCTTGCTGAATGATGCAGAAGCCAAGAACTGCCATGCTTGAAATTATTCTTTGATGCCATAATCTCTCAACAATACAAGGCAATTATTAAATCATTTGAGGAAACGAGGTGTGCTAACTGGAATTATTTCTTGATAATTATCCCATAATCATCCTTGGATCTTAGGAAAACAAAAAAAAAATAGTTTTCTCAAGGTACATTATCTCATTATCTTGAGATGTTGGCCTTGACCTCATTATCTTGAGATAATGAAATAATTAACCTGTCATCTCAAAATAATGATAATGAAAAAGTGTGAAGTACGTCTGCTCTCGTTTCATGAGAAAGTAAAATCACACCAAAGAGAATTCCATTAACAAACATATTTGTGATAAAAACGTTTTTCCAGTTCCAGTGCGCAATAACTACATCTATCTACTCTACACATCATTTTGACAGTTATTAGACACAGGCTGTTTGTCTAACATTTGTTTTAATTTTCATTAGCTTAAAGCACTTTATTCATTTCTTCTGGACATTGTGGTGCCGAACACTGTGCTGTCTGTTAACCGCAGACACATAATTACCCTTACGATACTTCATCTGCTTATATTTTCTACGACCCCCAACAATGTCAGTGTTAACACTTCGCATGGTCAGAACGCAGGAGAGGTAGGCCTGTTCAAGTGTAATATTAGGGCGTCGAAGTACACGGCACGAAAATGGAATCTTCTCTCAAAATGACAGTGGACGTCCACAGTCTGCACTAATGTCTCTGTGGCCTTATGCCTGGCCAGGTAGCTGTAGCGATATCTTATGGATATTTCATGCTGAACTGGTATAGCAGGCTTTAATCTGAAAATAAAAAAAACTTTTGTTATCGGATCTTTTTCTACAGCAGACTTTGACTTGTCAGGCAGGAAAAGCACAGGCAAATGAGTTTCACGAAGGATGGCTCAGCTCCGTCAAGTGTCACGGCGAGTCAGCACGCACGACACCGAGACTGAGACGAAAGCAGCCGTTTTCCATGTTACCATTTACACCGACCCGTGCTACACTGTCTGCAGAGACAAAGCTCTATCTGCCACCTTAAATTCCCACGTTACAATCAGCGACTGTCATCAAGACAACTGGACACAGCTGGGCTGGAAAAGCTGTTGCCGCCGTTTGGGATTGACCTCTCATCTCATCCACATGAACAGGAACTGCATTAATCAATAGCAAATTTACACAGCACAGGTGCACATGAGTTTAAACACATTTATCTAATGTTTCGCTCCAGTGAACCGGTGGCTTTTTTCAGAAGGTTCTGTAGTGTGTTTTTGGCAGAATTAACATACTTTGGTCAAAGTCTTTCTGTTTTTCATGTTAACAATCATCTACAATTAGCTGACTATTTGTACAGTATAAATCATTTAAGGTTGTCCTTACATACAGCATGAAACAGTAAACTGTAAGAAAAAAAAGAGAAAAAAGAAAAAGTCAGTCAGCAAGCTAGCAGACATTGACAGGCCTGATTAATGCGTTAAATACCTGCCAAATTTAAGACTTCTACCAATGCAGGCAGAGCAACATTAGCTAGCTAACTGAGTTCGCTTGCCTTACTTCCTCCGTCTTGTCCGCTGCCGGGCAGGTTAGCATAGCTTCGTGTCCTCCTCCCTCTCTCCAAGGTGCCACTTTTATATCTCTAGGGGCTGACTTTGCACTCTTAAAGTGGATTACTATGGTTTATTTTTCATTACACCACAGTGTATGGCAGGGGAGGCAGCGGATGTATCTTCTTGACACCCCCCCAAACATTTAATCCGTTCAACATCACCGACGATAATCGCCTTGTGCATTCAGAACTTCCTCTCCTCCCCGGCAGGCCTAAACCCCCTCAAACCTGTTTTTTTTCCCACACAGAAATTCTTACTTGTGTCGTTTCCTGTCGCTGCAGGGAGAGCTTGACTTCCCGCGCTGGTGCTGTCCATGCTGGAAGGGGCGGAAGGTGATGCCCCTGAACATCCCGTCCTCCGCCGGCTCCTCCAGCCTGAGCTGAGGGATCAGATGCCCGAAGGCCATGTCCTCTGTAGCGAAGCCTCCGCGCTGTTAACGAGCTTTAACACACTCGCAGCTCTGTGTGTTCAAGTGCGGAGATCCGACCTACTGAAGGCAGGCTACACTATTATTAACCCGCTGCTGGAGCGTCTCAGGCTGCGAGGAGAGGTGGTGGCACAGTCTGGGGACCTGCAGGTGTCCTCCAGGGGGTTGTCAGCTAATTGAGGAAGTTATGTAACTCACTTTGTGCTTCTTCTGTCATTAGCACAATGTTTGTGATAAAAAGAAAATGTCTTTCAGAGGCTCGAGCATGTCTCTAGAGTAGAGGACAAGATTGGATGTGCAGAAGTGGGCTACATTCACCCACAGCCCACTTTTTACTGTAATTGAATACAGGAAGCTTTACTTTCACTTGAAGTAAGTCACTTCTCAAGCTGGAAAAGTATGAATGAAGACTTTTCTGGCAGGGTAATGGATGTTTACCTGAAAGTTATCACAGTATAAAAACTTAGGAATGGTAAAAATTCCGGAGCCAGGGCTCCGGGCTGGAAGGCCCCGAAGCATCACCAGCACCCATCCAGTTCACCCTGCAGCCATCTGGCAAAAGATACAGAAGTGTCCGCCGCCGTACCACCAGACTACGGAGCAGCTTTGTTCCCCAGGTTGTGACACTCCTCAATTCATCCTCGACGCTCCATTTTCTAAAAGAGACGTAGAACAAAGGACTTTTGAAACCCTTGTGTTTTGAAAAAAAAAAAAAAAAACGACAATAAATGTACTTTGTGACCTTGTCATGGTTAGGATTATTATGATTCAGCATGTTTGGCACAAGCACGGATGATTTTTTTTTTTTTACGTGTCAAAAACAGGATTTAAATGATCTTTTAAAGGTTAGTCCTCATAGCAGGTGTGTTAAAGGGGCTTTATATTAACACTTTGTAGAAGTGATCGTGTATTAATAACTTTTCATGGGCCATATGTGAGCAGATGGAAAACACGACATGAAAGATGAAACCTTCCCTGTCTCCCACTGTCGCCTCCACAAGCCTGTGGACGATTTGTTTGACGTTGATGTTGTCGTTGGCGTTGACTGTGGGGTGCCTCGTCTCGGCGCCTCTCCCCACTCCGCTAACAGAAAGCAACAATAGCTAAAGTTACATTGTATTTGTAGTCCGCTAAGATTAGTGACCAGCTTTCAGCACAACACAGAATCCTACAGAGCTCCTTTACATACATCCTTACCAGAAATTCCTTTTCTTCAACCTTACACTCGCTGGTGTTTTAGTGTGTAACATATTTGAAAGAGTTGGTTGCAGTAGGTTCTGATTGTGCACATGGTTCATAGCTTGTTACAGTACATGTTCATGAGATTGATTAATCATCTGTGAAATAAGGGTAAAGTTGACTGTTTGCCTGCACCTGCAATTTGCACCGTTTAAATGATGGTTGACGGCGAGCCCCTCTGACTTGTGAGCTAGTGAACATTTGGCCGCCGCCTGCTGCATCCAAAGTGGATTTTTGCGATGTTAAAAAAAAAAAGGATTCTGTAATGATGCAAACTGTGGTAATAAAGCGGAGCACATTAAGAGCCACGTTCAGACGAGCGCCCTGTGAGTGAAAAACAAAACCACGTGTTAAAGCACAGAGTCTGAAGGTGAAAGTCTCGGCTGAGTTGCTCTCTCTTTAGAGTTTATAATTATGGATCTCCTTTGTCTAATTTAGCCGACATGCTCCATTAAAAGATACTGAATCATTAGTTGCCACATTTTTCAATTAGATGGACTAATGGCTTTCGGAATTAAGACTCCTGTTGACTCAATTAATATTCATGCTTTTTGCTTTCCCTGCCTAACGGAGAAAACAAAATACTTTAATTATTGAATATTACGATATCTTGTTGTATCTTGTGAACACTAGTGCAGGCATGTTCCGACACAGCACCGAGCAAGGTGCAAGCTGCGAAGGTGGGAAGAATCACAACGTAGATGAAAGCACACATTTATCAGGTGATGTCACAGGTGCATTAATCATAATCGGGGGGGCCCCGTCACGTAGAACATTGTCAGGTTGAATGTGGCCCCCACCGGTGGATCATTTCTCTATGTATGCAACTCAACTTTTCTCAAGTGGAACTGCAGCCCCGGTGAAGGAGTGTCAGAAATAGCATGCTATTAACCTCTCCGTCTGAATTCATGACAGCACCGTAATTAGTGCAGTTGTCGGAGAGCGAAACATACTTTGGATGTGGGTCACAGAGCAGTGTTCATTACCCAAAAATAATCAGTGCAAAGACACACAAAGCGCCCGTAGAAGTCCACAGGATTAATCAGAGAGACTGACGGCAGTGAAGCCAATTTATTTCTATCAGTGGTGTGCTGACATACTGCGCTTTTATACCAATCAGATGAAACACTTGCACGTTCCTTTTTTTAACAAAAAGGAAACAGCAACATGTAAACTCCTCCTGCCGCACCCCTGTTAAGCGTTATATGGTGCTGCGCTCGGAACACATCAGGTTCCACCAGAGGGAGCTTTAAGCAAAGCCACTCATGTGCAGCACCTGTACCCAGTGAGACCTACTAACAATATTACTGTTATATTCTTCCACTGAGCCAGATGGGACAACGGTGCACGGTGGATCGCAGCATAAACGGATGACTTTTTTCTATTTCTTTCACAATCTTTAAACAGTGAATTAGATTACAGTCATCTGTGGAGACCCAGGAAATGAGATCTGCTGATTAGTTATACGTTCAATGTCCAGCGAAGAGGAAGACGTTATCCAGGCCTCTCAAACTTGGAAAAAAAAAAGAGAGAGAGAGAGACAGAAACGCAGCTCATCTCCCGAAATTAGATCATCATGCTCCAAACTTTCTCTGCAGCTCCCGTTTTTTTTTCCTTTATATAGGTTACACATGAGATTCCTGATTAACTAATCTCGACTGACGGTGTCTGATGTGTGACTTATGATTCCTCTCATCTCATTAAGAGCCTATCAGCATCACTGATAACAAGAGTGCTATTCCCAATCAACACCAGGGGGTGCAATTATATAAGTGACTTCAATTATGGAAAGCCTTGTGTTGCAATCTCCGAGTATTTACTTTGTAGATTACGGAGTGAGACCAAGAGCAAAATAAGATTTGGTATTAATTAGGCTACAAAGCTCGCTCAGAGCGAAAATATTCCTTATCTGTGAGACGACATATTTTATCACTTTTGTGCTGGGGCTAATTAGAGCGTGAGTGTCCGTGTTAATTCACTACTAGAAGATTTGCAACACCAGTAATGTGTGCTTAATAGGCACAAAATTATATCTAAAGAGAGAATAACCCTTATCATCTGTAACACTGGAAATCAACACCTTTCTCTTTTTGTTTTCAGATAGTCAAAGCCGAATGATGCATTAATAAGTGTGTGTGTTTATGTTTGTTTGAGTGTGTGTGTGTGTGTGTGTGTGTGTGTGTGTGTGTGTGTGTGAGTAGGCAACGCCAGTGTGATGGGTTTATGACAGCGTCATCACACATGACTAATCATGTGGAACAATGGCCACGGAAGCATGGAGCAGACAGAGGAGGAATGTGATCTGGCCTTGAAAATCGGATCTTGCTTAATATGGATGCCGTGTTTTGAGAAGATGCAAATTTAGCAAGCACTCTGCAGTCAACTCCTCCAACAAACAGATGTCAGAGAACACGCTGGTGATTGTTTCGTCCCCTGTGGCTGGATCATGTGTATTAACTCAGAGCCTTCAACCCACTTTTTCGTGAATTTGTACCTTGTGTGTGCATCCTTGAGGCAGAGATAAAGTTACACCCGGCCTCTCCAACGGCTGACACCGGACACTCCATCTTGGCAGCTCAATAGATTGTCAACATGAGAGGAACTTTTCAGAGGGGCGAGATGATTGTCAGTCAATAAGTGCCTGACAGGTCAATAGATATCGCTGACCTTGTTGCCACGGAGGAGAGTGTCGCGTTGTAGAGACTAGAGATCAGGACAATGTCGAGGTGGAAGGAGCCGCCCAAGTGCTGCATCCTCAGCCACTGAAGGACCACATGACGTGACGCACTTAGTTGCAACAGCTGCACAGAAAGGGTCATCTGTGTCTCTAATGAAATACCTATTGCTATTTATTTAATTTGGAGTATTGAACGGTGCATCTTTAGGTGCATCTGCAGAAAGCATTCTTCAGGCGTCTGCATTTTTTGGCCCCTGAAAGGCATGAAGAAAACCATATTCACACATGAAATATAAAGTAGGCGATACAAATGGCTGCTAGCTGTTCTAACAATGTTGAGAGTTGAGGCTACACTCTTCATGCTGAATAATCAAATGCTAGCATGACTGTGTTGGCATGCTGATGTGTAGCAGATAAAGTGTTCACAATGTTCACCAACAAATTTAGCATATTTGAATGACATTTTGCACAATTCGCACTATACAGACCGCACAGCAGAGACTGAGGGGGATATGCAGTTGCTTTTCAAGTAAAGGCTTTGAAATCCACATTGTCAGTGGTGATACAGTATATTCTCAGAATAAGTGGAATATTTTACCTGCCAGCATTGGTGTTACAAGAAAAGTCACAGTCATCATGGTTATTAGGATTTATTTTCTGTTTTTAAACATTATGTTATTAAATATATTTGCTGGTAATACAGATTGTTAGCAAATGTTGGAAAACATAATGTAGAGAAGAGGATGGCCTGGCCATTGTGGTAGTGCATAAAACCTGCATTCTTTTTCATGACCAGCAGGGGGTGACTTCACTGTTTGCAAAAAAAAGAAGTCTGATTGTATGTAAGCTTATGAGGAAATTACTTTATCTCTTGCTTGTTTTATTAACTCAGTAAAAAGTTTCCTGATGAGGTTCTGGTCTCAATCACTAGTTTCAAGCCTGCTTTTATTCAATTTAGGGAAAAAACAATTGGTACTGACAAAGGGTTCTCAATCAAATCTTATGAGGATATCCTCCACCATCTTGATGAAATATGGTAATTTCTAACCCCCCCCTCCCCCCCCACAAATTGCTTGTGTCTTGTTGTGTTCACACTTGGTTGAATCATTTCAGTCTGGACCAAAGAGAGAGTGAATGAGCGAGAGTCTAACGTTTAGAGCCATGCCACTTGCACAGTTTAACAAGCATATCACAAGATTGTAGATTGATTTCTTAAATTGTGAAAGTCATGTACTGTAACTGTTGTGAGCGGGACTTGCTTCAAAAACACAAGGATGTTTCTAGGCTTGTGACTGTTAATAATATCCATGTTTGCTTATTTTTTTGCCTTCTGGGTCGGATTTCTCTGACAAGTAGGTTAACAATGTCTTGCTTTTTGGCAGCTGTCAAATTTCCCTTGAGTCAGTCAGCTCAAGTTGACTGAATTTGTTGTTACGCGAATACGTATGTATAGTACCTTATAGAGTAAAGAGCATGAAAAAAGGCCTTGACCCTGTCACTACCTGTTAACATCATTTACACCAACATCAGCTCCCAGACCCACTGCAAAGGGAAGGTTATCCAGAGTAATCTTTACAAATACCTGAGCTGAACATCACACGCCTCTCCACGGTAAAATCAAGATGCCACAAGACCATTTAAGTTGTCATTGAATATTTTATTTGCAAATGAAAGAGTAATAACTCAGAAGTCGTAAAAATATACATTTTTTTACTTGTGATATTTACATGGATTGTTTTCATCAAACGAACGAACAAAAAGGAATTCTGTACTGTTTTACAAAACCAAAGAGAAGCCACGGCAGAAAACCAGATGAGATTAAAGAAAAACCAAAGTGTCTTACATTTCCCTTTAGTGACGCCACGCCGAGCGTGTCTCCCCCAGACGTCGAAACAATGCAGTCGAGAGAAAACAGCCAACCACACAGATCCCGTACAGGCCGGTGATGAGCACAGCACACAAAAAAGTGCAAAGTACATGGGTGATAAGTTCAAAATGAAGAAAGACAAAAATAAAGCTTCATAAAATTTTCTGTGAATATATTTACAATTGTAGATTTTCTTTTTTTTTTCCTTTTTCTTTTTTCTGTTTTTAGCCGAATACAGTTATGTTACATCAAAGCAAAGCATTCCCGTTCATCTGCTCAATCTCCTATGACATGCAGGTGCCTTGGCTTTCCTTGTTGAGGTCGACTTCAGCCCCGTCCATCTCCTCCGTCAAAAGCAACAATACATCACATTCCCCTGTACCGACGCACGAGGCCAAACCCCAGTCTGCGCATCGCTTTGCCCTGCTCAACAGCTTTTAATCAGAAACAGAACCGCTTCATAGAACATAAAACACAGTGGCTACATGAGATTCATACTCCTATCATATAACGCAGGATAACCATGGATGATTTCATGTTTACTGCACCTTTGAGTGTTGATAATAAGACAATATATAGTGCTGATGGATACTGTTTTGAAGAATGGTATCGGATGTGTAGCTCACACTCTGAGGTGTGTTAAGACTTCCCTCCTCCACTCTCGACTGAGCTGACTAAAGCTCCTTAAAATTCATTTGTTGGAAGGAGCGCAAGTTTTGTCAGGCCACAAAGCTGCACACACGAGCGGAGAGATGCAATGCGAGGGCTCATAAACTGGGGAATCTGCCACCTGAGACTTGCAGTTGCTGGAAAGCAAATCAAAAAGCTTGGAGGAATTTAACAGCTGGAAGACTTGCATCCCATCCTCCACCTCCGCTGCTACTTTCATCTGTGGTGGAGGGAATCTCAATGGCAGGAGCCTACAGCCCTGGCTCAATATCAATCCTGTTATGCCTCTCCTGATTCCCAGGACAACTCACGCACATTGTCCCATGACAAAAAGTCTCGAAGCATATGCCATCCAGATTGTGAAAATGCATAGCAGTGTCTGTCTTTCTGAGTGCATGTGTGTGTTTGCCTACATGCATGTGTGAGTTTTGTTACAGCAGCTGCTGTTGTGTATCCGTGTGTGTGTGTGTGTGTGTGTGTGTGGAGATGTTCCCCGGGTGCTGCAGTGCAGAGTGTCCCTTTCTGTGCTGCATTTAGTATCCCGGTTCCATCAGTCAGTCGTAATACCTCCAGACATTCGATCCATCAAATTGATTCTGAAGGAGCAGAAATAACAAGGACGGCTGTTCTGGCTTTTTTTTTTTCTTGTTTGTGCAAACCGTGTGTGTTTGCATGTGCATGAGTGCATGTGCAACTGTGCATGTGCACGACGCACACACCTGTGTTTCCCATGTGGACCTGAATGTGTCACGTGCACCTATTCGTGTGTGTGTGTGTGTATATACAAATTTCACCTGTTTTGTCCCGTGTGTGTGTGTGTGTGTGTTTGTGTGTGTGCATGTGTGTGTGCCTTGAGATGCCATCAGTACACCCAGGGCCAAGTGCATTCTATGTTAAAAGACAGCAAGAGCAGGGAGGGAGCGTACAAGTGGCCTCCAGAGCTGACAATAGTTATGAATTATGGACGTGCTTTATTCTCGAGACACCACCCCCACAAGCAAAAACATGACTGCTGTCTGTGGAGCCATGTGCAATGGGCATATAAGTCAGTAAAAAACTCAAATAAACACTGCCAGTCTGCAGTCATATCAATTTGGATAGAGGTTACTTTGCCTGACTGGATCCTTCTTGCTCACTGAATGGCTAACATGAGAATGTGTGGGTGTGGCCCAAGGGCTTATACTGAATTAACATGCACACACCCACACATACACTCACACACACACGCACACACTTTCACAAACATGCACGCATGCACGCACGCACGCAACGCACAGACACGCACGCACGCACGCAGTAGCTTCCCTGCTCGAAAATGAACTGCTGTCTCTAGTTGAATATAAAAGGCATTTTTCTTAGTATCTTCCCTTACAGCGGAGTCACACGTGAGACCCAAGCATGTGAAGTCAAACCACGTGCGCTTTTTTTTTTTTTTTCGGACAGATGTCGGCTTTCGAAACTTTTTGAGTTGCCGAACGTGACAGGTTTTTTACTTCAGCGAAACATGATGCGCTACATTAATACAAGCTATAATGTGAAATTGTTCCACACAGTGATAATTTTCTCTTTTGGGGCGCTTGAATAGTTCAGCATATCCTGAGAGTCATTAAAATGAAAACAACTTTGATAGTACGAACATGCTCGCTAAATTTCATGGCAACCTGCCACTGGATTTTGATCTATCTCGTGCAAGAGTGGAATTTTTTTTTGACCGGATGGTGCGCCGGATTAAAGGTCAGCTTTCACTGAAATATTCATTATGTGCTGACTGCGAATACTCGGAGCATATTTTATGGAAATCTGACAGCTACTCTCCAAGACGACCTGTCAATGCCCAATTTTAAGGGAAAGGTCACTGTGTCACTAAAATCGAAAGAAACTGTATTCAGGGGATCAGTAAAATCCATACATCTCGCGAGACTCTTGCCGGTAGATGTAAAGATACCTTCCGTTACATATGATAATATTGGTTTCACATGAATACTGAGTTCAAAGATAAGGTGTGCTTCACCTCTCCGCACCACATGTGATCTAAAAAAACACAGGGTTTAAATTCACTCCCGGGTCGCGCTTGACTCTTTTGTAAGGGGCATGTCTCCCCTCACGTACCCTTATTAATTAAATTAAATGACATCATGTGAGTATATCTATCTGTATGTACAATATAAAACAAGACTGATTACAGAATGTACAGTACATTGTCCCATGGCATGGGATTGCTTTCTCACCATGGATAATTCACTCTGCTTGGTGCTCCCTAGGCTGCATCTGTTATTACTAGGGCAAGTTTGTGGAGTTGTATATCACAGCATTTGCTACTGTTGACCCTCGAAGCTGGATGTGAACAGAGACTTAACCACTGGTGTGCTGAAGATAAGGACAAAGAAAGAAACCATCAAGGGGGAAGAGGGATTGCAAAGGCACACTAGATAGGCTACTTGCCCTTTTTTTTATGTTCAGATACTTTCAATCAAACTGCACTGGATGCGACAAGTAGGGATTGGCAACACAGCTCCACCAGTAACCAAGCAGGAGCCGGTGATTCACAGAGATAGCAATCGAGTGCCACTCCATTGTCATGGATCCGGGGAGAGTACTGACAGTGATACCATACACACCCTATACAATTGAAGTCTACAGAATCAAAACTCCCCGCTCCCCTTCATTCAGACATTGTAATTGCAAAATTGAACGTCAGAGTCAATTCTTTGTGCCTTAGCTCGAATATATCGATTCAGCAGGGCGGCGGGAGCTGAGAAAAATTAATGGGATCCACCGTCTTTGTACATCACACATTCATGGTGACAGATTTTGGTTTCAGTTCAGAAATGTAGCAGGTGAACAAAAGAGTAAAAAAAAGACAAAAGTAACAACAACAACAACAATAATAATAATAATAATAATGATAATAATAATAATAATAACCCATCCTAGGGATTGGTGGCACTTCTTAATATGGATGAATGGACAAATAGCTGTCTGTCACCCTTTACAACCTGCTCAGAGAGAAGAAACACGGAGAGAACAGAAACAAAAGAAGAGAAAAACAAGTCCAGCTGGTCTAATAGATGCTTATCCCCTATATTTAAAGTATTGACGCGCTATAGGCCTAATACACACTACTTAATTATTCAGGGAAGATATTCAGTACCAGAAAAGGATGTCCATAGATGGAGACAGGATGTGGGAGGGAAGGGAAGGGGGAGGGAGGGCGACAACTCCATTGATTTGACTCCACTGTCAATGCTACATCCTCGTACCTGAAGTTTCCCCCTGCTGATTGGTAAAGCAGATGAGCTGTTCGCGAGCCAGCTGAGTCAGTCTCGGGAACCGCTGTGCACCGAGGCGGCTGATGCACACGCCACGCACCCTGCCCGTCCACATGGATGGGCACAATCGGGCCGGCCCATGGGAGGCAAAGGGGTTTGTGGTTTTTCAGAGCAGGTTGCCGGGAGCAGCGAATTGGAGGTGCAGGGTGACATGAATCAGAGATTCATCGCACACACAAACACCTCCCCCGTCCGCCTCCTGCTCCCGGATGAAAAAAAAATCAGTAGCTGTCTGACACTCGTGCGTTTACTTCTGCCCCGCTTGTATCCATCTTGTATTTGTCGACAACCAAAGCGCAGCAGCAACAGCAGCAGCAGCAGCAGCAGCAGCAGCGCGGCTCCATTGGTACCTGGCTCGGATATTCTTTATTATCCAGCTTTTTGCTCCTTCCCTTTTTTTTTTCCTCCTCTGTTTTTCTCCACTGCATGCCTAACTGTTTGATTTGATAAATAAATAAAAGCTCTACTAGGGGGGCTCCTTCCACCTCGCTGCAAACGGTGCTTCCCTGTGCCTTCCGAAGCCAAAAGAAGGAACTCGGAAAATAAGTTCTGCCTTCAGCCGTGAGACACAGACGATGTTGCATCTCTTTTTTTCTTTTGTTTTGTTGTTTTATGTAATTCAGAAGGGGGCAAGCATGTCTTATTTTCCCTTTTTAAGTATGCATTCATTAAAAGTACTTTTGAACTTAGAGTATTGATTCTTTTAATTACATCCTTTTAACTAGTTGCATTTCTTTGTTTATGGAAGAAAAGTCTTAGTCTTTGGGAGGGGGCTAGGGGGCTGGGGCTGGGAGGGGAGTCTCACATGGCTGCAAGAAAGGGGTCGGCTTTCAGTCCTACACAGTCTGAAAGGCCTTGGTCTGGGCGGGCACCATGAGGGTTGGGGGTGTGGGCCCAGACATGTTCCTGGAGTTGTATTTGGGAGTGGCAGGGGGCTCGGGGGTCTTGGGGGGCACCACTGTAGTGTAGGCTGGTGGGGACTGAGGGAAGCCTGGAGGCTGTCCGTTTTCCTTGAGAGCCGCTACAGCGGGTGGGCGGGGGCGGTGACCACGCTGGGCGCTGTTGTGCACCATGGACTGAGTGGAGGAAGCACCGGAACGCGAGCTGCCAGAACGGGACGAGGACAGGGAGTTGGGCTTCACCAGCTTGGCCTTGGGAGCCTCCGCATCCTCCCTGTGATTAGAAACACACACACAGAGCAAATAATGATGACAGGTTCATTCATTTTACAAAATCTGTATATCTAAAAATAGAGGAACCCCCTCACACACACACACACACACACACAGACACACACACATGCACACACACATATCCACACTTATTCTAAGACGCTATTCACAGGGGAGTAGTGTTATGAGGGGACCTCACGTAATTCATAAGATTCCCCCTAGCCCCTGAGTTTGTGAATCACATTTGCATGGAATAATGAAATCTGCTGAAATCACTTGTTCCCCAGATACAGTTGTTGAAGGAAAAAAAAAAGTTTTTGCTGAGAACACAAAGAAAACTTTCAGCACCGAAGGTGGATAAAAAAATTTACAAAACAGCCCAGAAGAAAAGAAATTGCACAGCAAAAACAACTTGACTGTAGCATTAATCACCCAAACTAAAACAATTTATGCTGTGATTGTAGATGGTATTGAAATTACGGTGCGTCTTTGCAGTTATTATAAATTAAGTCAATGGGTCACCAGGGTGTGCAGGTTGTGAAATCACTAGGTAATATCAGCCCCTCGATATCAGGCTGATGATTCTCTGCAGAAAGTCAGAGACAGAAAACCTCTCATGGCCGGCTACCTTCTCATACACACCACAGCAGCTTCTATAGTTCTTGGAAGAAAAATAAAAATTTGAAACAGCAGTGATGTTGCTTCTAAATCCATTCCCAAGAGACGTGCGTCACTAAAGCTGCCGTGGCCTGCTCGAGCACATTAGTGGAGCAGCTCAGACTCTTAACATGGCATAAAAACAGAAAACACTTCATCGCATCTACATTATTTACTTGAAGCTGCCCCTCAACCACGCTACATTATTCATCCTTACATCGGTAGATATGCACCTAAGCCGACTCCAGTCTGTCACAAAAAAATGCTGTCGCTTCTCTACAAGTGTCATTAACGGTCCGCGGGGTCCTCCGATGCACGCAGGCTTCAGAGCGAGCGAATAAACAGTGTGGTCCCTCAGCTCTGATGCCACGCAGACACACACACACACACACACACACACACACAGACACACACACACACACACAGAGGTGAAAAAAGGAGGCTCTTAAAAGATAATCGATGAACACTTGACCTTGTAGTCGTTTTTATTTTTAGACACACAGGCATAGGCAGGCTCAGAGGCAGAGAGCAAACACATCCAAGCGCACAGGGGGCTGCTGGCTGTGTCACCTAGCATTTAACTTGACCGCTGTACCTGTGGTTTAGAGCGGTTTCAGTTGAACTGGTGTTTATTACTGTAAGACGGACGCACGCAAACACACACTGGTTAATGCACCGCTGTATGTTAAAATCAGTGCTGGAGCTCCAAACCAGCCCATGTTCAGCTGAACGGCAGCCGCTGTAAATCAGGCGTACAATGAAGTCAGCTTACTTGTGTTTCATTTCATGTTTTTTTATCTATGATTTACTTCCATCATTCTATCAATCATTTACAAGCTGTTATTTGCTATATAGTATTGTTGAGCAATTGCTAAGCAGAGTCAGAAAGCACTGTTGCATTGAACCACATAAGCTTATAGTTACAGTAAGTGTAGGCATGGCACATTTAAGTCTTGTAATATCATTTATTAATAACATAAATCTTTTTATTTTTACAAATTCATGTCTAATTTTCAAACTGGGTTCATATGCTATAAAATACTTAAAGGACTCACAGAGATACTTTTGTACCTGCAGCTACTGTGCTACTAGACAAGGGTAGCATAAGATTATACACTTTACCCAGTGTCATAAAAGTAAAGCTATCACGTTAAAATATTACTTTTTTGAAAGTGAAAGTCACCCATACAAATATTACTTGAGGAATAGCCTTAAAGTATCTGATAATGAATGTATTTAACTATCAAAAGTAATTTATTAGCAATACATGTGCTTAACTATCAAAAGTAAATTATAAATATATTTAAATATATTCATATACTTATATACTATGGGTCAACTGATTTCCTGCTTATAGATAGTAACTATAGATAGTTACTGATAGTAAAGTAAAAAGCAAATTTAAACTTTTTCTCTGATGCAGCATGAAATACTATAAACTAAATTTATCAATTCAATTTAGTGAGTAAAAAGTACAATATCTGCTTTCCCAAATGTAGTGGAGTGGAGGTATAAAGTAGCAGAAATTATAAATACTCAAATTTGAAGCTTTAGTCCAGTCCAAGTAAATGTACTTAGCTAGAATACATCACTGACTTTACCTACGTATGACACTTTAAGGTTCTGAGTGAGTGTGTGTGTAGAAGCACTTTTTTATGACCTTATGAGTTCTTATACTTTCAGACTATCTATGATGCAATGATCATACTTGCTGCAATGTATTTTCTTTTGGTGTTCTTTGAATCCGTGCCGCTGTGATGTCTTGTTTTTAGCCCACAAATGGTAAATCTCCCATCTGGACGACAAAATCACCCTTGGGTACTGTAAAGACGCCGCGAACCTCGAAACCTTCGCGTATAAAAGCAAGAGAATGTAGACATAAAACTCAGATTTCTTAATATGATTTTTTTTTTCATTATTATGACTCATCTGCCGACTTTGCATACAAGTATGTATGTATATCATCTCCTACGAAGATCACACTTCTGGGATGTATGGATGCTGCAGCACCCACGTCTCCAGGTGCGCTGCCCACGGCCCCAGGTGGCCCAACCTATATTTATATTGTTGCAAGATATCTTTTTCCTTTTGCATTGTACCCCACATGCCTCTGTCTCTGTTGCCGGAGATACAATGTATTAGTGTGAGATAGCCTATTGCGTCAGATTATAATACATGGCTTATGTAAATTTCCCTTCTGAGTCAAAAATAATCAGAAACACGATAAGGCGGATATCACATTGTTCAGATGCATGTAATTATACAATAAGACATTAGGTTCGTACTTAGAGCTGCGCCCGTGTTTATCTGCAGAACAAGTGTAGTGGCAGGTGTATTCTACAAGACTGCAACAGGTTTGAACTCATTAAAAGTGCAGCTATGCTAACAAAGCAACAGCCCCACGGAGATACAGAAATGAAAGAACGCGCGCGACTATCTGCCCTCATTACCCCACATGTCCACACAACTGTAGCATTTAGTGAAAAAAAAGAAAAGAAGAAAGAGTAGATGAGCGAACCTGATCTCATTCGGAGTCTCCTCCTCCTCGTACTTCTTCTTCTCTTTCTTCCGGAAGACGAGCCAGATGATTAATATGACAATGAGGACACCAAGGGATATTCCCACCACAGCACCCGCCACCATACCTACATCCCTCACATCTGTGGAAGTAAAGAAGAAGGGAGTAATGAGTGATGAGAGCTGGAGTCACTTACTGTCAGGTATTATTCACAGTTTTCATTTTTTAATCTCAAATTCCACAAATACTCAAGACCCGCGCTCGTTCACTGGACATACTTCTGCACCGCCTACAGTCGTGCCATGGCGCTTCAAATTCAATTTCACACCAAACTGCTGAGCTGCTATATGTGTGATTCTCGGCACACATGACCCCTACTGCTATGGGCCTCTCAGGAAATGTATTAGCCTGACAGTGAAACATAAAGGATGGGGCAGAGGTGGCGACCAGTAGCCACCAAGTTTAAGTTTAGTGCAGTCCCTGTAGTGCCTAGCACCGGGGGGGTGGAGAGTGTGGAGGCGGGTGGGAAGGCAGGGAGGGGAATAAATGTATTTCCAGCTGCAGTGTGAAACAATAACCATCAGTCAAGAGTGGCAGTTTGGCGTGAGGTGAGCGCTGCGAGGTCGCCTCTCCCTCGCCACCCAAAAACTCACGCTGCATTGTGACCTCAATGGTGCAGTTCTCTTCTCCCACGTCATTGCTCGCCGTGCACCTGTAGACCCCTGTGCTGTCCATGGTGAGATTCCTCAGGGTCACGATCTCTGGGTTCTTGAGATCTGGGGGAAATAAAACAGCGGTTAGCTATTTGTGTGCGAGTGTCTGCTGTGTATTGTTTTGTCCTCAAGCCAATTACGTCTGCAGGATAGGAGACACAATTGAAATGTATATTATGGAGAGAGAGAGAGAGAGACTGCGAGATAGAAGGAGGAGCAGGATGGCGAGCGAGACATTGATGGAGTGTTTATTTAAGATCACACTGAGGAGGACTTGGGGAGAGTAGCAGGAGCGTGTCTCAGAGAGCGATGGAGCCCCACAGCCCCATGGGATATTTAGTCATCCCAATCAATGACAACCATGTGATATTACCTTTCAACAGACCCATAAATAATGGCTGCTGACGCTGTGTGTTATCGTCCAATGAAAACTAATTAGACCGAACAGGTGTTGTTTGGTGGAGGTCATTAATTTGAAGGTTTTTGTCTGCGCAAGTGTCATCGCGGATGCCAGTCGAGCACTGGAGGGAAAACTGAAACAGAGAGGTTGGCACCCGGGGGTGTTTGTTAGAGAACACACAGTCGGGAGAATTGCCCTACCATAAGCTTCTCTGCTGTAAACCGTCTCTGTCGTTATTTTGAGGCAGATTCGCCTGGTTATGATCCAAGAGGTATGCCAGGATCCACACCATGTGAATGAAGTGCGCCTCGGGCTGACTACCAAGCCAATGTTTTATTTGGTACCAAGTGTAGCGGGAGCTGCCAGTCCAGTCCTGTGTGTTACATTTGATTCTCTCCACTTTACGCACAATCCAAGACAACACTCTGTTCACACCGACTTCATGCATGCAGGTATAATTCACCTGAGCCAGGCTGACATTTCAATGTCACAGACATCTTCGTCAGATCACAAAATCAGCCCGGGTCCCCGTGTTTATATAACTCCTCCCAACAGAGTACAACTAGAAATCACAGGACTGTGTTCTGTTTGATTTCCTGGGGAAAAAAAAATGTAGCATGCATAATGTGGTCTTTAGCAGTAGATGGTAGCACTGGTACTGGTCTGAAGATAAGAAAGCGTGCAGAATTAGTGGCCTAATTGGGACAATCTGAGTCTATTTAAGTGGCCTTTAGTAAAGCATTGTAACTGTTAATACATCTGGTGTATCAGACACTCGGAGAGCATCGTTGCTGTGGTCACTGTCTACAAAATGTATGAATGCATGAAGTTGAGAGGAGGTGAAGGAGAGTCAGTGTACTCAGCACTTCCTCGGATAAATGCAGCCTATAAAAATCAGTAATATGAAAATGAATCTTCGTAGCATTCCTCTGCAGAGGGCTTGAATGATGAGTCAGCGTGTCAGTGTAGTGCCAGTTATCGTCCTTACCTATCAGTGCCAGGTTTGGCAGTTTGCCCAGGCTCTTGCCTTTGTCCAGCACTCGCTCCCACTTGTAGTTGATGGGCTCAGAACCATCGCTGGACTTGCAGCTGAGCTTGACGTCGCTGCCCTCCAGGAGTTTGCCGTCCATCCAGCACCTCGGCTTGGAGGGTTTGACTGCAGCAACACATGGGAGACATCAGAGAGGTATTAATAGAAAGGACAGACAGACAAGGAAACCATTGTTCTTCAACACAAGGGTGCAAGTATACTTTAGTTAGATAACACTTTCTACCTGTTGTGTTGTAATGATATGAAACAGTAAATTACTACAAAGACTGAACAGTAAATATTGTACAGATCTAATGTTTGTATCAAATACATTTTGATATGCAAATACATTGTAAACAAAAATAACATCGTACATTACACTATGTTTTGATTTTTTTGGGTAGTTTTTCCATTGACAATGAGTATAGTACTCAAACTGTGGCTTGTATAATGAAATGTGGACACATTTAAATCATTTTGTTCTGTTATTGCTATTATAATATAAAAGTTTAAAAGCTCGAACAAATATTCTACGAGTTCATAAAATTCATCCTCCATTCATTGTTGATGGATCGGAGAGTGGTGATATTCTTCTCGAAGTGTCTAGACTGAGCTGAATTATATTCTGCAATAGATTTCCTCTTTAAACAGAAAATGCGCTAAAGCGTGAGTTATTCCGTAACGTAAAACCAAGTGGTACAGCCCAAAAAGCAGCGCATATCACCTCAGAACACAACACTGCATAAAGTGGAGAGCAAAGGCGTAAAAAAGTGAGGTTATAAAAACACAAATGGCTTGTTAGGCTGCATGAAGTTGAAATGTTAGGCAAACGTTATAAACTTTATTTGAAGCTCTCTATCTATTTCCACAGCCGGTGTCATTTACATCTTTTTTAATAAGGTGAATGTAGCACAGGGCTGATGAAACACACACAGGGAGAAAAAAACAAACTGTCCCATAGGGAATGGATCAATGTGACCCCAAAGCTGGCGGCTGTGATCGCTCGTGGTAATATGTTCTCCACAGGTCAGAGGTTTGGTCATAGTCCAGTAGCTGCAGGCACAGTACAGTATAGCAGTTGCCTGCTGAGCCCTGTACAGCTGCTCTGTTTAGATGCGCGCCGAGAGGCACTGCAGAGCTACACGGGCAGTGGAAACAGCGCACTACTTTCTCCCTCTCATATTTTTAGATCAGTGGTGAACTAAATTTAAACATCTACTTTGTATCTTTTTTATTTTTTTACGCTGTCATATTAGCCACTTTTGTGTATTTGGCTTTGCTGCTTGTCAGCAAAGTTGCAGTGGAAGGAACTCTGTAGAGCTAAAATGTGGTGAGTAAGTGATAGCCGCTACATAAAGCAGAATAGCTTAAGTGTGTCTCTGCCTTTGTTCGTCAAGCTCTTCTCTTCTCCGTCCGTCTGCGCGTCTCGCATCTCTCTCAGGGTCAGCTAGGCCTCGCTACAGCATTTGGCACGCGTCACCTCAGACACACACACACACACACACGTACAAACACACCTGTATTTGCCCACATGCACACCCACACAAACGAAAACCCAACAAAGTGCACAGCCAAACACACATAGTCAAAAATCTGCACATGCAAATCCTCTGCGACAAGAGCAGCGCGGGCATCCAGGCATTACCGCGCAAGCTCGCGCATAAACACATACACAACCACTGGAGGACCGCATAAACCCTGGCGCGCTCACAAACACATACACTCGAACGCTGCTGTCTCATGCCAAGCCAGCTACCAAGCCCGGCTGCCAAGCTATTATCTTAGCGTGGGGAGCAAGAGAAAAAAATGCAAATGTTCGTCTCTCTCAAAATCGAAAGTGTCACCGCAAAGCTGAGGGCAATTTGTAAAAATCGAGGCACTAACTCACTGAAATGTCTTTATGGAAGAGAGAGGAGAGTGAGAGCGAGAGGATTAACAGACTGTTCCATTAGAAAACCAATAACCGCGGGTTGAACTAATCTCCCATGATGTTTTAATAAATCGCCTGCTTTTCTGACATTGAGAACGATCTCGCTCCTCCCGCCGGACTTTGTGGCTTGCTTTTGTGTTGCAGCCGCTCCCCCTTTTTGCCGTCTGTCCTTCAGAGTTGTTTTTCGCTGTTTGAGATATGCAGACGGAGACACATATTACCACTCAGCTACTTGCTAAGCCATTTATAACCATCCATATTTTGGGGCGAATGAGGAAAAACAAAAAGAAAAGGAAACGGAGGGGATAAAGCGTCCAATTACGACTTTGCTGTGGCTTCTGAGGCCAAAACAGGCTTTTCTATAGTTGCAAGACATAAGACGTGACTTGCACAAATAATTTTCCTAAGTAGCTTACCAGGAGTTAGATTGATGACAGCAGCTTTTTTTCAATGTCATTTTCAGCTTCTAAATTTCATTACAGAATGTCCCTCAATGTCTGTTTTCTTGCTGATCTCACAGAGGACACAGATGTACCAGCCTGAGCTACACGCAACATAAAGAATGGAACTTGAAGGCCGACCATGTAACTCCGGTGCAAACATAATCAATCAGTTTCTATGCTCTTCCAGACCCAGTCCTATGTTTCTGGTCTCACCTCATCAACAAAAGCAATCCGAAAAAACCCAAACAGCATGAGCGAAATCAAATCACACTGTCTGAATCAAATTGAATCATTAGATCAGTCAGCATGACGGAGGAAATGTGCCAGGCTAATGATCCAGTGATTAGGTCTATGTGTGTGAGAGACTGTGTGCGTACGTATGTACAAATAGGTCTGGGTCTTTTCATAACTTGATGGCAGACATGCAACCCGTGTGTGTGTGTGAGTGTGTGTGTTTGTGCGTAGCGCAATGTGTCTGACAACACTCACCCAGCACAATGAGGTTGACCTGGCTCCAGTGGTACTTTCCCCCAGTCTTGACCTTACAGTAGTATTCTCCAGAGTCGGTCAGCAGCAGGTCACTGATCAGCAGGGAGGCGTCTCCGCCCAGGTACTCCCCCGCAAAGGACAGGCGGCTGGCCTCGCTGCCCGTCGCCTCATTGGTGTACACCTGGCCCCCGAAGAAGGTAATGATCTAGATATATTGAAGAGAAGGAGATCAGAGGTTTATCTTAACATTTCTAACATCATAGTGTTTTTGAGAGCAAATCCTAAATACCAAACTCTCTTGTGTGATGCCTCCGTCTATAGCACAGAGGGTGAGAAATCACAGTTGTCCAGCTACCCCTTAGAGGGACCTCTTACCCGTAGTGATATTCAACCATCCAAATTGTTTTTCGTGTGAGTTGTTGCATTTCGGAGGCATCGGCCACAGAGAGTTTGCCTTCTCTTGAATATAATGGAACTAGATGGAGCTCAGCTTGTGGTGCTCTAGGCCTAAAGTAAATACATTTGGAAAGCTCAAACGCAGAAGAAAACAGTTTCTGGTGCTTACAACAAGGTCTGCTAATTATTTGAAGTAACCTGGTCATGACTTATAGAAAAAGAAAATGCTGTAGAGCTTTTCAAATGTATTTTTTTGGGCATTGCCAGCTGGTGTGAATGTATTCCAGAGATGGCAGACCTTTGTACGGCCAATATCTCCCAAATTCTGCAACTGATGACAAAACAATATGGAATATGTATTTTTGGGTTGCACTGTTCCTTTAACTTGACTTCATCCTAGCAATGTAAACACACATTTTAGTTGCTGGTAATGTCAGTATTTATCTAATAAATGCGACCAATCCCCAAAATAGGGCTTTTATATCACTCAACAGCACATTTGATTAACTTCATTGCCATTTCCCAGCAGTTATACCCTTGATATATTCCACTGGTAGCCTGCCATTAACATTCCAAATGACATAACTCTTGAGATGCCGAACGTACAGCCCAAACATGTCCACACAGTCCCTCTCTGGGCCCACAGGCTTGAGAAAAACAGAATACCAGCACTCGCGGGTGACATTGTTAACAATCGCTTTTTAATTAACGCTTGGGAAATAATATTTTACAAATGAGTGCATTTGCTGGAATGTCAGTATTGCGCCAGTGTTCATTCAGCTGATTATCTGAGGGCGCTGTTATCTCCGTCTGCTCTTTCTACAAAAGAAGCCGTCAAATTGACCAAATAAAAATCTATTGTTGTGCTCGAGGTAAAAGATTAAAGTATCCACAGTGCAACTGATGCGAAGACGAGACAACTAAACAAATGTCTTACACCTGACATTGCCCAAATTAAGTGAAACAAGAAATGTGCTTTGTTTTCGATTTCTATCTCCCTTTTTATTTAGCAGAAAATCTAAAACATTAATTAAATTGACACTCTCACCGATTTCAGTGGCATGTGGGTAATGTAAGTGGTGGGTTTTGAAAGCAGCTCATTATGGACAGGTTAAAAACAAATCAACAAATCAAAATCAATAAAGCAGAGGCAGAGAAATTCTGTTTCAAATTTGTTTTTCCACACACTGTCTTTCCCTTTTAAAACATGAGCCTACATTGCCCACAATGCAACTTTAACCAATGAGTGACATCACTTTAGAATATTTATCAGATGACGTGCAGTGTCCTCTTGAACCACAAAAGCATTTATACTACTTTTTTGACATGCAGTAGTGCTCCCTAAGACATGTAAAAACAATTTGATGTGAAAAAAGTGGGGGAGGTACCCTTTAACAGATTTCAATGAACATTTAAGCAAACCTTCCTGTAAATGACTTTAGTTTCACCCAATCACAAGCCATAAAAGTTCCTGTTTAGTTTTATGGTGTGATACCAACTTTTTGTAGCATGGCCTGTTAAGAATAGACAGCCATAACTCTTGTGTGCATTATGCTGCTGTCAGCGTTTAGTGCTTGCTCTATCAAAAAATTAGCATGTGTATATATTAGCATGTTATTTGGCTAACTGGATAGCGTTGTGACACATGGATGATGAGTAATGAATGAATAATACATACATTTTAGTCATTTTACATTTTACATATGCACTGAATCAGTGTGTTGATAGACAAGAGTGAATTACATGGCCTGGGTCAAAGATAATCAACTTTACACATGGAAGCGATGTCGAGTGGCTAAGTTGCATTGTGGGTACTGTAGGCACCAGGTTTTTAGGAGGAAGAATACATTGCTTTTGATGATTTGTTTTAAAAATGTCCGCAGTGGTATTGGAGTGTAATGCAAGATAAGTGTAATGCTCTTCAAACTGCCTACATTACCCACAATGCAAATTAGTCACTGAGAGTAATCACTGGGGGATATTTATACAATTATTTATTTATACTACTACCAAAGACCTGTGAATACATTTTAATGTGTACGGATGGTGAAGTTACCTTTTAAGTCAGTAGCAAGGCATTAGTCATTTTCAGAAAAGTAAAAAAAACACACCTGGTAATATTAATAAAATGACCAAATGTGGTCTGAGGTACATTAACACCATGAATTGATGTGTTACTATGGGAGAACAGCAGGACAGTTAATTGCAGTGAGGATGTGCACGTGTGCGCATATGTTTTAAAGTATGTATGAATATGGATAAAGTTCACACACAGATTTTTATTCAGATACATATTTGTATGGGTACAGTAAGCCTTTTTCTGTCTACAAATTATTTTCTTTCTTTATAATTTGCTTATCAGAGAACTTTTGAATTTGTCTTTATCGCATAATATATAAAGTGTAGCACCAGAAAGAAAAACAAATGTAAATGTGAATTGTATCTTTATCAAAAGTAAATATAAAATTAGCTGCGTTACAATTTGCTACTGGCACAATCTATTTTTCTTTTTCCTTTTTATATTTAGCACACAGTTCATTGATGTTTGCAAAGACTGTTCTTCAAAGTAAGAATCTGGTGATTTGGAATTTTCACTGTAGACATCCACCATCTGCAAACCTGGAAAGCTTTCATTCTCACTTCCCTGCCCGTTCGTGTCTTTGCTTATTTCTGTCCTCTTCTTGTTTCTCTTTGCCTCTTTCTCTTCCTCTCTCTTCCTCCATCCACATACACAAACACAAACAAACACAGCTGTCACAGTGGCCTATTACTCAGGGCAAGTGAGAGCCCGCAGATGGGGACTGCTAAATGCCGGTGCCACAGCGCATCAGTGCCTAAGAAACAGGGGCACCTGCTGTGATCACAGGTGACGACTGGCCATTTACACGTGCACACACGTGCACAGACCTACACACACAAGCTAGTGTCCACGCAAACATGTAAAGTTCAAACGCACTACAAATGCCAACAGACATACATTACTGTGCCACAGCTACGGGCGGAGAGCGACACGGCCATGGCATCTACACAAAGTGGAGCGTATTTTAAAACGCATCTGCCTCTGGACACACTCCTGCTGCTGTCGTGAACTCTGGGCATTTATTACTCACAAATACATGAGTATAGACTACACTGGGTGTGCATGTGTATGCATGCCTCTGGTTATGTCTGGCTGTACTCTAAACCGGCGAGCGTGAGGAATTTAAGAAGAATTTATTAAAATGGCCAGAGGCTGTTTTCACAGTTTGTTTACTCTAAATACTGCACGCACATATGGAGTGTACCTGCCTTCTCTAGCTATATGAATAAAAAAAGTCACAGGTTGAAACTTTCGGTCGGGTTATTTTTCTTGCTATGTAAAAAATGTTTGTTTTGATTTTGTTGACTTGCAAGGTTACTTTCAGATGTAGAAAAAAAAATAATTATCGAGTGCACCTGAGATCTGCCAAGACAGAAATATTAGATTTTTTTTAGTTTTGTATCTTCCTTTCAAAACCTTATATTATAAGATAAAAGTAAAAGAAAATTATATATGACAGCTATTCACCTATCTTCTAATCAAGAAGGAACTTTTACGGATTACTGGATGTCGAGGCAGTGCAAGTTTTATTGATGTTGCCCAGAATCCCAAATCACAATTTGCTTCAAGGGGCTTTGCGATCTGTACAGCATACAACACCCTCTGTCCTCAGGCTTAGTATTCAAACCATCCTCCTTAATATGTAACATTAATGAATCACATCTGAATAGTAACATACAGAAGAAGATGAAGTAGAGAAAATTACAGACATCATCAGATTTGCCATTGTGAAGACACTCTCCACTATCTCACTCTATTATTAATGAACATTAGTCAGCTCAGTCGCTCACAATTGTCCTGATAACAAATGCCACTAAAGTAGTTCAAAATTGTGTGCTGGGAGGCCGGCAATTTAGCATTTCTTTCACTGAGAATCAACAGCATACAGTGAGCCTATTATCACACTGCTGCTGGTATATTTTCTAATAAAGGAAACGATAATTTGTGGGAAATTTTACGGCTTTAAGCAGCTTATATTTATTGTTTTGCATTTTTTTGGGATAATGACGCCCTTCTAGGTCTGCGCCACATTTGTCGCTATGGTAACACACATGGCTTTCTGTAACTCATAGTGTCAGGTGAGCACAGTGAGTAGCAGGACGGGCCAGGCTTTTATGTTTTCATCTTAAAAAGTGTATCTAAACGTTGGCGAGATTCATAGAGTTCAACTCTCGTGCCCTATCGGCGGCCCCCCATGTGTCCTTAACACATGTAGTCTGTACATGTGCTAACAGAGGCTAAATGTTGACAAGATGCTCTTTCCCTCTCAACACGGCCTTCCAGCAGAACAAAAGCATGATTTATTCATTCGGCTACAGGCGCAGTCTCTCTCCTAATCAAATTTTCAGACGTTTGATTTTAATTAATGGCGTCTTCAATGTTATCTTCCCGTTAAATATTCATCGCAATGTGGCAGCCCCCCTCCGAACCATCAAAGCGTAAGACTCTTGTTTTCCCCCTTTCTTTCATTCCTGGCCCCTCTGTTTCCGCTGCACACACTCCCTTTCTCTTCTTTCAGCGCGACGCTTCCCCCGTGCTAACCAACACATCAGTGAACGAGCAAACGACTTCCAAAGAGGGGGGAAATCTCTTTCTTCTGACAGAAGTGAAATTTTACGCTCTGTCTGTTATCAGATACTGTGTTCAATTCGGGCGAAGAAAGCCGGTGGTTCAAAACCAGTGAAACAATGCCGAAACGTCTTCAGAGGATTTGAAACTCAAAACCGAGTTCAGGCCTTTTAAAGCCTTTTTTTTTTTTTTTTTTAGCCAGGTGGTGCTTTGCTCAGGATGAAACAGTTGTGCTGCCTTTCAAGGCTGGGAGATATCACAAAGTCTAGAGTTATCTGCCATCAACGGATTTAATGTTTGGTGTAGTTTCTAGCTATCGGGTGGCCACGGAACAAAAAAAAAAAACCCAAATACAGCTCCATGTTACCCTAACATCAAGCTGGAAAAGGTAAAACTACTTAAATATCTGTCACGTTGGGTACGGCTACCAGCTAGTAGCTAGCTTAGGTGGCAGTTAGCCCCCATATACAAATGTGTTTTAAATGCCTTTACTCCATTTCTCCAGTGTTTGTGTCTGGCTTAGTTTCTCACAATAGAATTAGTTTAGAGTGTAGCAGAACATCAACGTAAATCATGCATTTGGATAGGCCTCACTTTGCTGACAAAATAGCACGACATAAAACTGTTTTCCATTTTTTCCTTTAATTTATGGTCAAACAATTTGAAGAGGCAGAAAATACAAAACAGATGCTCAATACGCTCAGCTGTAACTAAATCTTGGAGTGAAACGTTGAGAAAACAAGTGTCACAACTTGCAGAGAAAGCAGGAACACTTGAGAGTGACAGGCAGTGTAGACTGTCTCTGTCCCACGAGCTAACGCTTCACAAACATTGCGCGTCCCCGAGAGCTTAAAGGAATGTGTGCGTGGTCCGACATCAGTAGAGTGCTGCTCAGGCAGTGTCCAGTAAAAATCTCAAGAGAACCTGAAACTCTGCTGAAGTAGTTTTAAGGAGAAACAGTGCCGTAATGCTGTTCTGTTAGCTTAGGCTAGCTTAAGATGGCAGTTTCTAGCTAGCTTAAAATGTTTCTGTTCTTCTGGTGACTGTTAGTTAGGCTACTGAGGAGACAATTAGATGGAAAGGGATGAAAACCTTACCTCTGTGTTACAGGTGATATTTGAAAAAAAATTACTGATTGAAAATTATGAAATTTAAGAGTAAAGGGTTGAAAGAACGAGTTGAGGGGCAGTCTGCTGGCATTAAAAGGCACCTAAACTTGATGTGCCACAGTAAGTTTGGGCATTGGGTTAATGTGCAACTATTATGGGTCCTGTTGGAAATCCATTAGCATGGCTTGGGCAAAATGGAGTAAAGATGGAAAATAACTAAAAAGAGAGAGACAAGAAAATAAGGAATTCACTGGCAAAAGGTCAAGAAACCTTTAACCTGTGTGTGTAAGTTGTTCTTGGACTTATGCTGTGCCACCAGCATACCAACGGTTGCACATTTTACTCCTGAAGAAGATGAAAACCAGGCTGCTACTGACTAGTTAAATATGCATTTTTAGTTTGCAGTATAATACAAGTAAAACATTTTTTTTTATCACAGTCATCATACAGTGAACTTACAATTTTCGAGAGACTCTCTAAGACGAACGTGAAACTACTCACCACTCTCTGTTTGGAGTTTGGTTTCTGCAGTAGCCACTCGATGTCGAGAGAGCCGGACGACGGGAACTGATGGTGGCATGGCAAGGTGGCATTGTCCCCGACGACCTTCTTCATCTCCGTCTGGGCACCCGCCGTCAGCAGGCTGAACAGGACTGAAAAAAGGGAGGAGAGAGGCAGAGAGATGTCAGACGGGCACGGGGGCTCGATTCAAACTTGAGACAAGAGGCAGATGCTGCGGATAGGAAGGAAGCAAAACCGTGCCGATAGAGGAAATTGAGACGGGAAGACGCA
Organism: Diplodus puntazzo; assembly: GCA_963678695.2. Lineage (NCBI taxonomy): Eukaryota > Metazoa > Chordata > Actinopteri > Spariformes > Sparidae > Diplodus > Diplodus puntazzo. The sequence goes on from OZ023162.1 coordinate 22,964,180, forward strand.
GCGAGAGATATGACCCAGAATCACAATCACTATCTGACAGATGCTGAGATACGTCTCACCCGGACACTGTAGAGAGACAGAATGGGGTTTCTTTTGATACGGGAAATAGATTTTGTCATGAGAGGTCAGAGAGAGGTATTACGATGATCTTTGTCGATAACCCCTTTTGACAAGGGCAAAAACACAATCTTATTCACAGAAACAGCTGCGGGGGAGCTGTGGCCTGGGAGGGAAAGGTGCACAGCTTTTGATGCTGTCTGAACACGGACCCATCTGCTGAAGAGAAAACTGAAAAGATACAGTACAGCTATTGAGTCAGTGGAATTACCCACATTTTCCAAATGATCCTGACAAAATGGAAAACAGATTTCAACTCTATCCACAACTATTGCGAATGTAACGTGCAATCATAATTACACACATACCCAAGAATCCACAGTCTACCGTCACAGAGAAGAGCTGGGGTTGCAGTGAGAGAGTGTGTGTGCACAAGTGAGCGACTTTGGGCACCGGCCAGATTGTCAGGGCCTGTGTCTCGGCGGGGGAGCAGCAAGGCTAATTTATTGGAGGATGCTGGACTGCCCGGCGGGCTTGAGTGGAATTAGCCAGAGGCGTCACGGGGGTTTGCTGGAAGCCCTGGCTGTGGATGGTGTCAGTGCGTGTTTGTGTGTGGGAGGGGTGGTGGTGCTCCGTCGAGAAATCCGACCCCCTCCACCTGGTAGAAAGGCTGTACAATACTGCAGAGCATCACTAAGCTTACACGCTCAAATGTGGCAGATATTTTTGGCTCTCCAACATTTAACTTAACTACCTGCCTTTAATTTAATCGCTGAACGAGCCAATAGCTCCCAGGGATTCTGAGCGCTTCAAATAAAGTTATCCAGCCAGCAGATGCTCATTTGGAATCATGCAGGAACGTGTAGGTTGTGTAAATATTGTTAGATCTCCTTTTCATTATCGTGCTGCTTAGTAGCTTGGAGGTTCAATATTTCCTTCCTATTTGCGCAGAATAAATAAACACGGTGGTGCGGGACATGTGAACAAAGGCTATGTTCAATGGCAGGTGTTATGTGTGCGGTAGAGCTATTCAAGGCAGAGCTGTTCGATGAAAGAATGCCTTTGTGCCTCAGCGGACACAATCACATGCTGTCAAATGTTCCACGAGAGGCCAAATGTGGCCTGTGAATGCATCAGCACTCACTGGGCGCCCGTCCACTCGCTCCCCGGCCCGACCAAGAGCCAACACCATGCCCCAAAAGTGATCTTTGGGCCAATCAAAATGTCAGCTCTGTCTCGTGAAAACAATGAGTCAGTGCTGACGCGGGACTCAGGGGCGAAGAGAAGCCTCAAACCAAACCACGCCTTCCATATGGATAACATCATCTGCTGGACTTCAGCAGTTCTTCCAAGTTTTGTTTAAGTGTCTGTCTCTACTTTGTGAGTCTTCCGCTACAAACTCGAGGAGCTCGAGGCTACTCGCTGTCAATCAAGCTGACGGTTTCCAATTGGCACTACCAGTTGGACGCAGAGACAGACAGCACTTGACTGTTGGCATAGAGACTGTGCGTCCGTTTTGGCAGGCCGGGAGTGACAGGACAAATAGCTGAGGCCCTTCTGCTCTGTTGGACCACCTGCTCCCTTCAAATCATTAGTCAGCAGAAAAAAATAAGGGCCACCCATCCTCAGAGAGTGGTCCCTGGACCCGGAAGGTATCCCCCGTTTATGACTTTTTAATGCCGCATTTGCAGGCTCATTCATCTTGTGAGCTCCCTGCCGATTATCGCTTGGAAGTCAGGAAAGAGAGCCAGCTTTGCAGTGTGAAGAATATTCAAGAGGGAGAATAGTCGGACTGTGTGTGCGTGTGTGCAGTTAGTTGGTTGGATCTAATGGTGTGAGCTAATGATCGGTTGTGCCATAAGGGTCTTCTGGGAGACCTGTGCCCACGGTCTACCCTCTGCTCCTCAGGCTGGCCTCTGTAATCAGTGCTCCCACAGTCATCGGCAGCCCCGGGCTGAACCCGGCGATGTGTTGCAGGCCTGATAAGAGCTCCCTGCTCCCCTTCTCACCTCCCACCTACTACTTAACTGCCCGCCGCTTCAACTGTAGGCTCTGTAAATGGGGGAGTTCACCTGGAAGATAGACAGGGCCAGGGTGACCGCTAAAATTGGGGCATTGCAGTGCTTTTTCCACACTTGACTTTCCACGAGCTGACTTTAAATTAACCTTCAAGCAATGAACTAACTATAGCATCGCTGGGCGTCGAAAATGTGCTTCATTGTCCAACAATGGGGATTGAACTGCCATTAACTTTATATATTTTTCAGCAAAATACACTAGAATATGCTGTGTCTGTGATGGGAAGAAAATTGGCTCAGTTTTTGCCAGAAAAAGTTTGGCAGACGAATCAAAAAAGGGCACTGACTGGCTATACAATCGCTGCTCCTCACTTTACCCACTTATTTATGGTCTTGCAGAGGAGCTTATGTATCCGTGGAATGGATGACACACAGTGCTCCCAAAATAAGCTCGCCTTGATATGAGTTTGCGCTTGCATTTGGATTGGCCTCATTCGCCGCACAGTGTGCACAGCTGGGGACGGTTGGACTGCAAGACCCCATCATTTGTGTCAACATTGGCTGTGAGACACAACTGAATCATCTCTGTGGCAGCTATGCAAACGGTATGAGAAATTGTTTTGTCGGTTAAATTTGGGCGTGTGACCTTGCCATTCGATCTGAAGCAAGGTGACACAGAAACAATGAAAACTGAACCCTATTAGATGAAACCTCGCTAACCTTCCTGCTCACGGAGCTGCACATGCATTCGCGTGTCTCTAAGAGATTCCATAAGAACACGCGATAAAGGCCATCGAAAGTAAACGTGGCCATCTTGAGGCATTGTTATGAATGTGGAAAGGACTCGCAATATGCTAGCTGGTGCCACGTCCCAGCCCGTATCCCTCATCCCTCTTTCTCTTTCATTTTGTCCGCTTTCCTCGGCTCCGTTTGGCTCAGCTTCATGCTTCCATTTGAGGCTAGGTTCAATTTTTACCCGCAGAAAAGAAAGGAAAGAAGCGTATCATAATTAACAAAAGAAAGTTGGAGCTAACACCAGGGGTTTTAGAGCGGGTGAGGGAGGGAATGGCGAGAGGGAAAGATAGACACATTTCAGCCGCTTCGAATAGAGAGAGAGAGAGGGACTGAGAGGCTGGGGTGAAATATGGAGGAACCCATTTCTATGACAAGGCCCTAGGGGGAGTTGTGCTCCAGTAAATCCGCCTTACAGAGCCCTGCAATCTTATTATAGTGTGGCCAGTGAGACGGACAGACAGACAAACAAGACAGGCCCGGATCTTTCACACTGCCCAAAGTCAAGCCCCATATCCCCTCAGTCAGCACACTGGCCTGGCTGGGGCCTTTGCAACGTCCAAAGCTTATGACCTCTGGTCCTCAGACGCAGCAGATCTGAGGAGGGAGAGGGACAGCAAGAGATAGAGGGGAGGGGTGAGAGGAGTGAAAGGACAGAGAAAAAAGGGCTGAGGGAGGGGCGGAGGGATGGTGCAATGCCTTATTTTGAGCCTTTACTGTAAGTCGGCGGTGTGGAGGATGGATTATAGCATCACAAAGGCGGTCTTAGATACAGGTGAGCAGATGCACAAAAGGAGAAAGAGATCTCACGGCTTCTCACGTATAGAACACGTCTGCATTTTATGTGCGTGCGTGACTGCTGGTATGCTCGATGTATACTTTTATGTGAACACGCGCTCTGTCACAAAGATACTTCCCCTGCTGCCTGTCTGCATGAAGGAGAGACGAGGGACTATCTTTCGCTGACAGTAAATAGCGCCTCAGCGCACAAACCTTTGATTTGGAATACATCTGTCATCAGGCACCCGGACTCGAGTCACATTTGAGTATCGTGCACAGCCTCACTGCGGCAGGCAAAAGTAATAATCATCTCCCGACTCTGCCAGTCTGTAAAACAACTGTTTATCTTCTATCATTTACAGGCGTACCGAGGAACAGGGTTAAATGAAGGAGAAATGTTTGGGATATGACCTCCATTTCTCTAAAATGTGGGACAATATGCGTGTCGCTCGGAAAATTTGACGTTGGCAAATGTAAAAACAATTCCTCCATTCTTATTGCTGAAAAAATTAATAGTTTTTTTAGCTGAGTTGCTGAGAGGAGCGTAGGGATGATGAGACAACAGTCTAATACTCACAGCTCAGCTCTGCTGTTTAAAAGGCTGCGCGCGCTCCAGCCAATAGTACAGCAGTGTTGTGTGACCTGAATTGGCTATTGAAATGCCAACAAACACATATACTATAAATACCACCGAATGTGGCACAGAGATCCGCAGACAGGAGGTTTCATCCTGCCCTTCCCTCTTTCCCCGATGAGGATTTCAGGGCAAACTTGCCTGAAACACCGAAAACTCCTCAGAAGTCTCCACAGACAAGGGGCCCCCTGCAGTTGTTAGCCCAAACTGCGAAAAAAACAACTCCCGCGGATGCTCTGCGAGAGAGGCCTTTATTCATACAGCCACAGCTCCCTTTTTAATTACAGCTTCTTTAGGGGTAAGTCTCTTTAAATGTACCAAGTTATCATGCCCTATTAAAGCACATGTTTTGCATATGGCACACTACACTAGTCTCCTTGTAGTTTCAAGGTCCAACTCATGAATATATTGCTTCTGTGGAAATCAAAGGAGCTGTTTTTTTTCACCCCCCCCTGACTGGAGGCTGGCTCTTTGATGGGATAAAGTCCCATAATCCTGCTCGCCTCACACCCGGCGACCGGCGCACCCTTCTGCTGACACCGGGGTTTTGTCGGCACTTTACAATGAGGTTCACAGAGTCATTACCCAGAAATGAGGAGGGAACAAATAAGAGCTAACTGATAATTAGCAATAGCCTCCTAGAAGGTAATTCCTTCCTCGGTGTGCAAATATTTGTGACAATTCATGTTGTACGACTTGAACCATCATTTACTGATGAGTGATAGCAGTCAGAAAAAAATAAGTCTTGATTGTTTTTGTTTTCTCGCCCTAATGATGGAACATGATTATCTTACTACCACCAGGTGTGGAACTAAGGTGTGGCCTAGATACTGTAAGACACTAGTGCCTCTTTCCTACTGTGACTAGGAGGCCTGAGGGACCAAATGTCACCCTAATAAAAAATAAATGCATGTGGAGCCAGAGTGTGGAACACTTTATATATATTTTTTCCTTTTTTGGAGGAGTGAGTCATCTGGAGCTCGAGATGAAAACACCAAAAGAGAAGGCCGTCCTGTTCGTGATCATCTTTGATGAGAGATTTCTAGGATTTAGAAGCAAAAAAAAAAAAAAGGAATGGAATCATTTCCACAATAATCCCTTGAACCTGGAGGGGAATGGCAAATGGGAAAAGAGCGGGAGGACCGATGGGAATGGGAGACGGAAGATGAAATACCACAGAGGTCTGAATAATGTAGGACCCCGTGGTAAATGTTCACCTTGTGCCGCTCTTATTGCCTTCATTAGCATCCCTTTCATGGCCTCGTCATTGCTGTCACGTCGAGCGATAGGGACGCCATCCCGCTGACGGATCCCCAAAATAGATCCAGAATTAGTTTCGCGACAAGCACTTTTAATTCCCCCAAAGCATTCTGCATTTTCCTTCAGCGAAATAAGGAAGTAGGGAGGAGATGGAGAAAAAAGCTAATTACACCATCCCCCAGGGGAGGGAGAGTCAGTAAAACCTGCTTACAGTGCTATACACATCTTATCAGCGCTGCATCTGGTGGCGTCACCTACACTCATGGGTGTAGCTGTCCAAGATGCTCCGGCTACTCCATAAATCTCCCGGATTTAGCCTGAAACGGTCCAGAGAGCACAGCGCTTCTCAGAAAAAGGGCTCTGTATTCTGTCACTCCCATGCAACACTTTAACTATCGTGCACGACTAATGCTTAAATCACTAAGCTGGGTTTGGGTTTCCAAAAACTGTCAAAACAAAGGCATACCGTACATAGATTCAAAGCGAAAGAGAACACTGACACATTAGTGCGTTCAGTCTGACTTTTAATTCTTTCCACCTGTAAAAAAAAATCGTAAAAAAAAAACAAACAAAAAAACCCACAGCCAGACACGTGACCGAGTGGAAAGAGTGACAAGCAGAATACTTTCAAACTCCTCTCTCTCTCTCTCTCTCTCTCTCTCTCTCTCTCCCTCTCTCTCTCTCTCTCTCTCTCTCTTTCCCTCTCTCTCTCTCTCTCTCTCTCTCACACACACACAAAGGAAACAGGTTGTCATTGGTGAGAAGTTTGTTTTTTTTTACTTTCTTTCTTTTTTTTAATTAAAAACCAATTCATCATTTTGGAAAGGATGGTCCCCATTTAAAATGTTAATTACAGCAATGCATCTTAGAGACTTCAGCCTGACTTCAGCAGAATAATCTCAGACACTCGCATGGTGTTAAACCGTTTAGTTACATTCGGCTTCGAAAAAAGCGAATTCCGAGACATTTCTCCTCCCTTTAGTGTGTTCGGACTGAACAAGGTCCAAATGTCGAATGTTCTGTTTTGCACCAGATAACACGCGTCAGTGAAACGGGGTTCTGGGGGGGCGGCGACCTCTCGGATCCTCCCTACATCTGGCAAGAAACCTAAACAAGGCCGAGATATGTCTGCACATCGTTCTGCACGAGGGGCGTCCAAACCTGACACTCCAGAGAAGAATGTGGCAAAGAGACGTCAGAGTTAACGCCTTTTGGAAAACTTATCGCCAAGGTTACTGAGGCTGTGTGTGGGTGACGTGCGCGTGTGCACAAGTAATGCAGCCTTCAATAAACCCGCCATCCTCCCCACTGAGAATACACGTTCAGATGGAGGACAGGGGAGAGTGAATCCTTTGACATGTTGAGACACGCGCTTTGACATGAAACACTTCCTTTAATGCCGTTGCCACCAAACATTTTGCTGAAGCCCATTTTTTTCGCTTACATGTGTCTGAGGACTGAGGAGAAAACGATTGCTCGGTTTCAAAGTGGTATAAAGTCAGCAATTTGGAGTTGTTTTTCTTCCCATCGAAAGCAAACAACTCCAAATCCGGTTAGAGATATTATATTTGCTTTGACAGATATCAAATTTTGGTTTCCCCTCGCAAAGAAAACTTTCCTTCCTCTCCTGCACAGAAAATTTTCCCCATTCCTCTGTTATTCGCTCAGCCTTTGTCCCAGGGCTGAGCTTATTTCTCGGTCTGTGTGGCATCCCGGTGTTTTTGTTGGCAGGGCTTTGTGAATAAGAGCGGAAAATATTCATCAGAGGGATCTCCAGTCAAGGTACAGGCACCACAGTATAGACAACACAGTGGAAGGCTGTTCTTTGCTGAGTTCGAGCTCTGTATTACCCTGCACGCCTGACAGATGGTGCGGCGAGAAACAAGATGAGCTGTATTCATTAAAACACTGTAGAAGACAGCCTCGCCTGCTGCTGATCAACTTAAAGCTCTCCTGTCGGGCTTTGGTATGCTATGATATGATATCAGCTACAGTAAGCACTGCTGGAGTTTGGACAGATGGGGCGTGCTATGATATAAACAGCCTTAAAGCCCACGGTGCACGTATAAACAACCCCCTTCCTCCTACCTCTTTTTGCTGGCACATCATGCGACTGTGGGCGCAGCTCTCTCTCACACAAAATGCTCCTCAATTTCCCCAGTTATTTATGTGGTCTAATCTCAATTTGCGGCTGGCAAGCGCGCGCGAAACGAACTCCTCTCGCATTGTTGGAGTGGCTGGACATGGGCACTGACCTCAGCGGATCAATACTTAATAAGCTTTTGTGCTGCCAAGTCCATTTTGCTGCAATCTGCAATTTTTTATGTCCATTAGGTTGAAAATAGAGCTGACTAGGTGTATGACCACAGGAAGTGGAATGTATCGCAGTCACCCGGGCTCTCCCTGATGATGGATGCTTCACAATAGTGTGAGACCGATGAAAACTTCTAATACTGTCTATCTCATGCACCATAAAGTACTGCACCCCTGACTTTTATTAAATGCAATTCAATACCGAGGTGGTGTTTCAAAGAAGCATTTAACAACTTGTGGGAAGACAATAAAAGCAACAGTGGGCTATATGGTTAAGTTTAGCTGCACGTGACGAACAAGGGGAATGAGAGGAAAACAAGCCTAGAGCGAGTGCTATATTTGGAGCAGCACTAAAGCTCGGCTTTAGAAGCATTGTAAGATAGCCCCAATCTGGATATGTAAGCACTACATTTTGGGAGCTCATAGCCGGCAGAGTCGGGGTGGGGGGGGGACTCTGGACACTCCTCCCCTCCTCTCCCTCTCCTCTCTTGCACACTCAGATTCCATTATTTAGGTCACTGCGATTATTTGTCACTGTCTGAAGTCAAAGTTCACCTCTCGCAGCCGAGACGTCAATTTGCTCTGCTGGATCCACGGGAGGACAGGAGTGGAATACGGCAGAGCAGCTCCCATGTTGTACATTTCATCGGCTAATTGAAAACAGACGTGAGGCTAACTCCCTCCCTCCATCCGCCCAGCACTCGCTGGAGCGCTGCGTCACTGACATATTAGAGCTGTCGCCAATCCTATGGTATGCATCCGACATATCATTTTACTTGATCGGTTAAGCGGAAAATAACAAAGGGGGGGGGGAGACGACGCCGACGCCTCATCCACAAATGAGAGGATGATATTGTTACAGCTGCTCAAGCTGTAGCTGCTGCCGCCGCTGCCAAAGGACAAAGAGGTAACCTATCCATCCAAGCCCGTGACTGGGAAGGACACGTCGATGGCTGCCATTTCCCCAGAGGTGAGCAGATGCCACGTCTGTTTTGGCAGCTGTATACTGAAAGGTGTTGACCGGTGGGGCAGCTGACAGAGGCAGAGTGGTGGCTGCGCAGTGGCCAGGGAGGTCAACAGCGGCTGCGAGGCTTCCAGGAAAGGCCTCACTTAGGCTCATTTAGGGGAGCTAATGGAGCAAGCTACCATCTGTCCTTATGATTTAAGCCAATTCATGCAGGATGCTAACCTTTTCACCTGCTCCACACACACACACATACAGTAAACAAACAGTGGCACAATGTACAGTATCAATATTACATTGTGAACTGTGATATGAGACTATATATCTCATATCTTGGATATTATTGTATCCTGATGTGGATTAAGTGCTACCTTTTTCTGCTGTTAAAGGCTAAATTGCAGAAAAGTGATGCCATTGTTGTTCTACTTGTTTGGATTCTTGTCTTTGCATACTTAATCAATACATCTATATCACTGAGGGCGTCCCAATTCTCGAATATGCATGTCATGTTATCGTCTGTGTAAATAAATATGCTTTGATGCACATTTTATAAATCAAACAGATAGCAGCAGTTGTTGATCAGTAAGATGCATTAAAGGAACAAGCTGTAATCAAGGTCATGGGCAGGTCGGGACATGAGTAATGCAGAAGTGTGATAATAAACAAGCAAGAAAGATGCTGAAGTGAGAATTGCAAGATATAGAAGTTGAAGGAACATTGTTTGTGTTTGCTTCATAAATGGTACTGGAAGTGTCTACATTATAGGTCACAGGAAAGTGCAAGTTGCAACGAACAGGAGGTTGTGAAGAGTGCACCAGTTTAACGTATGGGAGGTCAGGAAAAGGGTAGCAGTTTCTACAGTTAAGACATAGGAATTGGAAAGTGTAAGTTCTTGTTTTTTTTCCAGAGAAAACGGGAAACGACCACCGGCATGAAGGATCTTTAGCAACGTTATCAGGTGAGTTCAGTTTTTCCTCTACAGCTGAACCCTCTACTCATTAATAAAGGATCTCAGAGAAATCAGGGGCGTCGCCGGTACTGCATCTGAGTTCAGTTCTCAAAGCCAAACACTCGTTTCGATCTATTTCTGTTTTAAAATCAAAATCGGGACACCCCGACACAAGACTGGTGATTACTTCTCATCTTCCCTGCAGTGCTGATAAACATCAGTATCAAGGTGTTTTGTCAAAAACATTGTGACAGTTGATTCTGTGATAGGTGTTTCAGGTTAGGGAGTTTTAATATTATGTTCAGGCTATATATCGCCCGGCCCCAGGCTGTAGCTAATTAAAAGTATTTTGAGTTTGACAAATAAAGTGAAAGACACATCAACTTGTTAAAGGTCAGTCATGAAAAGTGTGAATGACCATTTTTTTATGTCTTAATTAGGATCCCCATTAGCTCCCACAAGGTAGTTGCTAAGAGATGCCTTCCTTACAATGAAAATATATAATTCACATCACAGTTTAAGTAAAACAAAAAAAAGCATTACAAGGCAAACATAAAGATTGAATACAAGGGAAATAGCTTTAATCATCACGAACAGCCCCCTCAATAGTGACAGAAACTAGATGTTTCTGGATGTTATTAGTGCATTGTTCCTCCAATGTCAGCAGAGCATCACTGTACAAAAGCATCAGAGCTTTGCAGCTTTGTTAAAGTGACCACAGTTAGTGAGTCCTTGTCTCCGCACAGACACACTCCTCCAAACAAATACGTCTGCCCTTTTGTGCTGCTCAGCACCACTTCTTACCACGACCCCCCTCCCCAATGTCTAGAAAAGGAATGCCCACGCGGCCACATCCGAGGGCGGAGAGAAGATTGAAACCAGATGAATGGAGCTCGGGTACAGCCAGCTCGCCGGGCCCATATTTCACTCCCCAAAGCCTGATTAAAATGAGGTGCGGTACTAGCTGGGCCAAGGCAGCTTATTCCAGCGCGCAGTGACACTCTGGGAGAGGAAGAAACGGGGCGAAGGTCACGACTAAAATCTCGCCGTTTGACACACACAGCCCCCAGAAGGAGCTTCCTCGAAAAAAGCTTTCCACGGATCAAATAAATCCACGGTTTATTTAAATGTGAATTTAATTTCATGTGGTTCTGCCTAAAAACAAGGAGGAATCTGTCATCTTGCATTGTGTTTTTTCTTTTGTGAGGGTTTCAGCAGCCGAGGAGGTGTAAAGTAGGCCATCGGTGTGGAAACTGTTAACTGATGTGCCAAAGGAAATGAGGACAAACTGCAAGAATTGTAGAGTGAGAATTACTAGCATCATGCAGACATTAGATATAGAATGTGATATGGATCACAGCCTAGTAAAGTGCTATGAAACCATATAGACATTGTGTTTTCATAGGCATGATTCCACGTTTGAATTATAGATACATCACTTTGCCTTTTTTGATTTTGAACAATAGTTTTGCTGTTTTGGTGCAAGGAAGCCTTTTAGAATAATACATGACTGACTATTTCTCCTTGAGCGTCGGGGCCTTGTAGAATAAAATGCAGCCTATAAAGGGTTTAGTGTGTAGTATTTAGGTTGCAGCGAAAATGTCAAGAGTAAATCTTGAATACTTACAGGATATGACTCTGTTTTCAGGATCTCTGAGGCATAACGTTCATGTTTCTGTCTGCAGACATTACAGTCAGTGTTAAGCAACGCTGCAAACTTTGGACAAGAATCCACTGGGACTGAGAGTAAAAGAAGAAAAAAAAACAAAAAAAAAAAAACAGCCAAACATGCCACGTGTTGTTTCTTCCTGCCTTGACCACTTAGTGTGCTCGCCCAAAGAGCGTGTCTGCGCGCTGGAGGTCATGTCGTTGTGTGCATGTGTGTGGGCAGACGGAGGGAGAGGTTGTCATTTGTGCTCTCTCTCTCAGTAAACGTGTACAGCGAGACAAGCCAGAGAAAGAGACAGAGGGGGAGTCTGGGCGCTGTAGGTGTGTGTCTGTGTTTGCCGCACGCATGTGTCAGTGTGACTGACTGATTAGCGGCCCGTTTTCATCGACCGTCTGCAGTCGCCTCTCCTGAGATAGCCAGGCAGAGTGGGAGAATTTCGTACTATTTTCCAGCACTGCTGGCTGCTCTCCTCCCCGTGCAGCTGGTCGGCCACACTCGCCACTCCATGCCAAACACACTCCCCTCTATCCCCCTGACATTTAAGCTATGTTACCGCTGAGAGAGTTGTGGCTCGCCTGCCTGCCGCCTGCCTGTACACATGAGTAAATAAAGGCCAGCTCATTTCATTTGGCCATAATGTTTAATCTGCATTTGCTTGGTCAACGAGAGGTTAATCTCATTACTTTTTGCTAAATGGCATGCTTGGGCATGTCAAGACGAAGGCTAGACACAAGTTAATTAAAAGAGCAATTAAAAGAAGACAGTACGTCCCACTGAACAGCGGTAATATGTTAGTTCCCCTGGCGCTGGCGCGGAGACTAGTTTGTCTCCAATAACAAACCACTTTTCATTACAAACAAAGGAGACTAGTAACAGTGGAACAAAAGAAAACGTCTGGCACGAGATTAGCTTGTTCTGTGGTTGAACATGTGCTTCAAACTAACCTTTAACACTGCGTGCGGTTTACCTACTGTGAGACGCCTTATTAAAAGCAAGCCCTGCCACAATACGCACGCACACTATTACAGCAGTTAATCAACTCCAACAGGTTGTTAAAAATCCGACATGCAATTAGCTCGGAGACTGGATTGGAGGAGACATAAATGTCAACAGTGAGGGGAACACATTACAGTGGTGCTGCATGTTTGAATCTACCTGGGATGCTCCAAAAGTCTCTACTCTGAGAGGGAGCTACTGGAAGAATTTAGGACATTGTGCTTCCACCTGGAATGAAACGTTCGCTTTCTGTGCAGAGCTGCTGTTGTAGTCGCAGCCACAAATCTATGTGGATAGTGTGTTTGAGAACATTAATACAGTACAATGATTTAAGATCAGAAATAGACCAGTTTGAGTTGAGGCATTTGAATTAAAAACAATTGAAAAGTAAAGATAAAATCAGACTTCAAACTAATAGAGGAAATAGCATAAATGTAATTAAAAAAAACAAAACAGTTAAGACCTGCAGACCAGGCTATAAAGCATCATCCGTGAGGGTGACACGCTGCAGTGGTGCTGCATATGTCCCAAAAGTCTCTGCTCTGAGGCATTTAAACTATTGCAACGATTAAGTTGTTTGTGTAAAAGCGAAGCAAAGCAAGCAACACTTTATATAGCGCATTTCATTCCGGGTGGAGGCACAATGTGCTGCAGAGTGTGAACTTCTACGGAAGTAAAACTGAGGGGGGTAGCGTGTGTTTGAAGACATTAGCAGAGTAAAATCCTTCAAGACTACCATCGTGCAATTAAAGACATGTAAATTGAAACCGTTAAAAATCAAGAATAAAATCAGATAAAAGATTGTCCAATAAAACCATTGTCCAATTAAAAGGATGCGCAAGTTAAGAAATAATTAAATAATACAATAAATAATAATAATAAATAATTGAAAACCAAAATGAAATATAACAGTACATAATAAAAAAGACTCACAGCTAAATGAATAAATGTTTTCAGCTCTGAAGTGCAAGTAAGATGTTTGAGAGGTGCACATCAAACGGGCCGGAGGACCTTGGAACAATAACAGTGCGTTATGAAGCCTTCGTGGAGAAACAGACTGGAGAATAATTTATTTTAACAACCAACCTCCATCACCATGCACTGCTAAATATTTTAATGTGATTGATGCTAACCATGGGGCACAAGCGAATCTATTTGTAAACTAAGAATATACGCCCCATCCCCTTTCTGTAACTATTCTTCATGCAATTTTAACATTACTCACCGCGACGACTGACGTCATCCCGAGACGTGTGACGTGACTTTGCAAATATTCGCCCTCTCTACCGTCTCTATAAGGGGCCATTAGACATTGCTCAGTGTCCTGTTGGCACAAAGGGGAAGCGAGGGAGCTGGGGGACGATGGCTGCTAGCTGCCTGCCCTGTGGGTACCACTACCGACTCCAGCCTCCCTCCAGATGAATCACAAACAAGTCCCTTGGCCTCCGTGACTTAATCCCCTGTGACATCGCCACGGGGAGATGGAGGAAGAGGGAGCGCGCAGAAAGGAAAACATGCCCCATGCTCAACTTTGGAGTGAATTAAACATTAGGATGAATGTGCATGAGGTGTATCTGAGGATATGTCGTGGAGTTGAAGGTGGATGTGGGGAACTTTTTAATTTTTGCTTCATAGGAGTCGAAGTCACTTCATCTCAGGCTCTACCTTTGAGCTCCCTCTTTTTCCTCCATGTGTGTATTATGCAAATTCATGTCCCACAGTCCTTTCATTTAAATGTGGCCACACAGCTTAAGCTTGGGTAGTCTACAGAGTGTGGCAGCAAAGGCTATAATCAACATCGTGCTCCTTTTAGGCATGAGAAAGCATACCCAGGAGGGAGCAATAAATGGATTTATTTTTGGAACCAGAATGTAGAATCGTAGTTAGGGCCAGACATGCTAAGTGCTTTGTCCCTTATGCATCAGCCCTTGGGCAGTTTTCCCTTCCTAATTAAAAAAAGAACAAGGTGCACAAGGAACAAGGAAGCAGTGTAGGCAGCGCACAGTAACAGAGGTGGGAACAGCCCTGCCTGGTGGTGTTTCTTTTTTTTTTTTCTGTAAAAGTTTGGGGTATGATTCTCACTTTGCTGGCACACTGCAGGTTGTGCTGACGCAAGGAGCTTTTGTCTTGAGATTAATGAAAGACGTTTGGCACTTTGGCATTTCGGATCCCACGCAAAAGGTTAAAAACAGCCTCTGACCAGTGAAAGGTTTATGCGGCGCGCCTGCTGAGAGCGCTCTGCTCGCTTGGGAGAAGCAATTCTTTAATCCTGCACCATTTTTACCAACACAACAGATAAATAAAGAAGTGGGGCTCAGAACAATCCTTTTCCAAACACTTCTGCCTCTGTCTTTTCTTGTGCTGACAAAACTTCAGCCAGCAAAATAAAACCCACTGGCCCAAATATTGCGCGTTATTATGGATCTTTCTTCTCTTTCTCGCCAGGTGTGCTTACGTGTGCACGTGTTGCACGGCATCCTGACACTGATAACAGCAATCTGGATCATGTATGTCTATATATGTGAGGAGAAGTCCTCTTTGTAACAGCAGCCTGAATCTTCCATGTGTATGCAGGCACAGCTATTATTATCTTGAGGAGTGATTCAGGAGGCCAGGTGGAAATTACAGGTCCTGTCTGCCTTGCCTGGCAAACGTAATTTGACTTACAAACACCCTGATGCATCCTTAAAGGTCCTACATAGAGCAAATTTTCACGGTCATGCTTTTATTTTAGGTTTGCATGAAAAGACGTGATCGTTCTCATAGTGTCCAGTGCTGCGGCACCTCTCCTCTGATTGGTCAGCTCCCACAGGCCTGAGCAGGCGCTGCCCACCGGCACCTGTGCTGGGAATACAGGCTTACAGAAATCCTTCTTTGAGGTCACAGATTCTGAATATGGGCTGTGTGCATTTTGTCTGTGGATTGCACGTTTTAATAACGCCACCATGTTTCCAGTGCTTTCTAATTGAAAACACATTCTGCAATATGGGACTTTTAAGCCACTCTGACTTTTTTAAATGCAGTAACAGGTTTTAACTTCAGGCAAGGCCAGGAGATTCTGACTGGTTATACAGTACAAAAGCTTCCAGTTGAGGTATGTACTTAGCTTTTATCTATTGTTGTGGAGCGGCTCAAGTTGTCCCTGAGATAAACTGTGCAAACTCTCTCTTAAAAGAAACAGGTGTGGACATCAAATCTCACTTGGCAATATCCAAGATTAGCATAGAACCTTCACGCATGATTAAATTGAAATGAAAAGTGCAAATATCCCGCCGGCTCACCTGGGACCCTTTGAGGAGGAGTGTTAAAAAAAGACAGCTTGCCCCCGCTGGCTGTGATGCCAATGCTCCAGACGAAATGTGCCAGCGGCCAAACAACATCCCCCCTCAGACTGATCTCTTCTGTGCGCTGCGCTCAAAGCCCAGTCTCCACCCCCGTGTCTCTGCTTGGAGGAGAGGTAACCACCATCACCGGCTCCACCGCCCCATCCCCCATCATCAACATCACCTATCTACCATCTATCTTATCTCTCAGCCTTGCTGCGCGTCAGGCTTCACGGAGAACTCACACACAGTCATTGCTGTAAAAAAAATCACACTTTTTCGCCCCCTGCATGGCGCCTGCTCAGCCAAGAGTGCATAATGCCTGTGCCATGCATGGCTGGACCAGTGCCAGGACGATGACAATGTTCTTCCCTGAGTGCTGAAGTAGAAATGCTTCAGACGTCTCAGCTTTGCTCCTATGCGCCACATGCTGGCCCGGTATATCCCTAACCGCTAATTCCATCCGAAGAGGTATCAGGGTTTGAGTAATAACACTCCAGCGGAGATCAAGGCCACCCTGCAGCCTTGTTAATACCAGGGTAAACAGAAAAGTATCTAATGGCAAGAGAGGTATCAAAGAAGAAGAACAACCAGATCTGCTGGGGAGATTTAATGTTGTTCAGGATGAGCTAATTTAATTTGCTTCCTGTATATATACATTTGTGTTAGGAACGTTTTCTTAAAGCTTTGAGAGTGATTTACTCAGCCCAGTCGCCAGAGTGTAATGTTGGTGTTTAAGATTTCTGCAAACCACATTGAAAATTCATACGTACCTTCATCAACATTTCTATGAAACATGTCATACCACGTTATGTTATATGTATATGGGGGGGGCAAAGGTGTAAAACTTCAACATATGTATAGTGTTGTCGAAACCATTCACTGCCACCATTTATGGGTTGGATGTTCCTTGCTGCATTTCCATCTTAATACATTAATACATCTAGAGGAAAGTCCAGAGCCAAATGAAACAGCATTGGAAAAAAAAATCTAAATCATCCCGCTGACAGAATTCAATTATCTCAAAGAAAGTACGATTTAAGACTGAGCGCGCGGCGAAATGGCTTGATAATAATTCGCCTTCTGCAGTGTGGATCCATTTGCGACAGACATGTGTTTATTTATCTCTATGTAGCCAATCAGGAACAATTTATCTCCCCTCATCCCTGCTGGATTAGGTGCTAATCTGTTTGCTGAGGGGGGGGGAAGAGAGAAAGGGAGAGAAAAAAAAAAAAAGCTTTTCTCCCTCTTCTTCCCCATATTAATATTTCTATTAGTGGAGCCTCCCGATGATGTGATGTGACACTTGTGGCTCTGCATGAGAAGCCAGGCTAATGGGGGGATAGAGGAGGAGGTCAGTCTGGGAGATGGAGGATTTTGTTCCACCTGACATCTGGCACTGTTGCTCATCTGTGTGTGTACCTCATATCATACTGAAGCGTGTGTGTGTGTGTGTGTGTATGTGTGTGTGTGTGTGTGTGTGTGTGTGTGTGTGTGTCTGCATAATCATGTGTGCATACGAGCGCATTAGAGTGGGATCCGCCGGACTCATCAATGCAGATGTTCCTTCGGTGTGTAGGCAGTGAGATCAGGGCTGCATCGTATGCTGATTAAGGCCCTCTGAGTGAAGAAGACTACTCCTGTACGGTTTAATGAGCAGAGGAGTTTAGCCCCGAGCGAGGTCTTTGGGAGCAAACACACATCCAGTGCAGGGCCACAATGTCTCATTCTTTTCCCATATCCTTACTAGATAGGGCATCCATACCTAATTAACTTGTGCAAGCACACGCCGACATCTAGCACGCACTCACATACACACTGCTTATAATGCATACCTAGCAGATTGGTAAACACACACGTGTGCGCACACTTGAGTGAGGGAGTATTGCTGCCCTAAGCAATGTGCTACCGACTCCGCGGCGCGACCTTCAAGCCTCAGTGTCCTTCGTCCCTGAGATGTCCTTTATTACAGCCTCGATCCTATCCCACACTAATGCAACGGGAGGAGGGGTGGGAATAACATCTGCATGAGCACGAGAGCGAAGGATTGTAACAGGAGAGTGGGCGGGGGGACTCCCCTTCTCTCTTAGCTGATCCATTTCTGAATAGCTAATGTGTTCTCGTCACTCCAGTAACAACGTGCAATTCCCTTCTCTCCTACGCAGCATGCATATCAGTAAGTAATAAGCTTACAAGAAACACAACCACGAGCAAGGCTACACCGCGCATGCAGAAACTGTTAAACACACGCACGTAACATGTTAATGTCCTCTGTAATATAGGTGATTTAGATTCTGATCACGGCCAGATGAAGGCCCCGTCCCTCCCCTTCAATCCTCCGGCTCCCCTGTACAGTGTGTGGAGATCATCTCAACTGCTGAAAGCGCAAAGAAAATTGCGTAATGACATTTGAAGGGCTGCTCATTGCAACAGAGTTCCCAGTGGCTATTCCCCTACACAGTGTCGCACTCTTCAGTAAAGAACGTGGTGGATTAAAGACGGTCAGTGAATGCCTGCGCTGTAGCTGGCTGACTGTTGCTGTAATGTCACTGCGTCTTTTAGCGGAATTCGGTTTTAATGTCACTCTGTCTCCCACACCTTAATGTCACTGGCTTTTAATTGGCCTGCTTGTGAAACGGCTGTGTTGCTTGTGGCTGGGAGCTATGGATGGACGGATGGGTGGGGGTTCACATATTATACACATCAGTGCGTTCCAACTGGCTCTGGGACCCAGCTATGGTAAAGTGCACCAGACCCCGCCACTTCAAATGGAGCGCCCCCCCAGTCGTAAATGGACTGCGCCGCTGCTGCACTGTTTCATTACTGCCTGGAATTCTACACGGCGGAGTGTGAAAGAAAGTGCGCAGGAGGTAAAAGTTTAGGCTCCAAGAACTGTTGTTTTCATTATAATCACCACACATAAAATCTGCCTTCTGCCGAGCCACTGATGCACTGCAAACTTTTATAATAACAGTCGCGTAAAAGATTCAGTGGTGCAATCCACATAAAAAGGATAAAAGAGATCATAATGTATGTACACTCCATTGTTAATGCGGTCAAATAAACTGGACAAAATGGTCTGTGGGAGCCGATGCAGCGCCTTGGGAGTTAAATATTTAGAGGTCAGGGGTCAAACCAGTCACAGCTGCTCTCGAGTCCATGGCCGATGGGCTCTGGGGACACATGAAGACTAATTGCACACACACATATACACATTCACTCTTTCACTGCGTCTCTGTCTCTCTAACACACACGTATGGCCAAACAAGGAGCATCAGTGACATTATA
Source organism: Diplodus puntazzo (assembly GCA_963678695.2). Classification (NCBI taxonomy): domain Eukaryota; kingdom Metazoa; phylum Chordata; class Actinopteri; order Spariformes; family Sparidae; genus Diplodus; species Diplodus puntazzo. Next base: position 22,983,223 of record OZ023162.1, read on the forward strand.
GAAGAATCATCTGAGCCCTACAGCCCCCGGCATCACTTTTGGCTGATGTACGATATGTCAATAGGTCCATATGCCAGTGTTTCCCAACTAATTCTTGTTGATGCCAATTCCAATATATGCAAATATGTTGTCCACCTGAAACTGGAATAACACCATTTTCAAGCCTACCTCGTGATAAGCCTCTGGCAGGTGCAGACTGATATACCCACTCCAATTGGTGCAATGACAAAAACCTGAAGGTCAATATCAGCAAAACCAATGAACCAATTGAAGTTGGATGACAGCTGCATGTCGGTTAGTGTGTAAGTCAATTGACAGAAACTGACAGACATTTCTTGTGTGCGCTGACATGCTTTAGTAGTAGATAGTGCATCAATTATGGATGTTGCTACATTAGAAGCTACAAATTGTACAACGTGGACGTTTCACATGCATGTTGAACCGGGCAGCGCAGAAGATCTACACAACCACCACAGTTAGAAGATTAGTGTCACCGATTCAGCACCCGACCAAATGTGAAATACGGCCACAATCTTCCCTTCTGTTCCTGAGTTATGGTGTTGAATAATGGCCAGGAAAGTGTTTTGCTGAACATCATGATCTCACAGTGAAGTTGACCTGTTGAATATAAAATGTCACAAGTTCATCATTTGATTCTATAAGACATTTGTGCTAACTTTAGTCATAATTGGCATATGAATTCTTGAGTTATGGCCAAAAACACAACGTCCTTTTACCAGCACATTCTGATCAGTTCGTCCTTAAGTCAAAGTGGACCTTTGTGTCAAATTTGAAAAAAACTTCCTCAGGCTGCTGGTGAGATCACAAAAATGGGGCCGGCGGACATATCTCCTTGCAATCCTTTGGCCTCAAAGACTTATTATGTTGATACACATGAGCACACACACATACTGTATTACATCTCTGGATGTAACGTGACAAACTCCATGCCAGCCTCTTTCTTCCATTTGACCACAGTGACACTAATGTGTGTGATGGGTGTTTCCACTTGTGCCAGACCAGTGGCCTCACAACAGCCTCTTGACCACTGCGGTGCTTCAGGCTCGCTGCAGTAAAGTGAGCTCAGTGAGTTCCTGTTTGTTTGGTCACATTCATCACAATTCCTCAGAGGCAAGAGGCTCTGAGAGGGTTCACACACCCTGATTGAAGCGTAGCGTGCCCACATCTAAGAGGTTTCCAGCAGGGAGAGGTCTGGACAGTGTTTTCTTGGGGAATGTGTCAGACTTCTTCAACTTAATTGTTAATCTGTGCGGTGGAGGATACATTCAAAATCAGGGCAGTGTCGAATAACATTTTCTGGGCTCCGAAGCTTCGGTAGTAATAAACAGAGAATAAATTAACTTCAGTCGGGGGAGGAGGAAGTGCTGAGCTGACTCGTGAAGGACAGACATTTATCTGCTCTCAACCGAAATGGACAGATGGAATGCAATCATTTTTAAGGATACGGCCATCCCACAATATCTCTGCTGAGGTTGTATGACCCTATGACCCCTGACTCTGGCACTGAATAATGGGCAGAACATTGTCAGCACAATATTATGATGTCACAGTTCATTTAAATTTCACCGTACAAATTCTTGAGTTATGTGAGGTCCTTGAGTCATCGTGGACATGCACCAAATTTGAAGTAATTCTCTTGATGAGTTCTTGAGATATGGTGTTCATGAGAAAAGGACGCCATGAGGTTACAGTACCTTTGTCCACCAAAATCGTACATCCTCGAGTCCAGGTGAACAGCAGTACCAAATTTGAAGAAATTCACAGAATGCGTTTCTGAGAAATCGCGTCCAACTTGAAAACAAAATGGCTCCAGTTAAGGCATAAAAATGACATCTTCCGAAAGGTTAAGTGTGTTTTTGCATATTTGCAGTCCCTGCTGTTTTGGTTAAACGAGGTATAATAACAGATATTTTGCAGTTTGCCTTTATAATCAAATAATTATTTAAAATCCCCCTTTTTGTAGACGTGATTCCAGCTCGAGACAAAGATGACGCCTGCTGTGACAGTTCCTGCCGCGAATGCAAACCTCACGTGCGCTCACCCTGCCCGCCTGAGCTCACCGTTAAAACCCGTGACACGCAGTAGCTCTGTCGATGACGAGCAGCTGATGATCCCTCTGGCTCAGGCAAACAGTCAACTTTTCCAAACCTCGACCGTGTTTCACCCATCACCCCCGAGGAAAGTGCGGGATCCGCTGTCGGTGGTTAGAGTTTTGAAATGCAACAGGAATCTGAGAATGCCAAATGGGGATGTGTCGTGCAAATCTCGCTGGAATGGGGAGGAAAAAAAAAAAAGTGTACGAGGTTTCCACTTTCAGGAAATAAACATAGGGTTTCTTTTTCTCCCCTCTTTTTAATACAGAACTTAGAGTCTCAGAGGAAGCACTTAGACTCAGATAAACACGTGAAGAAAAATCACATCGATTTTGAGAGAAATAAAAGTGTCGCAGTGGTGTGTGTGTGTGTGCCCTGTGTGTGTGCCCTGTGTGTGTGTGTGTGTGCGTGCGTGTGTGTGTGTGGATGTGTACCATGGGTTTTTCTTCCTTGAACTCCCTTGTGTATGATTCTGCTGCAGACAGAATATGTTCCAGCAAGGGTGAATTTATCATCTCTCTGTGACTATACATGGCAATCAGGTAAGTCTGGGGATAAGAATAGCTCACCCACCGAGAGGCTGCTGCAAGTTATCTCCAATACACGGTGGGAATACTGAGCTGCATACACTCCCACATAAATACAGGGAAATGCAAGGGCACAACACGAAGCCGTCTCTTGTACACGTGCACGCGCAAGCCCGACAAACAAACGCACCAACACCCCCCCTCTCCTCCGCACTTATCCTGGTTGACCCTTTGTGTCTCTGACCAACAGTGCAGACATTCCTCATTCTGGCTCAGCCTGAGCTTTGTTTGGATTAGCTGAGAGAGTGCAGAACCCGTTGGGTCCCTGTGGCTGCCCAGCACACGTCAGCCTGCTGCTGGGCTGCAGTCGCACACACACACACGCGCACACATGCACACAGGCTGACATGACATAGACTCAAATGAGAGCACGCGCACACACACGCACGCACGCCGTTAAAGCTGAAGAGAGAACACACAGAGGTGAGTAAATTTACTCAACGTCTGTGGATAAACATACACAAAAAAAACGTGCACACACAAACACACACTCTCTCACACCGACGCACACGACACCGGCCAGTCATCTGGCCTTATACAGGCATGGCGGCGACCCGTTGCCTTTCATGGGAGCTGACTTCCTGACATTCTGTCCTCCGGCTCTGCGCTCTCTGCAGCCCCAACTAATTCAGAGCAGGAGAGGAGGGGGATGGAGGGAGAGAAAGATGGAGAGACTTAGATATAAAGCAGGGCCGGATTGAAAACGGATAGGACGGAGGAAGGGGAAGGGGGAAGGGGAAGGCTGGGGGGTGGACAGGAATGTGATGGAGGGAGCAGAGACGGAGATGAAAGAATCGAGGCACACTCGGCAGGAGACGGAGGGGATGAAGTGTGCTCTCGCAGTGTTTAGGTTTTAGCCGTTTGGCACCAGCCTCTTCCCCTCACAGAGCCTCTGTTCCCAGACTCCAAAACACCTGAGACACTCCGAGCTGAGTCGAGATAGCTGGACTGTGACAGCAGTGTGTAGCCTTCGAGTGCTCAGCAGCCGAAGTTAATGCACAGTAAGACCTGCGTTCATTGTAAATCTGGAGTCATCCTTTCACAGATGCCTACTGAGATGTAACATTAAATGGCTTGACACTTGTTTTTTGCGCAGAGCTAATTGGATGAGACACACGACGGAGCAACGAAATAAAACCAAATTTTACAGAGATTGGTTACAGCGCAGGGATGAAGTGACACTCTGACACATTGTTAGAGTGAATGCTGCGCTTAGAACCTCATCAAACATCTTGCCCAAAGCATCCAAGCTATATCAAACAACATTGGAGACAGAACTTGACAAAGAATACCTGAGAGAGAGGATAAAGAAAGGTAAACAAATGCTCACAGGAAGTAATGACACCTTTAACGCAGATGGAGACAAGACTGGTTTGGAAAGAAGTAAAGGAGGAAATAACGGGAGGCATCAAATGAAAAGACTGATGTGTAGAAAACTAAATTAAGGATTATGAAACTTGAAAAAAACAAAAACAGTTGCGAATAGGAATTCCTGAAGTTCTGAGGAGTCGGTTACAAGAACGCCAGCTGAAGTATAAAATTCAAGGTCTCTAGATAGCAGGTGATTCCTTAAGGCAGCTAAAGCAAAAAAACAAACAAAAACTGATTAAATGACACATATTTGATCCTGATCTGTCTGCTGATGGCTGCTACGCAAAGAATTATGTTCCTACTGGGTTACTTACATACGTGTCACATGGAGGCCAAATGAGCGTTTAACAAAAAACCCTGGAAACGCCGTAGTGACTGCGCTCGGATGCTGTTTAGTCTGAAACTACTGGTTCGGGAGCGCAAACCCTTATCAGAGGATCAGTGTATTTGTCACAGGCAGATTGTTTCCAGCTTAATACCATCATAATGACTATTATTTTGACTGCTTCCCTTTCAAATAATTGCCACCAAATATGGTTTAATGCTCGGTCTACTGCAGTTGGATAATCATGTAATTCTAATCTCCTTCATTTATCCATGGAGATTGCTTTCATTCTTTTCCCTGGGAAAACTCCTCTTTAAATGCGACTGTGAGTTAAAGGTCCAATGTGTGTGATTAACTGACAGAAATCAAACACAGCTTTAATAAGTATGTATTCACTGGTGTATAATTACCTGAAACTGGGAATCTGTGTTTTTTTGTTGTCTTACAAACAGCCTTTTATATCTACAGAGGGAGAAGGTCCTCTTCAACGGAATACGCCATGTTTCTACAGTAGCCCAGGATGGACAAACCAAACCATCACATTTTAAGCAGCCACCTTAGTGGAGGATGAGACGAGGGGTTTTCAGTTGGTTTGCGCTAAACCCTACACACTGGACCATTAAGCTTTGAAACTGCTTGACATAATTAAGAAGTGTGCTTTAAATTCTGCGCATGAAGATTTGCTCATCCCAAAAGCAAAATTATGAGCTTTCAGTCCAGTCCTCTTTGGAAAGGCTGGTATAAAAGGATGTTAGAAATCTGATTCCACGGTTTTGGGTTCTGCCGTCTCCTTAGAGATCATTTTAAAAGCATGGAGGAGAGTATAACTCAGAGGTCATCAATAAATACTTACAACTGACTGCTTTGCATTTATGTTACATGAATCAAGCAGCATACATCTGACTTTAAAATTCCAGACAAGCATTATCAAGAATTCTGCTAATTGCCCATTGAAGTGCAGGACAAGAGGCTGGTGAGCTTCCTCTGGTACCTAGTCTCCATTATGAATTTATACATTAATGACTTCAACATAAAGCTAGCAAGCTATGAAGCAGCATGCAGATGGGAAGAGCTCTTAGTTGGATATGAATCAATCATATGTAAGTAACCACACCTCCTACAACTTTAGAGTTTCGTAACCTGGTTCCACGCTAACAGGCGCGGCCTTCATATGTTTTTTTTTTTGTGGTTTTGAGATTCAAGCTTCGCGAAATCCACTCAAATGGGGTCATAATAAGCTTCAGATCAAATAAATACTTGAAAAAACATCCCAGCTGGAGTTTTGTTCTGCTCTGTGATGATAAATTTACAATAACATCCAAACGCTGTGCGCTAAATAGAAATGTCATTTTCAGCCCCCCTTATTAAAGCAGCATTTCTCTACTCTTGTGTTTCCAAACGCTGCACGGTGGCACATCCCTGCCTTCCTGTTCCAACAGGAGGTTCTGGTTGACTGAACAGTGAGACTCCAGTCTCCAGCGTGACTCAGGGGAGTCATAACGGACTCATTATAAATGAATGAGTTGGGCCGAGGCTACAGTACATATGCACAGCACGACAGACGCAGTGTAATGGAAGGGGCAATCGCAGACATTTTTTTTTTTTAACCAAGTCGCAGGAAATTCCCAGTCGAGAATATTGATTTTAAGTTAAAAACATTACGACCTCGACTTAAAAGCTTCGCAGGAGCAGCTGGGTGGATGTTTATGGCCATTTTGCAAGTGACTCCACCTCATCTGCTCAGCCTGAGGAAGGCAAAACAAAACAGGGAGAGTCCTGAGGTAGGTGGAGGCCAAAGTGATGCATATGTATGATGCACGACAGCGAGGGGAGTGGGTGTGGGGTGACGCCCCGTGGTGGCGGTGAGTCACAGGGTGGTGTCTCAGCTAAGCAGCCTTTTAACGGACACGCTAACTGCTCTGAAGTCTGCGGAGGAGGACGAGGGTTGTTCGCTGAACCAGCAAGGAGCAAATGTAGTGCGGCTTGAACATCTGCCAGTAATCTCCTCTGTCGCCCGCCATGAGCTAATGCACACTGATAGGAATAGCAGGTCGTGATTCAGGGTTACAGAATGACCATTAAAAAAGTGCCCCCTCTCTCCGAGCTGCGGGCCCTTTTAGCGCGCACTGGAGATATACCACGTTCCCGCTGGCCCGAGCCCTCCAGGAAAATAATGCATGTTCCCATCAGTCATGCTACACTGCAGTGCTCCGCAACCCCCACCGCGTCCATGCACCCTCGACCCAATCCATCATTCCTGAGTATGGTGGCCTCAAGGCGCTGTCTCTGAGCTCTCTCCAAAGGAATGGGTGGAGGGAGTTAAAAGAAAGGGAGTCAAAGAGGGAGCAAGACAGAAAGACAGTGAGTTACACGAAGAGGGAGACAGAGGGGGTGTGTGTGGGGGAGACGAGGCAGGATGCTGTCAGAGAAAAGGTGTGGTGCATGGCACGACTGCAGGAGGCCACTCCCATACTGTTTCTGCGACGTCTCTCTGCTGCTCCATGGAGCTGCATTTTACGTCTTGCTTGGATATGGGAGTTGAAGCAGAGGTTTTGTTTTTTTTATTTTCTTCATGCCTTTTTCTCCGCTCCCCACCCCTCCTCCCGCCCTGCCCCGGTTATCTGCTTTTTCCCCCACGAGCTAAACTCTGCCTCTCTTTACCCTTATTTTTTGCCGAATTACTTAATTTCTTGCTTTCTTTCCCCCCCCCCCCCCCCCCCCCCATTTTAGCGCTCCTTCTCGTTTTCTCACCCACTTTTCTTTTTGTCCACCTCCTGACGCCGTGTTTCCGTCCCTTTAGACTTCCCGTCTTTTACTCGAAGTACTCCTTTACCAACCCCCCTTTTTTTCTCTCATTAACAGCCCATCTCCCCCTCTCTCTTCCTCTCTCCCAACCCTTTTATCTCTCCTTTGCTTCCCTTGCTCCCTTCCACTGTCTCATTAGCTGACAGCTACAGCGGTACTCCTATGAGAGGGCCAGATGAAACCCAGAGAGTGCTGTGACCTTCGTTTCACGGTGGGGCCACTATCAGTGACAAGCCATCAGCTGCAATGCCGTCTGAGGTGCGCACACATACGCGCACGCCCACGCGAGCACAAACACATGCAGTGTGTTCTCATGGGCCACACGGAGCTATCGTGAGCGGCCGGACATCATCTTCGGCACGCGCGCAAACACGCTGCGCATCCTGGCATGTTCTGAGCGTGTGTCAGCAGCCTTCAACCTTCAACCAGCTCTTCACCAAGGCTAAAGAGGGGACACATCCAGCAGGAAGAAATGACAGCCATCTTGGCCCTCCTTCCTCCTCCTCCCTCCCTCACATGATCCATTGCACGGCTGGTGGATGGGGAGGGGGGCGGGGTTACGAGGCCAGAAGCCTGCTGGGACCTGAGTCCTTGAGGCGCGTGCACACGTAAACAGAATGTGCAACACACACACACACACACACACACACACACACACACACACACACACACACACACACAAGCGCCGTGCAGTAAATAACGCCCATCAACCTGCGTTTTAATCAGCTTCAGGGACGCATGGCTGCTCCCTGTGATGCTAACAGGCCATCCTTCATCGGTGCGGTGGGCGGCGGGTTGGTCGAAGCATGGATGTATAGACCTGGAAGGTCAGTGATCAAGCCCTCTGGTTGACCTCTTTGGCATGATGGTGACAAGTTAGCGAAACGCTGCACCATAAACCCAGGATGATATAACCACGGGGCCAGGAGGAACTAACAACCTTGGACGCGGACATATTTGCAAGATGAATGTGGCCAGTGGACGTAGACCTTCCAATCTGTCTTCTTCACTGGATCAATGGCTGGCAGTCAAACCGCTAGCGGTTAAACCTCACATCACCTGTGACACAGTTGATTGTGCACTTTGAGACGGAAGAGACAATCAGGACTGTGTAGGAACCTCTGTTGAGATGATTGCAAAGGTACACCGGATGCCTATACAGCAAAAAGAGCTGCAGTCAAGACAGTGATTGCTAATTGCCTTGATTACAGTCACTCCCCTCCTTCCAAGCACTCAGTTCTGATCAGGACAACATAATACTCCTGTGATGAAAAAGCCATCATACGTCGATGCAGAGAGAAAAAGACGCACTGACATTCTCATTAAGAGAAAAGTAAAAAAGAAAGGGGGGCATAACAGAGGAAAAATAGAAAGAAGTGAAACAGTTAAATATAATGACCTCATGGGAATGCTTGATGCCTTGGATTGGGACTGAAGCCGAAGCCGTGGTGAAAGAGGGCTGCAGTTAGGAATACGTTGCACACAAGCACACCGTGCCAAGGAGAGAGCCGCCCTTCACTGTGCCAAGCTTTTTCACATCTTGCAGCACGCTGCAAGGGCCGGCCCTGCCATATTCCCTGCATGTCCACAAACATCTGGCAGCCAACCCATCCCAGCCCATCGGTGACTAAGAAACAGGATTCCTCCAGTCCCCCGGCCTCTCATTTAGCAAGTCCAACAGGGCTTTCACAAGCGTCTCTGAGGTTACACACACACACACACACACACACAGGCTTCTTCTTTCTTTCCCCCATGTTAACACACCAGCTCAGTGACGTCCTAAACAAAATGGATTCAGTATGAGAGACTTTTCAAATCAACCGAGTGAAGATTAGGGTATATTTTATTAGTTCCATGGGCAGTTTAATATACTGTGCTAAATAATGGTGTGCTGCATTCAAGTTGAAGTTTCAAGACATGAATCAACAGATCACCTAAACAAAGAAGAATGAAATTAAAAACATGTTGATTGCACACCAGAGGATTCACACTTGCCATCATCAAGAGATTTTCGTCTCTTCCTGTGTTTGCCGGATTATTAGCAGCTTTCTTGTGATTAGCAAATTAGCAGCCGCGCAGACAGAGCGGAGCCGAGGTGTCAGAATCTGTAGCTTCCAGAGAACTTAACAGAAACTGTGTCAAACACGCAAAGCTTCATCTGGTGCACCTCCAGGGCCTCATGTAGTGTCTTCAATACTGTTTTTTTTCCTCCAAATTTTATATCCCTGCTGCGGACTCAAATCTCATTTACGTAACCAAAGATTTTCTTTTCTTTTTGGCACTTGTTAAAGAAAAACAGAGACAGAGACAGAGAGGGAGCAAACAAACAAACAAGTGAAGAGTTTTTGCGTGATAACTATTTTATTGCTCGCCGTTTTTTTTCTGATCTCCTGCCCTGATGAGCAACGTCACACACCTTGAGCTGACTCCACACCTCCCTCCATCCTCTTGCTCAGAGAAAGCATGAAACAGCGTAACAGCTCCCCTCCGAGCCTCGTCTTCAATGGCTCTTTCGGTGAGAGTCAAAACTGCTATTCACTCGCTAAATCATCTCATAATCGGTCATGCTGGAGTCTTAGGCTTTGCCGTCGTTTATTTGTATGCCTTGCTGATTTTCCGAGACAAGCCCGGTGATGCAACGGCTTTTTGTGAGCGGAGCTTTTTGTCAGACGCTGTCTCGACTGATTAGGATGCAGGTGCGGCTGCCTCGAAATTCACCAGATTTATCCATTTAGGGCCGATTAATGTGCTTAAACACATCTTCCCCCGCACAAACGAGTTCCGCCCTGCTCCGTCTATGACCGGCGTGGCAAGTGTGAGGGGTGCCAAGCTCAATCTGAGAGTAATGGGGGAGGTGTCTCTCTTGCTCGAATGGATCATTGCGCTCCAGCTCCCAGGGTGAGGCCAGAGATAATTTGTAGGGACAGGCAGAGTCTCAAAGTAGACATTGATGTAGTTGGATAGCCAGGGTACCACACAGATGCACTTAAAAGGAAAGGAAGGGGTTAATAAATGCCACCAAAAGGAGAGGGATCCCGAGGGTCTAGTATATTAGCCAAGAGCGCTCTCTGTGATTAAAGCACCTGTGATGGTTTGACGGCCGCACCATTCAAGGAAGCACATATTAGACCAAAAGAGGTCAGCCGGGCTGTTAAACAAGCTGATTAACATAAACTCTAATAGCCCATAAGGATGTGTGGGGGAGACAAGGTTTAACACCTTAAACCATTACTGTGTTCCTACTTTACTGTGCTGCAGCTCCGAAACTGCCACCGAGAGCTCCATCTGGCAAAAAGCCACGAGAACCGGGGTGATAAGCATCGGCTCCCACACCGGCCACCAGCAGCACTGCTTCATCATCACAAACAGTCAACCAGAAAACAATCAAGCTGGAAAATGGGCTGCGATTAAGCTGCCCGCTGGTACGTACTTCTTTTTTTTTTTTGTTCTCTAATGAAATGCTCTGCAGTAATTAATTTCCGTCTTAATCATAGTGGGCGCAGACGAGGGGATTTTTCAAGAAACTCCACTTCAGCTTTCCCCGCCGCAGACTCTTTCTTTTTTCCCAGAAATTGGAGACGTGATAAAATATTTCGATTAGCCCGACTCCTACATCTTAGGGGTTGATTATTCCCCCCACTCTCTTTGTCTGAAGGAGCCCAAGTCAGCCGGAGTTCAAAAGGGTTTGTTTAGCAGACTTTGCTTCAGCCGAGTGAAGCGAACACACAGGCACCCTGGGTGGTGGGGCTGCGAAAAAATCCAGTAACAAGAAAAAAGTGGTAAGGCTTCAAAGTTGCGCTGATTGCAGTTTGCTCTTTTCCTCCAGAGGGCCCGGCTACGCAAACAACCGGAGAGTGCGCGCCGATAACAAATGTGGTTCTCGGGCACGAGTCGGATAACAACAGAACAGAGGAGAGGAAAAGCGCCTTATATTTTGGGAGCTTTTGCAGCTGTTATGCGCAGGCAGCTGAAGTTAAACTTAAAGTTCAAACTCTGACTTTTCCAGCTCTCCATCCTCACACGCAAGAATCACCTTTTATTCTTTCGTGGCTTCGACAGAGAATGATAATATTGCCGGTGGATTACATAATCTCTGTCTGATGTTGAATGTTCGCTCTCATCTCAAGTTAAGGGCTCGTAAATCGTCAAATGTGCAATACACGGCTCCTCTCAAGTGGTGCGCTCCACCTTTTCCATTAACATCACTTACGTGTCTCCACCGCCTGAGATGCGATCAAATTCCCTGCTGTGTATATCGCCTTTGAGCGTGGGCGTGAGACGTCGACGTGAGGAGACGGCGACTTTATGTTCAAATCTTTTGGGAAAAAAGAAAATGTGGGGGGGGGGGGGGGGGGGGGGGGGTTCTTTTTTCGAAGGAGCTAGAGTCGATAAAAAAAACACACACCGGCGTCGTATTAAAAATGCGAGCGCAGCCGTCACACAGAAATAATAGGTTCTACGTTCGAAATGCCTATTATGGTGTTTGTCCCGGCTGTGGAGGGAGCTCATTCTGGCTCGGTCACACCTTAATTTGCAAAGCTGTGGGAGTGACAGACAGGAAGGAGACGAGTAACACACACACACACACACACACACACACACACACACACATTCACAGCTATGAGGTTTGCGTTGATTATGAGCTTGACTGTGTAAGTGATGGAAGGGCTCCAGGTGTTTTTAATGGCCTGTTTATTGTGACTGACTGAGAGCTTCACAACAGGATCGGCTCAGCCATCTTAAACATCTACACTCTTTCACTTCTGCCTCATTTTCCCCTTTAAAACTCGCTGCCTGTTTATTTGCCTGCCCCATATGCCATTCCTCCCCCTTTCTGTCTTTCTTCTCTCTTTCTCTCTCTCTCTGCCTCTTCATTCTCTGTCTTTCTCTCGCCTCTCTCGCCTCATGCTTGAGATACGCCGCATGATATGAAATCTGCAGCCCGGCCCAATCTCCCAACAGGCTTTGACGCTTTCAGGCTTTTGGCTTGTTTTTTTTTGTGTGCGCGCTGCAAGTTCAGCTTTGGCAATTTGGAAATGAAATGCTGCAATCAAATACCAAAATTACAGCAGCCGGGCCTGCTTGAAGAAGTGGCCGGGCTCACATCCCTCACTGTCAGCGAGGCCATCCTCTTTCTCACGGGCGGCAGTGGCTCCTTCACTGACGCTAGCCACCTCATTCCTAGTAGACTCATCTCTAACGTGGCCTCGCGGCTATCGTTTGCCTCTTCAGTCGGGTTTGGAGCAGCTGTCTGAGCTGACGGAACAAAGTTGGTCATACATTATCATTTGAGTCTACAGCTCTCGTCAGCTCCCTTAACGTTAATTTAGATCATTAAGGTCATGTGGCTTATTGACCACGTGTACAAAAACAGATGGACATGTATACCATTTTCAAGAGAGAGTTTTCATCATGAAACAGGACCGAAAATAGGTTCAAGTCATGGTGAGTATTTTTGTTCAAATTAAAATTAATTGCTTATATGTAGCATCAACATGATTTTTACTGGCCTCCACGGGGAACCTCAAGTGCAATATTTTGTTTTCTGCAATTTTTGATTTCAATATGAAGAAAAACAGGACCTTCGCCGACTCTATTTGGAACCAATAAATCAATCAAGAGTGATTTGCCCTGTCAGTGCTGAAACAATATACTGTGCGAGCATGTTAAGCATGCAAATGTTGGGAATGTACACTCACTTTGCTGCTGTTCTTATTCTTCTATGGCAGTAAACTAAATAATCTTTGGTTTTTGACATTTTTGTTTGTTTCGACGTTGCGTTCTTGGACAAAAACAAGCAATCTAAAGATGTTAGCCAATTTCTGACATTTTATAGAGCCAGTGATTATTTGAAGAAAACACTCCTCATAAAATCATCTTTTTCTGATGATGAACATCAGCTTTAATTGCAGTCTTAGCTAGTTTAGTTGGAGGAGTTGACTTGCGGCAACAGACTAGACTAGGGGTAGCAGCATTTGCGTGCTGCCAGCAAGAGACTTACAGAGACTACAGAGTCAGTGAGTTAATACCAGGCCCGGTTTTGGTTTCCTATTACAGTGCATGAAAAGTCTGAAAGGGTTAAGCATCACATGCTCAACAACCATCACTTACTGGTTTCCGCTCATCTCTAATTGCAAAGTGGAACACATTCAAAGATGAGGTAAAGACTGAAATCACTGTGTGCCGTAATGACACTCCATCCCATGATCTCACGCAAATCACAGCTCTCACACAGCTGGAGAAACAAACAATATTTTTCTCAGGTTTTTCTCTCAGCAGCGTCCACTTTGGGAGTTTCTGATCAGATCACGCCACGCCACTGGATCTGTGTTAGCGGGCGAGTGATTCCTCCCTCCCACTTACATCAGCTCACATGCAACGAGATGACAAAGCACAAGAGGGTGATCGGATTGGACAGGGAGACGCTAATGGTTATGCTAATGTCCTGAAAGGCACGCGCGCTGATAAATCTATAAACAAGCATTCATAAACGCACGGGTTGCATGACACGTGGATGAACACACGTACCGCATTAGCGTGACTTTTGCCGTCCTGTGTTTGAGCTTCATTCGCAAACACATGAATGCCTTTACATTCAAATATATTCAGCTCAGGATTTCTTACAGGTTGAGCCTTTTTTGCTGACTTGTAAGAAACACACACACACATTTGTATTTGCACCAATCTCTATAGCATAATATCTGTGCAGCATCTGTCCAAGCCCGGTGCAGTAGTAAATAACCCATCCCCTTCAAGGGAGGGACCTGCTAATGAAGTCAACTGTATGCTACTGCACTGCGTAACTCGGTGAGGCTGGCTGGCCCCGCAGCATGGGGCTCCTGCTCACCAGGGCACTGTGGCTCGCTTCTCTGCTACTGGCTCATGCTGCAGCGACACGGATCGATTCATGAATAAGAGAGATCCTGCCGCTTTTTAACTTGCGTGCTTCCTCCTCTCACTTTCACTCTCGCATACGGCATAGATAGCTTTGAATGCAGCCATTAGAAATCCTCTGATAGGACAGGGGAAGCAGAATGGGGATGCAGATGATGTAGACAGATAATAGAAGCCTCTCTAGTGTAGGGGCCCTCCTCCTTAATGCGTGCCGCACTATCATCTTGATGTCTTTGTGCCGGAACATTGTTCCCCTAGTTTGGAGAATGAGGTAAATCGGATTCGGAAAACAAGTGGATTAACTTAATCACCTCTCGGCTTTGACAATGACCTTCGCTTCTGAGGCATAATAAGGATTAGTTAGACGTGGAAGGACATATGCCACGCAGAAGAAAAAGATTAAAGTTCTCCCGTGACAGAATGATTGAAATGTGCTATTCACCATTCCTTCGCTGTGAGAGGCTGCGATAAGAGTCGGCGGAGCAGCGCATCATAATGCTCGGCTGTGATACGCAAAACGAAAAACTGAGTGAGTTGTTTGCAACCCTGCGCAGTAAAACACCTTCAGTCAGGCTTTATCAGACAGAAATCTGCTTTTGCTGTATGGAAATGCACATAAACAAACCACAATGCCCATCACAGGAAGGGATGGGTTTACATTTACATTAGGGCTATTGATCCCAGGCTAGCTGGCGAATATGTTCTCCACGATTCCTGCCATTACTGCGAGGGGGGAAATGGCGTAATATTTCTTACGGCCCATGCTACATTATTGATCCCCCCCTGCACAGGAAGGAAGTTATTCTCAGGGCTTCATGAAAGACAATACAGATGCGCCACTGCACAAACAGCTCAATAGGACATTAAAGTCAACAAGGTCACGCAAATTAATAACAGATGTTGACCTTCGGCCCGAATTCTCGGAAAGGTGAGGCCAGGTGGGAATATAGGGTCGCCAGGCGCGCTGCTACAGGCAAATGGAGGAAACGAGATCTCCGATGGGAGAGGACATTTGGCGATTGACCTCCAGTGCCAGAACAGGCTGATCAATCGGCCACTGAACCCGGCATGTCCTAACAGGATGCTTGCAGCTCCGGAAAACCGATCCTTTATGAAATAAAAAAATAAAACAATAAAAATGTTTCAGAAGGGACAGAGAGAGGCGAATGTGCTGACGTGGGTTCAGTGAAGGACGTGGCTGTCCATCGCCGCTGTTGTTGTTGTCGGGATCAGGATTTATGCTTTTGTTGCTATTGTCAGCCGGCGAGGTTATCTATAAAAGGAGGCTTATTGAGGGAAAGCTGTGCGCCTCGGCTGATGTGTCAGTAGATTTGTGCAAATACAATGTGTGTGTGGTTTTTCTCCGGGTGTGTGCACGAAGTGGCAGAGCTGATTAGCGACTGTTTTAGCTGCAGACACGGGATGACGGCGGTGGTGGCAGCGGGGGGGGGGGCTAACATGCTGCAATCCCTTAACTCTTCCTTCCCTCTTCGTATTCCTCTTGCTGTCTCTGTTCTCTCCCTTCACTGACCTCTCTCTTCATGTTTTTTTTCTCTACCCTGCTTCCCTCTCATCCCCCCTCCTCGCCGTCGCCTCTGACAACAAGGTGCCTTTTTTGGGAGGAATGACATAAAAGCGTGGTGACTGCAGTTACATAATAGGGGTGGTTGAGCTACGTCTTCATGCGTTTATGTGTTTTTATCGGTGTCTGTGCTAACAGTTTGTGTCTTTCCGTGTGTGTAAACCCTGCACCCACTTTCTGTGTATACAACAACAAGTGTGAGCTAATGAGACTGTTTAATATGTTTGTATGTATCAGACATGTTTAAGTTGTCCCCAGAGAGGTGCCTACCTACAACAGAAAAAGTGCATCAGCTAGAGTGTTACACGGTACATAGGCATACACCGATTACGTTACCTGCCCATCGTCCCCACATAAAAAAAGAAAAAAAAAAAATCAATACGTATTTGTACGGCGGACAATTTAATTATAAACTGAATGTGTGGCAGCAGTAACAGAAAAAGGGTAGCAGGAGCTAGATTTAAGTTGTCATGTGACGAGAGCAAGGAGAGTCGACCGGCAGGATGATGGTAGCGGGTTGTTTGTAGAAGCGAAAAGCAGCAGGGCCTGACGTGACATCTCAGAATACTGTGACAAAAACCTTGATTTGTATATTTACGCCAGTGGTTTTGAGACTGCAGGGGCGCCGAATCCACAAAAGATCAATATCTACATAGGATTGCTTTAAACCTAATGCTAATGGGGAACCTGATAACACCAATGAGGGGATAGCAGTTGATTACCTCACTGAGAAGTTGGAGGTGTCCGCTCACTGTGGCTGCTCCTTGTATCATTATTTAACGGACCATTTCAGCTGGAACAAGGCCATTGTCTTGTTTTGTGGACGCATTTTTGAGTGTTATGCTCACAGACAAACAAACAGGTCTTATTTCCTATGACCACTACTTAAATGTTAAGCTGCAACAGAAGGAAATGTTCTGTTTGCATTAGCAATAGCTTAAACCAGTCACTGCAGACGTCCGCCGTGAAAGTTTTTCAGCGAAGCTTCTTGCACTGTGGCACCCCTACTATCAGCCACACATAAGATACAGACTCATACACAGGTGTATGCATTCACCCCACACACTGTCTTTCTAACTCTTGGTGGGAGACCAAATGGTACTATGTGTTGTATCAGGCCTGCTGTACTGCAGCAGCACACACTGATATGGAACTGAGAGCAGCATACAGTTTCCTGCCACGATTCTTCCTCTTTCTCATTCCCTCGTCTTTATTAGATCGCACGGCAGCGTCCCTTTTTTCCATCCTGACACCTGTCACTGTCAGCAATAGCTGAAAGTTTGTCCAATACGTGCTAGTGCTGTCCTGCACGGGCCAATCTGTGAAGAGACATTTGAGGACATGTGCACACAGATAGACCACACTGAGTCACGAAACAGCAGCAGCAGCAGCGGCTTGGCGGCATGGCATTGTCTCTTCAGAGGCGAGCGTAAACAGATTGACTGGGCCGCTGTGCTGCAGTTGCTCATGCTGACTCACCCTGTACATTACCAGCGAGGGAGAGTCGCAGGAAGGGGCAGAGACCTTCCACCCCTTCCAAGGTTATCCAGCAGGGGTTAAGGGGAGGGAGGGGAGGGAGGGTCGGCGAACATGACGACCCACCTGAAGCTGCTCCACAAAACGACTGTGGACAAACGAGGGCCCTTCAACAGAGCGCTGCCTCTGATTAGCAATCTGTCCCCGTGGATATGCCGTGTAGGGCTGACGACAGGGGAAGCAGTCTGAGACTGTTAGAGGGATTGTTACTGCGGCGTCTAAGCTGGCTGGTTTGCTTGAGGGAGGGGGGGGGGGGGGGTGACGCTGGGGGTGGATGCACCATTTTTCTAGACCAAAATGAGCCCAATGTCACCGTGACAGCGCAGCGCTCCGCTGAGGGCACCGCGGGCCAGGGGGGAAAATGATGGATGAGTCGCCAAGCAGCCTCCCCTGCTTCATCACTGTGTACACACACACACACACACACACACTCGCAACAAATGCAAACATGCACCGAAAACTTGGGAAATATATATACACACACTACACTCACACGATGACAATGCATACCCTGCAATACGTTCACACAAAGGTGTCTGGGGATATACATATCTAGCATGTGCTCACACAAACACACACACACCTGCATGAATAAAACACACACACACACACACTGCAAATATGCTCACACAAGGCCATCTGGGGATACACACACACGCATGTGTACTCGCGCTATGAGTGATTTATTTGTGTCCACATGAGTTATAATTAATCACAGGGATATAAACACTCCAGATGCAGATATTTACAGGAGTTGTCAGTTACACACACACACAAACACACACACACACACACACACACAGTCACACGTAGAGCACACAGCGCTGGCTTCATTATGACTGCAGCCCAGGCTAATGCCACAGGATCAATGACAGATCCTCTCTCTCCCTCTCGCTCTCTCCCCCCTCATTTCTCTGACCCAGAAGCAGCAGCGCGCTGCCATGCAGAGCACCCTGCAGCGCTTATTCCTTCTATGACCGAGCAGTAGCCTCCAATAAGGCCCTTGGGTCATCCTACTCCACCTCTACATATCATCCATCCCCCAACACATCCCACCAACTCCTACCAGCCCAGCATTCTCGGCAACACCAGCTATGAGGGTTAGGGAGGATTACACTCACAGGCAATTACTTTAAAGTCCTGATTACCTGCAGAAAATTGTAACCCTTGCTGCTGCTGCTGCTGCTGCTGGAATACTTGATTTACGTCACACTCCCATAAAAAGCACTCAGTTAAATAAGGCTCTTTTTAATCTGCAATTCTGCAAGACATGGAGAAATTCCACAATCTAGATGCCACAGTTGCACCGAGCAATGCAATAACTCTGAGGCATCGTAAGCAATCCGTGATCTGATTACCGCATATTTACAGTAACTGCAACAGATTACAGATGTCATCTTTTTGGAATCTGATTACTCTAATTCCATTACATCTAATCAAATACTCCTCCTCGGCCGTGCTGAGCTCACAGAAAAGCAGCATCCCGTGCCGTCCTCATGCAGATGCAGGTCTGCGCGGCCCAGTGAGGGAGAAATATGGCCGGCCTCTGGTTAGCACGGCGGGTATAGCTGAGTGGCCATCCATCACGACCCTGCGGCGGAAAAAGCTATATGCGATTCTGTCCGCTCAGACCCCTCGTCTCATAAGGAGGGAAGCGGATTGGGAAGAGACGGTACAGTAAGAGAAAGGGCTCATAAACATATCCCCTCAGGATGGGGGGGGAAGGGCGGGTCATGTAAAATCCTCCAACATGAGGGTGGAGGAAAAAATGCCGGGCCTCTTAGATTGATGGACTCAGCTTCGGTGCTTGTAGTGTTTTTTCCTGCAGCACAATCCACACGGGTGTATGGCTATGATTACTTGTAGTCGAGCTGCGGCCTGGAGTGGATGGCAGGCTACAGTCTAAATATTAGGATTAATGGCCACGCCGGTCAGTCTAGTGAAACATCATTCATACTTCTATGGCGTTCCAATGTCATGTAGGCAAACAATGGCAATAAAGAGAACATTTGGGGGCCTGCGAAAAAAAAAAAACGCATTTGTTTTTCTACGCTTAGATCAAGCATAATCCTGCGCGATGTGACAGACGTGATAAATACACAGCTAGTTGGATTACACATGAAGTGGAGCAAAAATCAATATGTAAAAGCACGAGGGCTTTCAAAACCTATATTCTGCTGGCCGTGCTAATGGTAATGTGTGCAATAATACATCAAAATGTCCAGCCGGCGGACCCTCTCCTGTAACCACCACTCTCCTTTCCGTGAGATCAATTGCAGAGGGTGATTATATATTCAGATGGTCCGGCCGATAAGAGGACAATGCAGTAGCAAAATGAAGGAGATGTCGGAGTAGGCGTTGGTGTAACTGGGTCAACGAGGAGATCTTTGGCTTTGACACAATAACTTCCATTAATAATCCAAAAAAACGGCCACCGAAGCTGCATTCTGATTTCCCCGGAGACCCTGAACTGTAGTTACCAGACGAAAAAAAAAAAAAAAAAAAACGCCGCTAACTTGCACGTCGATGAAAAATTCTCCAGATGCACTTCACAGGGGCAGCGTGCTATTGACATGTGCTTCAGAAAAACTGCGCTCAGGCCTATCTGTCTTCACAAGAGGGCTGTTAGTTCAAGCTAGAGGACACCATCGGTATAAATAAAGGAGTCAAAGGTTAGTCGTATCATCTGTCCCGGGCTTGTGGCAACAGAATGTACTAAACCGTGACTCTAACACATCCGTTTGCATACAATAGGTGCGTAAAGGAATCGTCCATTGTCTCGTGTTGAGCTGAGCTGACTATGGAATGAAAAGTCATTCACATGTGGCGCACAAGGATTAAGTCTAGAATGAATTAAAGAGGCCTGCAAGTGTGGGATGCTGCTTTCAGTGTATTTTGCAATAAAGGCATGTAACCTGTCCCATCCAGTGTCAGTTATTTCAGCCGGCAGCGAGCACACATGGTCAGTAGCCGGCGCAGCCCTTTGCAAACTGTGCACTTTTGCTGGCGCCCTTGCCACTATGCATCTTTAGTGTCCTGTAACTGAAAACCGTCAGCTCTGTCATTCTCCTATGCTGCTGCTCCAGAGGTATCCGTGTCTCACACCGAGCAGAGGTAATCTCTCAGTATTGATCTGGTCACATGGGCGAAAGGCAAATATGTTCAAGTGGACGGTGAAACCTGCACATGGGATCTGATGCTCCCTTTGTTCTTTTGCCTTCAACGCTGTATGCTTTGTGTCTGTGTGGCTTAAGCACACCTTCGACTGCTTACATAAGCTCCCATGAATTCCATCTGATAAGTTGTGGCAGCCACATACTGTAGAAGGGGCCTCAGAAGACAGGCATCGATTTCAGGCAAATCTGTTCGGACATCTCCCCTTTCTGGTTCGGTACACCTTTCCGCAGCTAATGAGCAGCCGTCTTCATTCCCCCCGCCGAGTGAGACGTTCGTTTTCATGCCTTGTGTCAGGAAACACTGGCGATTCATTACCGGGGAGGAGAGATGGAGGCGGGAAAAAAAAAAAAAGAAAAAAAAGAGAGAGTATGATGGTTAAGCCTGAGCTTTAAGACAGACAACTATGTCCCCTAATCCCCTCTGAGAAGCCGTAAGCCTTCCGTTATCTCTCGTTAGAATTGTGCATCCCTTAAACACATTAACTTAGGCCCTAATGCTGGCCCTTTTTTGTGGGACACAGCGGCTGCTCATAGCAGCCAGTCACTAGGCTAAGAGGGAGGAAACATGCTAATTGCTGTCAAACTCGTTTAACTGGGTAACAGGAGTGTTTATTTCAAAGGGATGCAGAGTATCCGCGCATTTTACAGCGACGAGCGTCACCTTGGAAAGCTCTTCTGGTGACCCAAAATCCACGCCATCCCTCAGACGTGTGTCACAGGGGGAACCTGATGACAAAATCTGGCCTGAACACACACATCCACAGCCACTCAGTCATGTATATGCACACATTGCTGCGTCGTCAAATCTTTCACTGGATTCGTTTTCGAGCTATCAGTATACAGATGATTCTCACGGGTTTAGCAGGAGTAGGATCAGAGTTTCATCCTCCACTGTACTGTACAGTAAATCTCCAGCCACAGCGCACGCCGCTCTTGACACTCGCCTTCAGTTGCCCGGCATCCTCTCAGTCTGCCGACCAGCAAAAGCTCTTTTAGCTGCATGAATAACTCATAACATCCAGCAAAACTCTGTAAATACTCAAGTCAACAGGGCGCACAGAGGCTAATAAATGACACAGGTAGGAGGCTGTGTTGGAAATTTCGGCGTCCACTGTTGAAATATGACTGTGCTCCTTCCTCCTGGGACGTCCCGAGGCATTAACAAATGAATATCAAGGCGTATTTACTCTGAAATGGACTGTGCGACGCGGGAGGCGGGTTATCTCTGAACAGTGATCTGTGTTTTCTGCTGCGTCGTCCCAAACAGAACGAGCAAACACTCTTGGCTTTGTCACAAAGTTGCTCCCCACAACAGCCTACAAGAGGAGCACAAACATCATTTCTTTTCAGTGTTTTCCTTTCATTTCCATTCGCCGCGAATGGGTGCACACGGATAAATACGACCCCCCGATTCCGCCTGCGATCTCCAGCTGTGCTAAGGGTCCCACTGACAAGGGAGGAGAACGGCGCCTGGGCGGCCGCTACAGCAACACAGAGCTCGTTATGCATTCTGACTGCGGCGCGGCTAAGATGCTTGGTGTTTGCTGAGACAGCAGATGACTTGCCTTGCTCTCCCTGCCCCTTGCTCAACCAAGGCAGGATAGACTTAATTGCCTCATTAGCAAAAGGGCCAGCGAGGAGTCGGCCTCTTCCACATTGTTCAATGTCAAGAGTGCAACCGAGAGGAAAGGTTAATAGAGTAAACAGCATCTCCCTCTCCTAAATGGAAAAAAATGTTTGTTTTTCCGAGTATGACGGGTCAGTGGCCAAAAGCGTCATTTCAAACCACAGTGACACAATTACACGTTTGATTTCATAGATCTGCATATTTTGTCCTTCATTATTCCTAATTTCAGAGAGTAACGCAGCCTGCTGTTGCTGTGTGGTTCCTCCCAAAGCTGTCTCTTTTTTTTAAGCCCCGGACCCGTCTAGAAAGCAGAGTCATCACGCCAACTTTAATTATTTTAAGAGCCCGAATTTGCAAACTCTGCTATTTCCTCCTCCACAGCGTCTTTGGAACACCAGACAGCAAATCAAGCCAAATGCTAACACTCTTGATTTCCCTCTTGAAGAAAGACACACAAGATAAAAGTTATGTCTGCCGCCGAGAGAAAATGTGAGGTCCAAAAAAGCCTCATGTTTAATAATTCTGAGAAAGACATAAAACCCAGAGCGCGGCCTGGTTTTCACTCACGACTGCACTGTTCACACGCTGAAGAGCATCCCCATCATCCGCCAGCAACCGCGCTGTGACAACTTCAGTCCCGAACACTGACAGCTTGGACAACAATGCCAAACCGTGACAGGCATCATGAATGCATTCCTGAGCCTCCGTCTGTCTCTTTACCAGATACGTGGTGATCTATAAGTCAGGTCTGACAAACGGCGTGACGGGCCAGGCTTGAACAAGTGTTTCGCTGAGCAGAAAATGCAGATGACGACGAAAAAACAAATGGAGGAAACATGCCGTTATCTTCCTCCGAACGAGATTGGAAAGTTGTTGCCATCAATTTGCTCCGGGTCTCCGAGGTGCACTCCATTACTGTAGTGAGCATGCACGACCACATGAGTACCAATAACCTGGAGCCGCTGCAGAGAGCACTTGTGTGAGTGTTTATCCGGCAGTTAGAAGCACAAACAGGCTCCGCGTTCACTTTACGTCCGTGCAACGTTAGTGCCGTCCTCCATGAAGGAAATGAGCACACCGTAGTGCCTTGTAGAAATGAGCATCCATACTGTAGATAGTTCAGGCTTTGGAAAACACCTTTTTACAGCCTGGATTAATTGCCAACCTTGACACCTAAAAAAAAAGACAGGATTTCTAATTTTTAATTCTGAGGAATGAATGCAGAGTAATTCGCCCCTCTAGCACGAACGCGCATGAAATTCTGGCATAAACAGTCATCAGCTTTCCACACTTTCCTCGCCTGGCCCTTAGGGAGTCTGTGCACGCCTTACGTTTGTCAGCCTCTCCATGCTGATTGACATCGGTGCAGGCCCCGTGATGGACAAGAAAAAACAAATGCAGGAGGTTGTATGAAATGCATGTTCCTTTTCTTTAAGACTTTCCATAAGAAACAGGATTTTGTTCTCTCCTTTCCATTGCTATGTCTATCTCTAATCACTGAGGAGGACAAGATGCAATAAGACAGCAGACTATGTAAAGTGCCAGAGTAAGGGGAAAACCCTAACTCTAACCCCGGAAATTGGGAGAAATACGGGAGGATTGTGACCAATGGCTCAAAGAACATCGCGAGCCTCCTGGTGGCAAATATGCTGCCGGGCGCTTGAAGACCGAGGCCACGATTAAAAAAATGTACAGCAACACATCTGCATGGGCAGCTTAGCGTAAAGGCTTCATTTCATCAACAAGTCGAGTCTAACGAGTCGGAAAAAACAAAGGTGGTGGTGCCATCTGTTCTGAAGCACTTTGCTGGGAAAGGGGAAAATAAATGGGAGGACAAGAAGGGAGAGGGAGAAGAAGAAAAAAAAGCTTTTTCAGCACAAGCAATATAAACTATACTTTGACCACAGCCTGAGCTTCCACATTATCTCCTGTGGAAACAAACTCCTCGACCTTTCGGCAGGATAAAGTGCACCGCGCTCTTTAATATGAAACACTGAGGTTTAGAGCTGTAGTGCAATCACCGCCATTACATACTTAATTTGTGGACAACCTCACATTGATCAGTGATATCCAGTTTACACTGTTTTTTGCTGTGCTGTGAAAGACCAAATGGGCTGGCATTGTGGTTGGATAATTAAACCATCCATCACACAACATCCACTGCAAGAGAGCGGGACTAGCAACCCAGGACTGGACACAAGTACTTGCATTTTACAGTTCCTAATGAACGGCCATTACATGAGGTAAGGATTTGATGACCAAGGGTTTCATCCCCTATAAAGAATTAATCAGCAGAATTGCATATTTTGTAGAGCTTTAAAGGTCGTTCTCAAGTTTTGTTACGGTCAATAAATAGATTAAGCCTGCTATTTAAAGTTACTGCGTGATCGACTCTTTTCGTCTCCAAACCAAAAGAAAAATCCTTTTTTTTTCTCACACTGACTATTAATCTAAAATCGGACAGATGGCTGAGTCCTGACTTCAGCTATCATGCACTAAAAGCGGAGGGGATCCTCCAGATGGTGCTCAGGTCTTGTGCAGGTAACCGCTTTGTCTTCCACCACTCTAATCAATGGCCACCGAATTCCCTCCCTTCCAAACACCATCCATCTCAGGGTCTTTCCAGGCTGCTCGGTGACGACCAGAAGCGGCTGAAGATAAATGTTTAAGGGGCAGAAGGGCCTGTGCTGATTAAAGCCACTAACGCTTCAGGGAAGACTGGCAAGCAAAAGAGGAAATGAAGTGAGACAATGGAGCATGCGGGTTCAAAACACCTAATGGAGTGTCCTGCTTGCTGGGCTAATAAACTGTTTCAAATTGAAAGGAACAGCGGGCGTCTAAATAGAGCGACGTGGAACATTTCCTCCCGCTCATTCAGTCAGCTCCCAATTGGAAAAAAATGGAGAGGACGAAAGAGGAAAAAAAAAAAAAAAAAAACTTGCCCGGCTTGCCATTGTTTGGTTGCCTTTCTTCATCTGCAGTCAATTGCGGGGATTGAATTACAGCTGAATGCCATGCGGAGTAAAAGAATAAGTCAATGCTTTCAATATCGGCACCACACTGAAATACATGTACAGGTCAGCGTGAAAGAATCCTTTTGCTTTTAAGATTCACGCGGCGGACACACATGTGGGCACAGTCCGGCTGTGAGCCGCAGTCTCTCGCTGATTCCCATCTCAGCGGCGTGGCGCCGCCTGAACGCCCAAGTTGATATTTGGACACGATAATCAATATTCACAGTGTGAGACGAGGCACCGCACAGGTTGGGGTCTGACAGGTGCACCCCATGATCAATTAAAGCGCTAAGCGACTAGTAAAGGAACGATCAATTATTGGCCCGACAGTTTACACGTTTTTTTTTTGACACCATGTCACTCACGGAAAATGTCAGCGCAGCAAATGTAAGTCCTGCTGCAAAAACATCCAGCGCTTCAATCGAGCTTCACTTCTGCCGGCCGGGATCGAGAGAATGATTTCGTATCATGTGGACTTGATGTGCAGCGAGCGTGATCGGGCTTGATCCAACCACTGGACATGTTCACATGTGACACACACACACACACACACACACACAGGCCGATGTCACTCCTGTGCCGCCTCATTGGGTGTAAATGTTTTATCAATAGTTTCCTTTTTCTTCCTTTGTGTCACTGATGTAAGCACTGTGCTAAGCTGCTTGAAAGTGAAAGACACCTCGGCAATGGGGGGATTTTGGTCTTTTGAGCTGTTTATTTCCCTGCACAGTTGGATCGCGTAGCTGCACCCGGAACAGAGATACACCTGGTTTTCAGAGACAGAGAACATAGATCAAAAAGCATGTTCTGCTTAGAGAAGACAAGCACGCCAGCCTTATTCCGCGCTGCCAGTTTTTCGCGACGGCAGAAAGCACTTGAAAAGCATCACAACGGGACGGGGCGCTCAGAGATGATAGTGCCTCACACCCCCCACCGCTGATAAACAAATCATTTTAAATGGTGTTTTTTTGCAAGATGTACGTATGAATTTTGATCACCTTTTTTTTTCTCTCGCCCCGCTGAAGAGCACTCGCTCGGTGATTGGTGGAATCCTATGCGCGGCAATGTCAATAGCTGCAAAAAAATAATTAATATCAGGACAGACCTTTCGCGGAGGTGAATCAATGGGAAACAATTCCATGCTCCACCTCGCAGACAGCATCAGCGTTTATCTCGGCGTCTCGCTCACTCTTTGATCCGCTCGCTGCTTACATAAAACAATCGTAGACCTTGATTAAAATATTCATGCACACAGGCAGCAAATCACTTCGCATTTTCTAAGAAAATAGAAAGCTGTAATTGCCCTTGCTCCATTGACTTTCATGGTTATTCACTCCTGCGAATAAGGCACAAAATCCCCCCTTTGGAGGAGATGGTCATGGCTGTAGAGATTACAGGGAGCTGGGGGCCAATGCAACATTTTAGTGTCAGAACGAACCGTTATGAATGCTCACTACGCAGGATTTGTCAGCTGCTGCCTGTAAACACACCACAGAGAGAGAGAGGGAAAGATAGTCGATGTTTGAGTCTGGTTTGTTAAACATTGGCGCAGCTATTTGATGATGTGAGAACATGACTCAACAATCAGCTATCTTTCTCCAAAATCGCCAACGCCCAGAAACATCTAGAACACGTCTGAACAAGAAGGAAATAAGAAAGTACAGGGAGGCAGCAGGGTCTCCGCGGAGACAAGGACTGCTTTTTGTATGTCTATACAAAACCATGCACAGTATTGTTGGAGCAGCTGATCTGAAGCTACACGCATTTTTGCATGTTTCTGGTTTGTTAATCATTTAACATTATGTGTAATTGATAGGGGCTTCGGGTTGTGTCATTTGTGTTCATATAAAATATACATTTCTGGTGACAAAATGCCCAAATGGACATACTGTAAATATGCAGGGCTGCAAATGGCAATAATTCTCTTTATCGAAAAAGAGTTCCAAGTAGCCTGTTGTTGGCAAACCCAAATGAATTTAACCCAACTGATAATCGGTTTTCTTTCCACCACACACTGGCCAACATAATCGCAGATACCAACCCATCTATCATATGCCAATCAGTCGGGCTTGAGCAGAGAAAAACACATCCTCACATTTATGAAACTGGAGCCACTGAGTGTTATGAAAACTGTTGCTTTTCTTCCAAGTGACAAATCGATTCATCAAATAAATGTAATCTGTCTTAAGAAAAAACGTCCTATTATTACGATTATGGTCTCGAGTGTTGCGAAACTCGACTTGACATTTGGAGACATTTGCTAACTCCCTTTCTTTCTATGAATCGGATGAAAAGGTCGATAAAATCACGCCTGCCCGGTTAACATGAAGTGACAGCTTGCAGCGGGTTAGCCTGGCTTAGCATAAAGACTGGAAACATACAAGCTAGCCTTGCAGCGTCCACAGGCCACAAGATCTGAGAACCAGCACCTTTAAAGCTCAAATGAACATGTTACATCTTGTTTGTTGAAGTGTAAAAAATAAAAAAAAAATCTGTGGGTTCGTAGAGGTTTGTGTGCTCGGCTGTTTCTTGGCTGAGATTAGCTAACAGAGAACCAACGGAGACTCGTCCAGGCCAAGAAATAGCCAAACTGGCAAACTGCAGTTTTTCCAATTCTGTTTTTGTACGCTTTAAAATGAAAGTGGCATCAATCTTCTCGTCAAACTCTCAGTAAGAAGCAAATGAACAACCTCAATTTTTCTTTCCTCATGCCAATCTAATCATGATAGCATTTTGAGTTCTGATGAATAAAATGATCTCACGGTTCACCTATTGCATTAAACAGAAAACAGCAGGTAGTTGTTATATGTACGTGTATGATTGGACCCTTTGTGCACAGCCGCGGAGCACACTGACGTAGTGTAATGTCATCCGTGGGGTGTGCATGTGGCCCCGGTTAATGTGGATGTGAGCCTTCTCCAGAACATCTGTCAAAGATTAGCAGTAAAGTGAAATAGGCAGTTCCTGTTCGTACGTTCCAAAATAATCTGGCAGTAATTTTGCCAGTGAAGAATGAATCGAGGGAGGGTTTACAGGGTCAGACACACTACACAAACCCCGCTCTGTCTAGGCATGTGTTTACATGATGCAAGTGACAAAAGGCCCGTTGCGGAACAATGCTCGGATAGCTTTGTGCAGTATTCGTGTGTCGGAAAGACACCAGGACAGAGATGAAGACACTGTCAACCAGAGAAATACTGCGGAAGCGGCGAGGCAGGCTCAGCACGGACTGCATTCATTCCGCCAGCGTGACCTTTATTTTCATCCTTGGATATCTTTGGCTGCTATAAAAATACAACCTGCCTCGACCCTCCACTAGTAGGAATAAAAGCACTTACAGTACAAAGCAGGTACACCTTCACCTACAAACCCTCTCATTCAAGGCATGGCATCAAGCTTGCTGCGACAGAATAGATAGACCTTCCGACTAAAAGCCCCACAATCAATGAAACATGAAGGATCCCATAGGTGCTGAGAAAGGACGCCTTGTTATTCAGGGAAGCACGCTGTCATTCAAAGGCCGCACACATCAGGGGGAAAGTGCTTGGAAGGCAAATCAGTGTTTGTTAATGATATGGGTCAATTGTTTTGAGGACGGCCGGACCTCTGTACTCATCTGCAGGCCTCTCGAGTCACCCCTCGGTGGAGGTTTTGTATTCCAGAGTGCTCTGCCCTTGCTGAGAAACTCTGATTTGCCGTTTTTGCTCTGAGTAATACAATCCTCTCTTGATGGAAATCTGTTTACACTTTGTTCTGCATGTCAAATGGCTGACATTGTAGGTGGAAGGGAAGTCATTCGACTATCTGGAGTGATGCAATGCTAGATGTCTGCTATTTTCCCCTTGACGGCCGCACCTCTACTGTATTGTACGCCTTGCAGCTTGATTGCATTATCGAGTGCATTGATTTCTGAATACATACATGTGGTGTGTAGGGCTGCACCTACTGGTTAATGAGAAGACCCCCCCCTCCAAGTTTTCATCAGTTGCTTTGTCACAGAATAAGATATTCTCTTACGCTCCACCTGCGAGAAGTGCTTTGCCATTAGGGCGGAGGACGACTGCAACACAGATCTTTTCTCTTGCAACACAGACGTCGCTAACTGCTGTTAACCGTGGCTTCTGGTTAGTGCAGTTAGCCATGGAGCTAACCAGGGGGAGTGTCTGTGTTTAGAACAGGGGCTTTAGATCGCCAGTATGGAGGAGGTTGCGAGGAACTAGAGACAAGCAAGCCAACAGACCTGAGATCAGCAGCCTCCAGGTGGGCCGTAACTGAAACACAACCTCAAAACCTTCAGAGGCCACAAATATTCTAACTGAGTAATCAACAAAATACTTGCCTCCTTGTCTCGTTGCTGGTTGTCGGACACATTCAGAGTCCTTAACGTTATCACCTTTGGCGTTAGCTTAGTCATTAACCGTGCCCCCAATCATCATAATGTCATAAACGCGCGTCGACTTGTCAACTCATGACTTGAAAGTCAACCGCTAACAACTAAAGTCAGAGGCAGCCCGCGTGTTGTGATGCTTCTCACTGTCTCTTTGCTCACTCTGTGTGAAAATGGGCTGATACACGCCTGCATCACGTTCATCGAATTATCCCGCTAACTAAATTAACTGTACCGGCCAATTAAAGTGAGATTGGAAGTCATTTAAAGGTTCACGCTCTCACAATGTGAGATGAAGGTTAACCCGCTGCGCGAAGCTCCACACTCCACCGTCAAATGCTTGAAATTTCTGAGCAGGTTTCAGGTCCCGCAAAGCAGATGTGCCACATTCACCGCACGCTCTCAAAAAGCAAATATTTTCAAAGCCAGCAACCTACACAGGGAATGCAACATGATAACGCCGAGGAAAAGATGTGCGTCAAAAGGGAGATCAAGACGAAGCCCTAATGTATGGTAACTAGACGTCAAATATCGAAATGTCTCTGGCTTTGTAGGAATGTCAAAAGTCTGTGGCTGGGTGTGTGTGGGAGTGTGATTCAGGCACAAACACATCAAGATGTCACTTCATAACCTCTGGCTCAGGAGGCTCCTGTCATCTTCACATTTCAGAGATCCTCTGCCTACCCCGGCAGACATGCTAAATATAGAATGGGGACAGAATTTCTGTTTGGAGCCACTGCTCTCTTTATCTACATCTAACACTAGCATGCCTGCACAGGCGCTGCCATCTTCTCACTGTCGTGCACATGTACATGCATGTAGACGCGCACGCATGAGCGCATGTTGCGACCCCATTGCATCCCTGCCATCCTCGCGTCGCACTGCCTTACAGACTGGTGCTCGAACGAAAACGCCGAGCGAGGCTGCAGAGGTTTGGATCGCCTACAAAAGCTGCTCATTCTTTCCAATTACATTTCTGTCAAGTGACTTACACTATGTTATTACTTCTTGGACAGTCATTTTCAAATCCCCTCATTCAGAATCATTTAATCCTGGCACAAGGACAGATAGGCAATCCATCTCTAGTCTCCTTTACCTGGCTGGATCTACCACGCTGCCGCCGCGCTACTTTATATGACCTTGTTCTGTTTCTTACTTTGTGTCAGCCGAGTTACGGAAGGGAGCGACGGAACTCTCCGTGGCAATTAATTGTGCTACTTATCTGTAATGTGAACTGTGGATATTACATCTCCAGCAGATATTAAATTAAGGATGTCTCAGGACTTGCGAGGCCAAAGCCAAATAAAAAAGGAAATGAGACCCTATTAATGACTATTGATTCTTTTATAATAAAACAGCCACTTCCTCTCTTTACTTGGCCTCGGCGTTGATCTTGAATTAATACAGGCTATAACTTCAGGAGAAATGTCCTTCAGTGTGGCATGACAGAGCTGCCGAGCCTGAAAAAAACTATGTAACCCCTGGGTCAGGGAAAAATGCTCTTTTGGCTGACTGGCAGATATTTTGTTCTCGCATGAGAGGCACATGACCCGCGCTGTGACGGTACTGGACGTTCACCCTCAGCGTTATCATTTTCAGCTGCACAAATACTTTTACATTGTCATATCTTGTGACATGACAGGGGAAGGAGAGAAGGCCTCACCATGGCAACAACAAGCCATCTGATACGTCTCGGCACAGGCTAATGGTTATTTTAAGAGAAGCTTCCCATTTATATATATATATATTTTTTTTTTATCAGGGAACATATTAGTGTTGGATGAATGAATGTGGCGTGTTTTCACCTCACCGTGGCTGGCACAGCGGCGCGTGCTTAAAATTGGTTTTGTTTTCATTGTCTTCCTCGTGATCGTCACCGCCATTACCAAAAAAACGCCATTTCCGAGCCGAACAGTTGCCCCCATGTCAACACACTACGCAGCAGTGAGATGGAATACTATGCAGTTCATCAAAAATATCACTGAAATCGCAATTTGGCCAAGTGCAGTATCCAAATTACGAGAAGCTGCAATTTTCTGATTAGTGTAAAAATGTGTGATTGAACAGCATCACAGTGAACTACTGCAGAGATGTAAGAAAACATGTTTGTTGGTACAGACACAATCGGATGTCATGTTATCATGATTTCTATAGCTTCATCACACAACCGTGAAATCACACAACCAGGAATTCGTTCTGACACAAAAACTGTTGAACCAGTTTCTTGCATAAAGCTGGCAGGGCAACAGTAACAAAAACTCTTACTGTCCAACCATGTCTTGAAAGATTACAAGAAAAGAAACGACACTCAGTTACTGGGCAATTTTAACATCACATCCCAGCTTCATAGCTAGAATACAACCGCAAGCTTATCCCTACACTATATTAGCCAGGCTGCCCTTTATGTAGCCTTGTTAGCAAACAATGAAAAGGAATTGCTTTCCTTCCCTGCAACCCTGTCAATCATATCATCTGAATGCAGCGTCAGGATCACTTCTTGGGTTACAATAACTTATCTGTAAGGCTTCCTAATTGTCTTGAGACAATAACACACCTGACAGTAACATCATGTACCAGTAAACTTTTGTCTTCCAGTCTAATGTTAGCATCAAGGGCATCATGGGAGAATGGAATGTGAGGCTATTTAGTCAGAATCACATCACGTGGCTGATAGAAAGTGTTCTGGGCCAAGATAAGTCGTTTCAAATTCAATTATTAAGGGCTTTTCATGCAATCGTATGTCCATCTTTTTGATTTTAGAGGTGACCCACAGAACGGGCAGCCCCTTTGGCATTTGCCCACCTCGCCAGATGGCCAGTCCGTCCCTCATGATCATCAGTAGGGAACTGCTATTCAGATAATCAACGTGTTTACCTCCAGTCTCATCTAAGGCTGATGACTGAAACCACAAAATGTGCTGGTATGCGGCCTCCACTGCCGAGTCAGCTCCTTTATGTTAAGCGCAGGATCAGACTCATACTGGATCCACCGGCTGACCCAACCTCAACGAGTCAGCGTGTATGCAGCTCCTCACCGCGCCTCCATCCTTCCGTTTTCTACGGTGCTTATCTTATTCTGGGGTCATGAGGGACCGGAGCCTTTCCCGGAATACACTCTCCTGAGAGGTCGCCACAATATGTTCATAACCCAATAACGTGAACTGAAGATAACAAGCTCCTTATGCACAGCCCACACCGAGCATACGCAAACAGCACCAGCTGTACGTCTAAACTAATGCAATGAAAAATTCAACACGAGCGATCGACTTCTTGATTCTCCCCAGACTGCAACATGACCAACAGAGAGCGATCGCGTCGACTACAGCACGACTTCTGGACTCGCACCAAAGCTCTCGGGTGCACCGTCCCTCGCATGACCGCTCTCGAACATTCTTACTTTAGCACCGGGGATCCAAACTTTTTCATACCATGTACTCACAGTCATCTCAGACTGTAAAAATCCCCGTTGGACAACGCTGGTCTGCCCCCAGTTACAGCCAGCTGGGGAAATTCCACTGCAGGTGTTGAGACAGCAGTAGGGAGTGTGAAACCTCTTACTGGAAGTCTTTTTTTTTTTTTTTTTTTTAAACACAGCCTCACTGTAACTTCCAGTCAGTGAAGTCACAGTGGAATTAAACAATCACTCATTTAGCTCTGAACCTGGAATCCGCTGCAGGCCCCCTCAGCACAACACTGTGATCCAGAGCAGGCTGTCACGGTCGGTAGACAGAAGAAACAAAACATATTTTAATTAACCTTTTCAAGTTCTGTGCATAATGAAAAACAGATGATGTCGCCCATCAAATTCCAACATTTTCGCATTCTTAAAATCACATCCAGGGCTTTTAACATAGGGCCAAAACAGCTTTTGGAAAACATCCAACCTTAGCGGGTGCAGTTGGGATTTTTTTTTTTTCCACTTTGTCAAACAATGGTAAAAAAAACAAACACTTTGTGCATCTGCAGCCGGCCTGTTTTTGAAGTGTCAATAGATGATGCACACACAGGGTCAATAAATCTGAATAGCAGCTTTAAAGGGAGGGATCAGGTGAACTTTTATCCCCTTTAAATCCCCCCTTCAGAGAGCTCTCCTAAGTCTAGTGCAGCCTCTGGTTGGGAAATCAAGGTTAACTTGTGCACAATCATTTCTTTATTTTTTTTTTGATTTGCCAAAATATAAATTCCAATTGCAAAGAATACAATTGTTTAAAAATAAATATATTCTGACATCATTCCAAAATCGAGGGTGAAACATTTGACCAGATGTGTTTGTAGGGAGGCGTCAAACAATGGACAACGTGCACAGCTCAAATCGTTGTCAATACAATCAGGGACAGGCATCAGTGTCCACATCGCCCTGTGACATTTATCTCACGAACGCACATTTATCCGCTGCTTTTTCCTTTTTTTCCATTCTTCTTCTTCATCATCATCTTCTTCTTTTATTACCAAATTCATTAATGCTCTTTTTTTTTTGGAAGGGGGGAATGGGAGAAGTGACTTACCCAGAAACAAAGAGCGAAATATTGCAGACATCGCGGCTGGAAATCCCACATGCAACGGAGCTGGAAACAATGCGCTCAGACCGCCTTCAGACTCATTCGGCTGACCTGAGAGCGCGGGCACAACGACGAGGCACCATCAAGCGGGATCGAGGGGCGAAATCACACAGAAACGTAAATCTTCGCTGAGCGCATGAGTCCAAGGGCATCATATGTTAACGCGCGCCCGACATGTCTAAGCCTCCCGAGGAGAAGGAGAAGAAGAGGAGGAGGAGGAGGAGGAGGAGGGAGGAGAGGAAGAAACGTGGCTCCTTCTCTTCATCGTCGTTCTCGCTCGCATGGGGCTTTACTTGGCGTCAAATCAAAGTTCCCTGGCTGTCTGGCTCTGGCGTGGGACGTGTTGTCTCAGGGTCCCCTCTGTCTCCACCTCAGCAGTCTCTCTCCCTCTCTCTCTCTCTCTCTCTCTCTCTCTCTCTCCTCCTTCCCTCCTCTGCTGCACAAAATGCTAGAGAGGAGGAGGAGGAGGAGGAGGAGGAGGACGAATAGGTGGATGATAAGGGGATGCTGAAGGATGGAGACCTCTAGAGTCTGAAGTTCTCTTACGCAGCCCGAGTATCCTGCAACAAACACTGAAGAGGCTCGTCGGGAAGATGTGTGTCCTGTTGTGTGAATGGAGTCCGGCGAACATGTCATGAACAAATAATAGTCCTACATCACAGGACTGCGTGTGTACAGGGTCAGCCACCGTGAGTGTGTGAGCATGTATGTTTTCTTAAGTCTCCATATGACCACAATGTTAACATATGGACAGTGTTGTACGGAGGCATTTTACTAATAATATAGTATTATCATGACAATTCTGT
This sequence comes from Diplodus puntazzo, assembly GCA_963678695.2. Lineage (NCBI taxonomy): Eukaryota > Metazoa > Chordata > Actinopteri > Spariformes > Sparidae > Diplodus > Diplodus puntazzo. The sequence continues at coordinate 23,018,005 of OZ023162.1, forward strand.
AAACGGGCACTATGTGGTTTTGGAGAAGAAATTCAAACTCCATATTTTAATATTTACAGTATTAATTAATTCTGAGAAATATAATTTTTTTTCCACAACTGAATGAACAAGCTGTTGTCAGAGGTCCCCAGAGCACTGTTTAAAGCTAGAAGGGTGGCAGGGTCCGCCATATATAAACAACAGTAAAACAGAACGAAATTGTGTTGACCTTTAAGGTCAGCATTTCTTTCTTTTTTTTTTTTCAGTTTATGAAAACAAATAGTTTGTTATTCAGGTTGTTTAAACATAAAAAATTGGTCAAAGAAGATCGTTCTCTTCTGATTTAATTGTCCACCCCAAAACTACATAGTGCACCTTTAATGTATGGATAACCTCACTGGGTTTAACTCCTTTTCAGTGCGTTTCAAAGAGCTGGGATGATTAGTCCATTAATTGATCACACCCATGGTATAGGGTGTCATTTACACCGGTGGGGACATGACATCACCTCACATGGCATCATTTGTGCCAAAAATAGCTTGCAGCAAAAAAAAAAAAAGTTAACTAACAAATGAGATGAAATGAATTTTGATGCACCATTAAGCATGTAATGATTCACTCTAACCTCACTACATTGCCTAAAATCGCACATGTTTAAGACCATTTCATTTTATTGTATGATCATCAGCTGAATATTTTGGGGGATTTAAATAAGTAGTCAGTAATCAGCTCTGCAAATATGTAAATTTACTAATAATAATATATATATAAAAAATACATTTAAAAAAACATAAAGAGCACATTAACTGATGATTAATGTAATTGCTTATCTTCACAGTTACTGTTATTCATTTCAAAGGATCACGATTGTCAGGCAGCCCCGGTAAGATTTAAAATCAAGAAACGAGAAGTAGTGCATGCTTTAACTTCAAAAGTGTGATACATTTTTCCAGGCTATTTATATTTTCCCAGGCTATGATGACGCGAGCGTGTGATCAAAGGCAGGTTTGCAACCAGAAGGCACATTTTCCTTCCCTTGCCATTTTTTTTTTTTTTTTTTTATTACTCGTCCACCAGCCCCTCAGTGTTTGGATTATTCCATCAATCGTCTCACGACTGCCGCACGAGATGTGTCCCATCACCGGCGCTGCGTAAGGTATTTTACAAGTGCATCATGGTCTACCTAATGTAAACAAATCTCATTAAAGAGGGGAGGGCGGTGGGGCTGCTGTCTGCTGATGGCTGCTCTCAGACCTTGAGGCAAATGAATCCCCCCCCCCTTCTGTGTCTCAACAATCTACAGAAGTAACAAAAGGATTTTTCGCTCGCCAGTGGCCCCTCTGCTCTCTCTTGCTCTGTTTCTTTCCCCCCCCTCGAGTGGCCTGCTCTTCACCACCAGCCCTCCTCCATTCCTTTCCGTTCCAATAACTAGATCGCTTGAAACAATGTCTCTCATGCACAACTAGACGCGCATGCTCGCACTCCCTTTTCTTCCCTCTTGCCCAACGCAAAGGCATGCTCGCAGAGAACAGCTGATGAGGCACAGGGGTCGCAAACAAATACACACAACGTGATTCCAGATGTTGCAAGAGCGAGACGGAGAGGTTTTTTTTTTCGGTCTTGTGTGGCCGGGGTGTTCTTTCCGCAATGACACCGCCTGCGCCGTCTTTCTCTTTGCTTTTGTTGCTCTGTTTGTCTTTGTATTTCCAACTGAGTATAAAAAGGTCACGGCATCTCATTGCGACTCATCTCTGCAGACGTCGGTGCACAGAAGTCAGTGTGGTAAAGTGCAAGAGCAAAAAAATACAAATAAAAAATAAAACAACTCAGAGCTGGTGCAATAGCAGCTGTCAAACTATGACGGATGGCTGGTTGTTTCAGACATGTTTGCCCCTGCAATCACAGCGGTCCCACTGTAATCTAAGTTCAGATATGAACACTCGATTGAAAAAAACGCACCTGTTAGCCGACATGAATTACATCTGTGTTGTGCTGCGGCTGCGATGAGATCTGGAGGCGGGCCCGAAGCGTTACAGCTGCACGATGCATTACACAGCGCTGAGGTTATCATGTTTGCGCCTCTAAAAGATGACCTCACTTATATATGAAGGCGCGACATCGCCACATAAGATGCATTGTTGATAGCAATGATCCGGCGATAGCTTACTCTTCTCTCGTGCAGTGCAGATAGTGCCACAGGAGGCAACTTGTCTGTGTTTGGTGGCTTGGCCTTGGTGCATGATATAGCACCCCAATGCAGATGGCCTCACAGATGGTTGATATTTATACCACTGGGCCTTGAAAAGTCATCAGTGTGGAAACTGCTCTTTCTCCCTGATTAGTCTCACCAAGAAAGACCAAGAACACGCCCGTTTTCTCCCTGTGCTGAAAACACATGGGCGGTTGTGAGATGTACTAGGAGACGTTAGGAGGGTTGTGTGATGTTGGTTTAGAAACCGAAATGCATCAGTCGCAGTGTGGGGCTGCTCCTTTTGGAGGCGACCGCGATGACGTGTCGGGCCTCGCTCTCCCCCCCTATTTCAGCGCATGAAAATGTAATCCCCCTAAGTGCAAGGTCCATGATTTTTTAAAAATCTTCCAGGCCCAACACGGCTTGCATTTTAGCTGGGAGCACTCTTGACTTATGTACTTTAAGTGGATTTGCAATTTAAATTGGAGCAACAAGATGCAGCTCGCGACTCCCGGCAGCGAGCGGAGTGCCTCGGTGAGAGTGTTCCTGCCCGCCAGAACAGCTGTATCTCCCTCATCGTGACATCACGGGGACGTGTTCGTGGTTTGTTGACGCACGGACGACACCCGGCCAACACACGCTAGTAGCCGGGATGCCCCGCTCTGGCCACCTCTCTCTCCTGACCTCGGGGAATGAGGGAAGTGGATAGTTAAAAGGGTTCTTGAGTAACAATATGAATGTGGAAGAAGGGGGGAAAAAAAAAAAAAAACTCTTTTGTTTGGGGCCTCTCTATTTTTAGCAACTGGCGCCATGCTTCGCTGTTAGTGTTTCACGGCTCGCAGATCCTTTATAATTTAATGAGGCTGAGGGCGGCCCTCGTAGATTTATGGCGGGCATCTCGAGGCGGCATTGGCCACTCGGCTTATTGATCCAAATGGGATGTTTGTTTATGGGTCGGTAGAGCCCTCTCCCTTCTGCGTCATGCACAGTCCACATCAGGAACATTTGAATTGTCAGGCCCTTCTTAAGCCAATAAAATAAATGTACTGCGGGCCGATGTTCATTAGTTCAGCCTCTGTTTAAACACACAGAAGACGGCCAGTCACAGATGTGTAAAACATCGGTGCTGTGTAGTGTAGGGACCACAGAGATGGCTGTAAATGTCCTGTTTCCTTTTGATCATGCATGTGACTTTCACACAGACGCTGGCTCATCGAGCTGTGGGATGAATTCCGCTCTCAGACCAGCAGCCACGCGAAACACCTGATTGTATCTGACGTATTTACATATATGTAACAGCTGCTGTACCGTCCCTGTGATCGTGCAATGTTGAGATTGATTCCCATCCTCATTCTTGGTTTTATCTCACTAATCATAAAGGAGAAACAGCAAATGGCCACTTCAGACCGCTTCCAGTCATCCCCTGTTCCTCCTCGTACTATAAAGCCCAGTGAGTTTAAAAGTAGATGTTCCCCCCCCTCTCTATTTATTCATGAGCCTCTCACCGGGAACACGAGGCAGAGTTTTAAAAACATGTTATCATGCACTAATTAAAGGCGAGGCAGACGACTGAGTCGCACACAGGAGCCCGAGAGCATACCCGGTTTAATTTTACATGTGTTCGTCTGCGGTGAATAGGTAAATGAATAAGCTGAATGGGGACGATTGAATGATTGAATGAGCGCGCGAACGAAAGAATTCATCATCAACCAAAACAAGATTAAACTGCTGCATAAAGCAAACACGCATGATGGTGTCATTTGGACGAGCGAAAAAAAATAAGACTGATTGTGGCTTATTCTAAATTGCATGACTCTGCCTTTGGGAAAGGTAATAATGTTAAATTGTTGCCTGCTCCCGCCTGGGATAAACAGATCAATCACTTTTGAATATAATTTCCAGCACATTGCACGCCGCATTAGAATTTGTTTTCCTCCAAACAGTGGCATTTTCCACCCGAGCAGATGCAGGAAAACGCTGTCTCCTGCCTGTCGCCAGCATTCGAAGAGAGAAATCAAATCAATTCTTAATTAACGGAGGTGGTTTGGAGTATTTTAGACATAGATTTGCATTAGCATGAGGACACCAATGAACACCGCACCACCGCTATCAAGGTGTCATAAAATGTAACCTGTGATCCTGCAATAAAACAAGTATTTCAACCTAATCAGTCACATTTACATCCTTACAAACCCTCTTTTAGTCCTGCTTGTGAACTAATTTTTAAATCATTGGCACAATATACTCATAATAAAAATACAAGAGGGGGCATAAATTACAACTGTATCTAATTTTTGCTCAACGTAACCACCATCTGTAGCCTCACTGTTCGATAAGGTGATGGAAATGAATGAGTACAAATGAAAAACAATGGCCGTTGTATCACTCGATCCCGTCTGACCACGGTTAACTTTATTATGTAAAATGAAAAAACGACCTTTATGCTCATTAACCGGGACATTTGAGAAGCCTTCGTGTGGGAGCTTAGGATACCACACTGAACCAAACAAATTAGCTGATTAGCCTCGGTTTTGAACGTAAATTGAATGCCTTCTTTGTCATTGATCGCCTCGCCTCTTCAGGTTTATTGACACAAGGCTGGAGAGGTCTCCGAGCCCGATTCCGTTTAGCAAACAAACGCAGCTAGCTTGATTGAGGGATCAGCGGAGGGGGGCCTGGAGGTGGCGGGGGGAGAGGGAGCTGGCCGTTCGTGTGATTTGGCTGATTTTGAGATCGCTCCATCCCTCTCCCACCCCACTACTCTGTCCAAATCTCAACTACAGCCATTACGACTGCTGCCCCCTCTCCTTGATGAAGTGGTCTCCGTCCTGGTCATTGGGGAAATGAGTGATGTGAGCCATATGGTCGCGAAGAGCCGTGGTGTAAATCAGCGCACGCTTTGCATCAAACTGTATGTCAGGCGTGGGTGTAGCTGGGAGGCATCCGTCTTCCACTCATCTCTATTCATCACTCGAGGAAATGACCAGGCTGTTGATAAACAGTTTGAGAGTAACACCACAGGGCATTTTTAAGAATTACCCTCATTCTCACTTCATATATCCAGACCACTAGGGAGCTAATTATTGAAGTAAATCTGCACTCGACTGAAGCTGAAGAACAATTCTGCACAGAATCCCCCCACTGTTTCTTATTCCGATAGTGAAGGGCAACCAGGCAAACTGATACTGCGTGTTAAAAGGTGAAGGCTCCTTTTGCGATGTCAAGGGGCTTTTGAAACAAACCTGTTCCATTTGTCTGGTAAATGACTAAAGGCTGCTTCTCTATCCCCTTACGCCCTCTCGAGCAGCGGAGCCTGCAAGGTCAAATGTGTGATTGCATTTTTTAAAGGATTATTTGTACCAAAAGATTCCTCACTTAGCTGAGGCCAAAAGCACTTTATTTAAATTCATAGACGCAAAGCGATCTGATATGGATAGAGGCTTAATGTTTTTTAAAAAAAACTAATTGCAGAGACAGGAATAACTAAGCCCTGGTGAAGGTCTGCAGATCATATCATATCAAAGGTAGAATTGTAAAAAAGGATACTTTATGATTAAAGATCCTGGATTATGCAGTTGACCACTTGATTCCACATGTGGAGATTATTATGCATATGTGAAAAACACATACATCACACATGCGTCGTTATTTTCTTTTGTATGTTGAAACTTTGGTTCAAATGACAAAATGTATCAAATCATCCTCCTACCTTGACTGAATACTAGCTGATTGAATAGGTCGAGTGTCAGTGCTTCCTAAAATGACGCGATTTTTGCAGCATAACAGCGACACAAACGCACAGTCTGGACCTTAATCGTACTGTTGCAGATTGGTTAGGTCCAAGAAACAAAAATGCTTGGTTAGGTTTAGGAGTGAAATCTACTTGGTTACATTAAGGCACCAAAGCTACTCAGTGAGGTTTCAGAAATGTTTTTGTATGTGTTAGAATCACTGTGTAACTTCTGTAACTTCTGTTACAAAGGTATCGACATTACTTGAGGAACTCACCATTGACTTCTGGTTTCACACTGGACATGAACAGCAGCCTCCTAAACAAAGTCTTGCGCTTGTTTAACCCAACCGTCCAGCCCTGACCTCCTCCCTATAAGGACTTTTCACTCTTTATGCTACTAATGTCGGATTTCATGTGCCATGCTTTGTTGTCACATGTGAAAACTGTAATGCACTTGTGAAAATTGAATATGTCCAGTTCACGTGAGACATTGTTAACTTTTTACATGTCAGAATTTCAGTTCACATGTGAAAATGTCTGTCCAGTGCGACAGAAAGACAGACATAGTGAACAACTAGCTGGTGAGCGTAGTGAAGCAGCTTAAGAGACAGATATTTCCCTTGGGAGTTGGTGGTGACCAAAAGCAGAGCTAATGGGAGAGCGATTGATAAACTGTCATTTGTTAGGTGGAAGCAGACACGACTCCAAATGAATGCTTGGTTGCTCAATCAGTTCTTGCAGGTGTGGATATGTAATAAAGCTCAAATATTTGTGAACGTGCAAAGTCATTATGGAACCAACTAGGATTAGGAATGAAATTAATGAACATGCATGACATTCATATGCATGTGAGAAGATTTATATTCATGTTTATATTTTCACTGCAACATGTCTCTCTAATCGTCTGATTGAGTAGAAGTGGTTCAGTAAAGGTAAGGCTTGAATTGTGGTAGACACTGATTTTACTATTGACGCTGACTTATTCACATTAGTGTTACATATTAATATTTGACAGCTAAACAGTGGTCAGCAGTGGAGGAGTGGCCTTTGCACTGTAGTAACAGCATTGTAGTTTTCTGTGGGTGTGATTTTGTGCTTTCGGCTAATTACTCCCACAATATAACAATAAGGGCACTCTTGTCTGATAAATGTTTTGTTGAAAAAACAAGGGGCGCAGAGCCGAAGGGATAAAACGAGCTGTGTGATTTATTTTCATTCAGACGTGAAAACTAATGTAGGATTTTGTTGTGTGTGCTTCGGAGGGTGCCTGAATAACCCCCAGAACTCGGAGGAAAAAAAACAACAAAACACACATGTAACTTTGTAGAGGAAAAAACAGTCTTGGTCACAGGCAATTCCACGCCCAGAGCTGGGGACTATTCTAAAGCCAAGGCAATTTTCCAGAGCAACTATGGGCTGAGGCGTGACTGATTCAGTGACCAGTGAAGCAAGATCATTTCTTTGACAAGCCCTGCCAAGAAAGAACGACAAGAAATGAAAAGTTCAGCACAAACCAATGATACCCTTATTGGGCAACGTGGGCCATATGACACGCACGCACACACACACACACACACACACGTCTAACTGTGCAGGGATTTCTTTTGATGGAGATGATCATAAGACTCACAGAGTCTGAGTTACTCTGATGAAATATCAGCGAGGCTGCATACATATCGTTCCTCCTCAGAGGTTAAAACACACTCCTCTCTGCAGTGACACCGTCTCAGCACAGCGATCAAACTACTCAAAGAACTGGCTCTTACAGAAAAACCAAAAGCTGCCAACAGACTTTAACCATACTCTGACACAGACACACACACACAAACGACCCCCTCCGTCTGAGCTCTGATATGTGTGTGGTGTTTGGGCTACTTAGCATTCTCAGTAGGAAGCTGCTAATCATGCTGAGGGGATTTCAGGACCATCTGCAGGTAACCAGGATTTACACGCTAACACAAATCAATCAATTGATCCGCCCATTCATAAGGTATCCAACCCGGTGTTTGGTTCCGCATGATTTCTTGACTTCAGCTCTCACAAGACTACACATGCACGTGGAGAAAAAATTAGACTGTTTGTCGTCGGGTACTACATGAGGGAAATAGAAAAATGACAGAAAGTGTAAATGGGAAATGGAGAGGATGACTTCTCTCTCCAGTCGTCATTTTCATGCGACTGTCAGTAAACAGTTTGAATGATTAGCATTGCCTGCTGACTCACATCAAATTTGTTTTGGCTGATGGATGGGCCGTTACACCAATAGATTATCAAAAACGGAGCAGCCTCTATACGGATAAAAAGTTCATTTCTGGTTATCACCGTTTCCATTCATCACCTTTCTGGCTGTGAACACAAGTCTCCATCTCTGTCCTCACCTTTCAGGCTTGGTACAGGGTTCATTTATCAGCAAAGTTTGAAAAAAAAAAGATATCTCTATAGATCAGTCCTCCTTCTTCTTAGTGATGAAAGCACAACTGTGAGCACCAAACACTCGGGTTTTATCCAGGCCGATCATTTGAGGTGAATAAAATCGCTTCAGTCGAAGGTGCTGCTCTGATGTCCATCTCGATTCTCTGCCTCCTTTCTCACAGAAGAGTTTATTCATGGTCTTCCTAATTTGTCCTGATGGGATCTCGCCATGTGCTCGACCGGTCGCAGCTCGGATAGGAAAAGTCATGATGAGAGTAGTTTCCATACAAGACTAACATTAGCAGGAGAAAAGGGGCACGAGTAACCTTTCGTCTCCTGGGAAGGCCCTACCTGCATATGAGGTAGAAAGCTCAGCCCTGCATGTGTGGATTCCAATAACACAGGTAATGAATATGATAATGGCGGTACGGTCTGCCTCATACGTCAATCATGTTTGAATCAGGTAAAGAGGCGCGGACTATGGAAACTATCACGCTCGAGTTGATGCGAACGCTCCAGAGACACGGACACAAGAAACACAATCAACTGCAGCTACAAGTCCCAGAGTCCTCCGGGATGCCTCGCAGCGAACTCTAAATAGAGATTGCTTCAACCCCTTTGCACAGAAATAGCATGCTATTTCCATTTATTCAAATGCGACAGCAACAAAAACAGAAAATAGAACGGAATTGCTTGGATTTCACATTAGCGTGTTTTTCTAAAGAAATGTCTCACTCCCCTCTAACAGAGAGAACGGTGGAACAGGTGGGGAAATTGATTGTTAACTGAAGAGTAGATGATGATGACAAACAGGCTAATGTCTTGTGCAGCTAGCTGTGTGTAAGGAGCGTACTGGACACGTGCAATATTCAAATGCTGTTGTGTTAAGCTGCAGGAGTGGTCTGAGATGTTTCGACGGGCATTTTGATACCTTTGGATGACTTTTTTTTTGTTAGCTTGGTTTCCAATGTAACCACTGTACAATTGAAGTCGATCACAGCTCACGTCCTCCAAGAAAGTGCCCGCTAAAAAAAACCTTCCCAAAGTCACCTTTCAAGTCCTCAGGCGGTGGGTATTTGAAACTTTAATAGATTTTTCAGTAGGGTTATCCCGAAAGTTTCATGTGTGCCTTATCTTTCCCTGATAACACGTCCTTCTTCTGTTCTTGTAATGTGAGGAAATGTATTCTAATAGCTAATTAGGTAGCATTAGCCACCTGTCTGTGTATAATTGACTGATTGGCAGGTGAGGGGTAGAGGCTAATGTTCAATTCAAAAAGGAGAACTGATCAAAAACATGGGCTCTGGCTGACGGTATACTGCACATTCAATAGAGGCTTACACACTTAGTCAACATTAGCCAACACAGTCAAAGTATCTCTTGAATTACTTCCTGTTACTGTTTAAGATGCAAAATCTGACACTGCTTCTTAGGAGATAAGCAGGATACTGACTGTTCCATTCATCCGTCTGAGGTTTAAATTGTATTTATTCCCATTAGCCATGTACAGTATAATTTGTACATTTCAGTGTGTCTGTGGAGCCGACATAGATTTTACATTTGAGTGTTTTCATATCTCTGATTTCAAGCTTCATGAAAAGGCTGGAGCAAGTTTACAGACTGATCTCACTAAATTTCCCAGTGGCAGAGACCATATTCTTAAGTGGTACACATCATCCGCACTGATCATTTGTATATATCTTTGAAATTCTTTCTGAACGAGCAACTCGCAATCCGGTGCATTTTGTTTTCACAGTACACGGCACTGCATTGAAAAATTGCACTCGTCTTGTGTCAGATGCACAAAACTGCAGTTGGGTACAGAGCAGCTTAGCCAGAGATATGATTACATCTTGCATCAGCCCCTCGAGATTGGAGGTTTTGTGCACTTCAAACTGCTGTTTACTTACCAGCGAAATACAGCTTCTGACACATTCTCACATGTAATGAGCTTGGACACCGAACTGGGGCTTTATAAGAAACAAATTACAACCTAGCATGCAGCTGTCACTTTGCTTTAGTCAGGAGGGGCCACCCACTAAATATCACCTAGCTCATTACTGTATGGCGCTTTACGGCTGCTGATGAAAAAAGAAATACATTCTATAGGTGTTTCTATTAAGGATACGGGGTGATGCACCATAGCAGAATCCTGCTGTGAATTCACCATGCATTCCAGGATGTGTATGTTTTGAATTCAGAGCTGTGCCAGAGTGTTTTATGCAGTATATAAGCTTAATCATATTCACTTATAATATTACACTGGTATAGGAAGAGTCAGGCCTAATGCTGCTCTCTTCCATAAAATGGTGAAAGTCAGTTTAACTGAATGTAGGCTCACAAGATAAGGTTAAACAAGGTATTTTTTGTGCACAACATGCCCCTGGGGCATAGTTGCCATTTATGCATGACTGAACTGGTCTGCACCACGTAGGGTCAGCAGCTGCGCTGTAGGTGGATAACAGGACTGTATTTAATGCTTCTAACACAAGTGTTCATTAAATAAGCTAAACACGGAACTTAAGTGAATTAAAAGCGAAACGCTTTCCAGGCCCGCTCCAGTGGGTGTGTTCACTTCCACCGCAATCCACTTTGATCGTGCTCCAACACTGTGAGCACTTGCTGCTGTTCCACGGCAAACAAGTTGTGGATTCTGACTCACATTACACTGACTGATTTGTGGCCCCACAAAATGAATTTGTTGGGCCGAGGCCAGCTGTGCAGCCTCTCCGTCTTCTCATTCTGTCACCTCCTCTCTCGTTTTCCATCCACAGTCTTTCATAACTCCAATTCTCCCTTTCTCTGCTCTTTCTCGGTGGGTGAGCACATTCACTGCTATGGTGAGTGTAATAGCCGGGGTTGACTCTGCAGGCCTTCAGCCTTAATAAAATCTCCGGTTAGTGCCACAGAATATCCACTGTGATTTTCCGACCGCCACGGAACTGAGAGGAAGCGTTGCAGCTTCTTTTAAGCTGATGTGAAGGTTCACAAGTTAAAACTGGGAAGATAGGGAATACATCGGGATATGCATGAAGCACTGGCTGCGGTCATGGCTTTAAAAATGGAATGAGAAAGGGATGTGTTCAGCGCCGGGGCTCACATCCTGCATGCGGTAGCCTTGACAACACCGTTAACTTCAGCGTTGGACGCGGGTGGCGGAATGACCTCTGCGCCGCCGTCAAAATACAGATAAGAAAAGCGCCATATGGTTGCCATAATTATACCTGTCACATCCAGAACCAAAAATAACTCTGGATAGAGAGCAGTTAAATCGTGGTTTGTTTGTTTTTCGTTTTACAGATGAATGAGTAGAATAGAGGAGCGGCTCCACTGTTCTGCAGCTCTCTTTGTCTTGAATTATATTTTTAGGGTGGTCTAATCACAGAGTCATATCACTCACATGTCTTTTGTCTCTCTACAAAAAGTGCCCGGGAAAAACACTATGATCAAGGCGATCAAGAGATTATCCTATCTGATGATTTTTTTGCGAGTTAAGTGGTTGATAACACGTCGCTCGGAGATGAATTGCTGAAAATGGGGGAAAGGGGAGAGATTTCTTCCTTTCTTCGACTCTGTTTTTCTTCTCTTTTAAGCAGGATGGAAAGGAATAGTTATGGGTCAGAGGAAAAAAGAAGGAGAAAAAAAAACGTAATGGAAAGAGAGAAGTGTTTTGTATTTCTAGGAGGGAGAGGAGGAAATGATAGTCAAACAAAAAGTGGGAAGACAAATGTTTGAGTAGAGCGCGAGGAGGCACATATGTGGGAGAGCAGGGGAAGAGAGGGAGAGAGGGAGAGCTGCTCTCAGCTGGTGGTGCTTGCATAGTGGGAGAGAGAGGGAGTTCTCTCGGCCCGCATTAGCACTGCAATGTCAGCGAGGACTCGTGTATATCACCGACTGTATGGATTTTTTTTTTTTTTTTGCATGGCTCCGGCAAAGAAACTATTAAACAGCCCGGCTGCGCAGTTCATTAATTTGCCGCTGGCTGAGTCAAATTAAAAGACGTGACATAAGTCTTCTAAAAATAGCAACTCTAAAAATCTATGATACCCTTGCTGCACGTCTCCCTGTTGTGTTTCTCCTCTTTCTTCTCAGCCGCCGACTTTCTTCTGCGATCTGTTCGGCTGTTGCCATGTGGGAGATAAAGGAGGTGTTGGACCATGACACCCTGTGATTTATCGCCGTGTCGGCATAGAGGTGGACAGGCGTGGAGTTGAACTGGAGGGCAACGTGCTGATGCCCGGCCAGCACATGGTACAATTCGCACCGGTGCGAGAGGGACACGTTGCACGCTCTGATATGAAAGGAGGAGAGGGAGGGAAAACAAGGATCAAGGCCAAGCACCAGCTGTTATAAATAGCTGCCCTCCCTGGCATTTTTTTCTATACCTTCCAGCAGTTCTCCTCCTAATAATAGCAAATATACACACATAGCTCAGGGCCACTGCAAACAGGGTGGGGAGAGGCGGGCAGGCAGGCAGGCCAGCATGCCTGGAGGATAGATGCGCTAGGTTATGGTAATGCTTTTGGAAGACAAGCTTCCTCCTCAGGACACGCTGCTCACTTCACCCAGTCCCTTAGCCCTGTTTAATGAGCTCCAGCAGACAGAAATGAAGTACATGGAGAGGAAGCGGAAGGTAAATATGGCGCCGTGATAAATCGCTCGCTTGTCCACAAACAAACAAGAATCATTTCCACACATGCCATAAAGCATACAGCGGGAATTCACCTTGAGCTGGGCCGAATATCAGAGCCCGGGCCAGGCAAGGAGCGCCTCCTGAAGAAAACCTGTAGGTCCGGCTGGGTTATCGGTTTGAACTTCTAATACAACTCTAATTACATCCACTTCAAGGTACCGCTACAGCGGCAACGTCACAGTCAAGCAGGCAAGGCCGTGAGGGAATAGTCAAACAAATGATGGATGCTTCCCTCCACAATGGTGTCATACTAAATAGGTCTTTTAAATTCATTAAATACTCGCCTTACTTTGGATAAGCCCATGCAGGCCAGAACCATTATACTTGCAGATCACTCTGGCACCGCTCAGGCTGAAACTCATTCCCGGAGATTTTACATATCTGGCCACTGTGGCGGAATATCCTCTGTCACTTGCTGTTTGTGATTGGTGAATACACAATGTGTGTTTTCCCCTGGCATGCCAAACAAGCAAGGGGGGGGTGGAATATCAGAACAGTGCACGGACATAAGAGTTGTGCTTGAAGGAGCACACTTTTTTCCCTGGCCAAACCTGGGGAGGGAGGGAGGGCAGGCAGGAGGGCGGAGGGGTGCTCGTTGAACTGAGAGGAGCTCTTTGTGTGATTCGGCAAACAAGTAATCAAAATGGGATTGAAAGGAAAAACAAAACAAAACAAAAAATGGCGAGACCTGCCATGCACATGGAGAATTGAGGAGCGCAGACAAACGGTGTGGTCTCCTGCACCATTTGAAGGTGGGCGGGCGGCGAGGGGGGCTTCATCCAAGCGCGGCAGATGAAATTCACAAGGCAATGGAAAACAAATACAGCCGGTCGTCTGCAGTGTGACTCCTAATTTCCTATTTGCCATGGCAATGCAAGAACGATGCTGTTTCAAAATAAAAAACATCTGAAGGTGTGAATTGGATGCGCAGTGTAAGCTCAGGGTTGTTAACAACAAGTGGGTCACACTTTCCTGCCAGTGCCTACACAAAAATGTCTGAAGGCATTACCTGAAGCGAAATGGCATACGTTTACAGTAGCATTACATCAGTGTGTCTGTGTAACCACAAGCAGGTGTGAAACAAACAGCATAATTAAGCGCCCTAAATAATGAATTTTTCTCAATGAGTTACCGTGAGATCACTCTGAGGGCACGCTGCAACGCTCACATGTAATGTGCCACTGTCTAGTATGGTGGACTGAAACTGCCCAAATCAAATATAAATAAGGAAATAAATAAGTTAGAATAGTAACATTAAACATAAACGTAGGCATTAATTAATCTCTAAAATGCAAACTAAACGATTATATATATTTAAATGTTCTTCTCTATTTACTTTTGTTTTTGACTTGTTTTTTATCTATTTATGCTCCTCCCCATTTAAATCTTCATTGCATCTATCAACTTTTTCATTTTTAAATGTAGTTATTCTTTTACGCATCTATATTTCCCCCTTGCATCGGCCCGTCTATTTCAACAAATGTGTTTATTAAGTATTTTGTATTCACTTTTTTTTTAATTATTATTGTAATTTCTGCTTCATTATGCACATCAAGGGGCTGTCAATCAAGGTGTGTCATGGTGTCAATGTCTTGCCAATTGGTTAATTGACATCAGAGTGTGTAGATCCAGAGCCACTGAGACGAGAGAGTCAAGCCATCTCGAGATTGGAGACCTTTTGTTTGTTTTACAGCAATGGTGGGCTGTGGAGCCTCGCGATAGTTCCCGGAAGTCAAACTCTAGCATCCCAATAGAGTTGCAGCAGAATTCACCATTTAAGATGCTCTTCTAAACGAACAGAAAAGTTGTATATTTCTATCCTTCTGAATAAATTTAACGAACTTCCAAGACCTATCGGAACTGTCCGTCAATCACCTGACGACCGAGCATTTTGAACCTCCAGTGTTGCGACTCTTCTCCAGTCTAGGGCTCTGTGCAGATCCAGCAAGTACCAGCCAATCACAGTACAGCAGGGCAGGGCGAGGCGTTACCAGCCTTAGGGGGAAAAGTCTCAGGATCAAAGATGTCATTGACAGTGGTCCGAGTAGGACGCAAGGCGTTATTAGCTGTAAAAATGTTAAAAAATCACCTTTCATGTCCTGTTATAGTCAAACTGTTGATATCAATGTTTTCTGTCACAAAATACGCAAAGAAAAAAGAAGAGCATCATATTTTAAAACACATTTTACTGACACCTATATCTTTACAGCAGTGTACCTGGGGTTCTAGTACACACATGCAGCATAATGGCCCAAAATTCCTCAGTTATGAAATGCCGACGGTGTGATCTGCACTTGTAATCACAATGGAGGGCAAACTGAATGCTTATTTCACATTTGTATGTTTGCACGCACAAATAGGGCACCAATTAAAAATTTTCTTCCCCCCAAAATATCAATGATAAGTCCTCTACAAAGACTGAACCAAGGCTTTTTAAATCCCAAATGGTCGTGTCATAATCCAGTAAATTCGGGAGCCTAATTGGATTTTTGAAAAGCCCAGAATAGTAGCAGAATATTAAATACTGGCTCTGTCAAATTCTGTAATAGAAAGGGGGTCAAGTGGAAAAGCCATCAACGACACGCACGCCTACTGTGGGCCTCGGAAGTCATTTTTCGCATATCATTTACCCGCATAACAAAATGTGGTCAGTCACCAGAGCCAAACACTAATGGCGAAGTTAAACTCCGGAACAAATATGAGAAGTAAGCCTTTCAACATCCAAATATAGACACTAAGGATTGTAACATGGAACCTAGAAACTAATTAAAGCCCGACTGTGTGACGCACAGTGCCGTGCGAGTCAACGACTTTCGCTTCAATATGCAGAGACTGAAAATGTTCAGACACAGAGACGTCTCATTCCACATCACGGTGGCTGCAGACACAACAGCTCGCGTCTGTCCGCGTTCTTGAAATAACCGCCATCTGAGGACGAAGTGAAAAGGTAAGGGCGGGAGCGGCACTGACAAACTGCGCCACGTCTCCGAGCTGTCCGTTTAAAAAAAAAAATGCAAATGGAGCCTGGCTAAATTCATCATGGCTCAGACGCTGGCTAAAGGGGCCGTTGTGCACAAATAACACCTTGCAGAGTTGTGACCCATATTTGCCTCAGAAATAACTGCCTGGAAGACCACAAACCAACAGAGGAACACGGGAGGAACCGAGTCTCATTTACATTTCAGTCACAGTCTCGGGTGCTGCCAGCATTATTTATTGATAAGGTTTGGATACAAGAAAAATACACAATTGGGGGAAGGACTGTGCCTTTTTGTTTGTTAATTAGCACAATGTGCACTCTGAGTCATCAGGCTATTATCAAAGTGCCCTCCATAAGGCACGAGAAGCTCTTACATATCCTGAAAAGTGTACAATCAAAGACAATTTTATACCATAATTGAGAAGTTAACTGCAAAGTTTGCACAAGGGACTTCTGTTGTCAGTCTTACACCACGGTTACATACAGAAACTGGATTTGTTGAATTTCTAGCTCGACTTTTCATCCCTCAGGTTTTGCCATCAAGCTGTATTTCCTGACATCTGGGTTACTGAGGGCATTCTCTCTTAATTAGAGGCTCAACCTCATCCGGAGTCACCGCCTTCTTCTCCTTATGCATATTTCAGACACACTGGTGCAGGTGATAGCTCTGGGCACCCACTGATTACCTCCCCATCATTTCTTTTAATTGCACCTAATGCCATTTAACTGCTAATGGTTGTCATACTTGAAAGAAAGCCGAAATCAAAGGCGTTTATGGGGGGGGGGGGGGGGGGGGGCATTCATTTCCCCCTTGACAAATACCTCCCTGTGAGAAAACCCTGACAGGTGAGCAATCGGCGGTCTGCGTGCCGTAATCACGCCTCTGTGTGCGTGCTAATGAATGCGGAGACTGATCCATTTCCCAATCTGGCCGTCTGTAATGAAAAGAAGAGAAGGTTTTCCCCCCGCAGCACTGCCTTGTAAGGCAAGTCAACGCACATATGCACGCCACCCCTGTGACTTGCAGATTGGATTTGGCTTTAAATGATTCACTTATCTCTATCTACAAAAGTGCCACCTAAACAGGCTGCTGTATAGTCGGGCCTGATGTGCTATTTGCATTTAAAGTGCTGGCAGTGCTTCAAGGAAGTGGGCGGGTGGAGGTGGGCCTGACACAGGTTTGTGCAGAATACAGGTGGTTCGGCGGGGGAACACAACGATCTGAGATCCAGGCTACAATGGCGCTTGTCTTCTGTGATCGTTTAGGATCGAGGGCAGGGATAGTGCGCCGCCTGTTTTAACTACTGGTTGTGGGATGCTGTGTGTCAAACTGCACGTTCTCCCCCTGACAGACCTCAAACAATTCAAAGCCAGGATGCAATGCAGGATCCATCTGTTATAAGCATGCCGTTGTGATATCTAAAAAAATCTGCGTAAACAGTTTACTGAGAGCATATACTGTGTTTTCCCGTGCAGGTGAATACTGACGCAGCAGACGGCAGTTTGAGTCCTTTCACACACACTAATGCGCCGATGCTCAAAACAACAGAAACTAACAACAAAGCTACAAAAGCCAGCCACGCCAAGCCCCGCAGGCGCTGTATCTGCAGCCTGTCATGAGACGAGCGTTGAATCCGCCGGTTTCTGCTACCTGAACAAATTGCTGAAAAGCAGCGCTCACTGAGATGAGCAGTATCTCCAGCTTGCAGTACCACCGATGACACACTGAGCCAAGTTTTGAGATTTCAGCATACGGGTCATGTGCCTATACTGAGAGCTGTCAGCACAGTACACTTGAGTGTGCACAAAGGCATTGTGAGAAAGGGAGGCAAAAGGTAAACAGCCGCCGAATGCAGGAATACAGAGGAGATTGTCACAAACACAGTGGCTTGTGAATGTATTCATGTTGCTATTTCTGAAAATAGGCCTATCTCATTCCTAATTGATAACTGGTGACTAAATTGGTCAGACATAGAGGCCAAAATATTAAAATATGAACAAATGAGAATAAAATCTGAAATAATTACAGCTGTGACATGCCAGTAAATCCACAAATGGCTGCATATCGAAGCATCCTCGAGCAAGATACTGAACCACAACATTGTGTGTGAATGGGTGAAAGTGACAAGTGTTGTGAAGCGCTTGGAGCGGTCAGCAGACTGTAAAAGTCCACTTACCATTTGCCATCTATAGGTGGTGGGATGCAAAATGTGGTCATACAGAACCATTTGTGCTATAATGCACTGAAGGTCAGACCGTCTGGCTTCTGGAAAAGGCTGCATGATCAAACATGGGAACAGTTGTGTTATGAGTCTGATGTTACTTTGATATGCAAAGCGTTCTGTGTAATATTATGTGCATGAGAATGTCAACAGACAGGGAAAGGTCATATTCTGATTCTACATTCAAGCATGTTAGCAAACTTGAAATGTGCTGATATTGTCTTGGATGCTAAACACGTAAGCCTCTTTTTTCCATTTAATGTATTTATCACTATACAACACAGGATTTTATAACAGGATGATATGAATTAATCCTTAAATAATTCACATCATGCAGATAAAACTATATACTATAGACTAGTCTGTACAACCGTGTTTGATATTTAAAGATATTTAAAAGCTTCTCCAGAACACTGCTTTGACTGAGGGTTATATTTGCTCTGTACCTGAACACCTACTGTCTTCTTTTGGGAATGCTATGGTTCATTCCTGCGGCGGATCATCAGGGGAGCTTTCTGACCCGAGTCGTACGCCGTCTGTCACTGCTCCACTGACTTTTTTCTCTCCTTAACTCACTTTTCACCCACTTCCTCTCCCGACAGTGCTCACCTTATCAAACTGTACCAACCTCTCAGTGCTCAGTTTACACTCCACTGAGCCGGTGTCATCATTCCTACATATCTTGCCAGGTAGAATTGGCCTCCTTTTCTCCTTCCTGTTGTTCGACTGCTAAAAATAAAGCTCCCTTTTGCGGAGCTGCCATGAGGCTCCAGTCTGGTCCTCCGCGGGGTTTAAAACTTCACTTCCTGACAAACAGACTCCACTTTCCAGAGTCGGGAGCAAACCAAGTCTTCTAATTGTTCCACTGCAGACCCTCGAACAGGTTTGTAGGACTGTGTTGATCTCACTTTACCTGAAAGAAACAGGGTGAAAGATGATGACCTTTGTGTAAGGTACATGCAAATCATCAGGGTAAATATTTCTTTTATTCAATTTTAATTTAATGAGTCCATTTGACGTGGACAGTACTAACTGATCAGGAGAAAAACGAAATACCTGTGAGAAAAAACAAGTTTATGATCCCTGGCCACATATTAAAAAGACAAATATAAATAATATGACATGATATACAGTATCGTCATATACACGAAGTAATACATAAACACAAAGTAGTACTGTGTTTATTCAATAAATAAACATATTTGACAAAGAAAATTATGAGTCAACATCAACATTGATTAAATAATTGTGCTTGTCTGGGTTTTGCTACGATTGTTGATCAAACTGTGAATCAATAGTGGCAAATCTAGGTGCTGTATCGTAGGTAACTACAGCCTAGTCAATTGCCTATGATACAGCACCTAGATTCGCCATGACCTGGATGACTGAGAACCTTCATCAACAAGATTGATAAACCAAAACTATGCCAGCTTCAATGCACCTACGAACGAAGAACTAAGAAATTTGCTTGTGCAGGTTGTAAAGGACAAAGACCAACATCATGTTTTTTCCGATAGGATTCGGTGGTCAAAAGCATGAATATCGGCCGTTACTTCCACAGCTGCTCAGTGTCTATTTAACTTGAAGTGCACTCAGGCACTGAATCGTTCTGTACAAATCTGACAAGCCACAGTCCCTCCACACGCCACACTAGCTACTGTAACTCTGTCTCACTGTTATCTGTAACTCAAAGAAATATCTAAGTAGCATTGTTTCAGAGGTCCAGTCAGTGTGTGACTTTCAAAAGTTCTTTCCTTTACATGTTAAATATCTGATGCTATAACTCAGAGTGTTTTTTTATTTTTTCGTTGTCATGTTAGTAGCAGCCAGATGCGAAAAAATTCAAAGCCTTTGATCCAAAGATGATTTTAACAATGTTTACATCCCCCAAGTCTTCCCAACACTTTGATACGACAAAAAAACCCATCTAGGACAACATGTTTCAAGTCATTTGCCCTCGGGACTTTCTTTGTTAGCTCTTGTGGAAAGCGGTTCATCAGACACATAAGATTATTGCTGTGAGTGAAAACCCCGCAGGCCATGCTCCACTCTCCCCTTTTAATCCACTGTACATGAACTGTAAACGAGCCACTCATTTTTACACTATGACAGCAACTTAGTAGAACTTCTTAAGACTTACTCTGTTTTACAGGCACTATTTGAGCTCAGGGTGTGCTGAGTGGAATAGAACTGACAACAGAGCAAGAGAGATCTCGCCACACTTGGAAGCTTTAAAGCTAAAAACAGAATAGAGAGCAAACTGGGATATTTTTTGCTCTGAATATATAAAGTAATTCACATGGACATACGCATCTCCTTCTTTGATCTCTGGACACAAAGCACTTGGGACAATAAAATACATTCAGAACGGCAGAATTGCCTCTAAAATAGAAGTCAAAAAGCAATTCTGCTGATTGTCATTGAACATGGATGAACAAGACAAGTCTAAATCGGCCTGACTGCTTCACAGCGCACCACGATTGTTTAATGGGACATAAGGCAGGAACTCAGGAGTAAGACAATGCTGTGTCTGGGATGTTTTCAATAATGTATCAGTGCACTAAAGCTGAAGGCCAGATGGTTTCTCCTTGCAAAGTCTTGTCTTGTCTAAGCTGTGCCCACTGAATGGGGAGAGAAAAAAAAAAGTCCTGAATGATAGCAGCGTGGCTGGATTAGTCACTTGAATTAAAAAAGGTCATAATGCTTAGTCAGTGGAACTATGACTTTAGGAGGAATATTTGATGAACTGTCCCCATGTTGGCACATTGCTGACATTAGTAAAAAAAAAAGCCCTATAGCACTTTGTCTTCTCAGCACATTCCCAATACAGATTACTAATGACCCTGTAATGTCAAAGTATATTCTATTTCACACACAAATGAAACAATAAAAGATCCTTTCATAGCGACATTAAAAGAACAGTATTAGACTGTTGTGCCAGAAAGCACTGTTTTTTTTTCAGTGCACATCACGTACGGTACTCTGCAGCTTCAAATCTCGAAACAGTAGCCCCCTGTTATTAACTCTCTGTCTATGGAAAGGTTCGCAGCCGTTGTTAACAGTCATCATCTTACCTTTAAAACATCACATATTCAGGTAGTCTGTAATTTCATCCTCATTCGGGAGAGTCACTCTGATTTCTGGTTGAAAATCTGTGTAGCTGTCATACATGTCATTGCAGGTGGTATCTCACCTTGATCACTGGTCTAGTTCACCTGTGAGCAAGTAGAGAGCAAATCCTTGCTTCTACACAGATGGGACCGGACAGATGGAGATTTTAACAGGGCAGCTGATGTCCTTGGGCACTGGAGAATTTAAGTCTTGTGGATGGAAAGTAGGTAGCGGCCCAGCATTGTACATGAGTGTAGGTGAGTGACTAAACCTATTAATTCAAGCTCTGGTTTCAACACAAAGTCTGCAGTACGAGGCAAATACTTTGTCCGAACTAATGTTGAAATAGGTTAAAAGAAAAGATAAAGATTATAATAACTTAGATAACAAATATGGCCATACATATTCGAATGGGGCAATCCCCACAGATAAAACTTAGTGATGTTTGAGATTTTGTTGTACCAGTTAGTTAACATTTAAACTTGACGGAAACTTAAGGATGCAATATGTGAAAAAATTAGTTGAAAACATTTAAAACTAATATTCTTAACAGAATGTGTGAAGGAATAACAGTTTGAACATTCTGCCATCTATGAATTAGCCGGTTGAGCATGCAAACCAGCTAATCCCATCCTGGTCTACAGATCCTGTGCTAGGTTTAGGGTTAGCGCTGCGACGGCGCTTTGAGCTCCCAGTGCGGACAGCTTGCTGCATGGCTAACCGAGCTAACTAGCTAACGGCTGCTACAATTGGCAGCAGTTAGGGGTTACTCTGTTGATATGCTGCCCCCCTATTTTGTTTTTTTGGGTGTGAATTTGACAGGTGGCCAATTCTTACACATTGCACCTTTAAGCTCTTGGCACAACAATTGTTAACATGCAAAGTCGAGGTCTGTAAACATGCTAATGTAAGCAGAATCATTTTAATGCTCAAAGCACCTACCTTGAAAATGAAAATCCGAGCCTGACAAGCTGACAAAGTGAAACTGAGATAAGAGTAAGTAAGTAAGAGATGAGTACATTTTCTGTCAATTTTTCGCCTGCCAGTTTCTTTTTTTTTTCTGGTCTGCCGTTAGCATTACAACGTCAATACAGCCACTACCATGGCTGCAGATATATAACCAGCATCCAATTTAAAAGAAAACATTACGTAAGATGATTTGAGGCATTGAGATTCAGGACTCATTAACATCAGATATTATTGGGGACTGAGGACCTGTAGGACACACACAGGCGTGAGGAACTGAAGACAAGTTTGTCCGTGCCACCTTGTTGTATTAAACCTAAAGAAAAAAAAGCTATTGGAATATATGTTGTCAATTTTTTATTCTCATTCCCTGACACATTATACAATATTCCCCTTCATGGAGTAAGACTGAGTTTCATTTGACTTCTTCAGCATCAGGCTTTGACTTTGGCTGCTCCTACAAAGGGCCATGAGGTCAAGTGTGCTTAACCCCACGAGCGTGCTTCTTCATTTCTCCATCTCTTATCTCTCCTCTCTCCAGAGGTGATTACCTTCATCACTTTCATTTTTCTTAGGGAGGGAACTTCTCCTCTGCACCTCTTACCAAGAGGTTTCTAAGCCTTAAATGACCGTAGCACAGCCAAATCGAATCCCTTTGCCATTGCTGGAACGGTAAAAATAAAACACGGCGGAGAGAATCGGTGACTGAAGTGCTCTAGTTTGTTGCCTCGACATTTTCATTCTTTATTGCAAAGCTGCAACTGACATATAATGATGAGAACTTAATCTCTATAAATCAATACACCAAAAGGGGCGTGCTTTCAACAAAACATTGCAGTAGAAACAATTCTTTACATTTAATTTAGTGACATTGTTGTTAGTATCATTACCAGCTATGTATTGATTTTTCTAAAGATAACCTCTCTAGTCCCTCCCTCAGCAGGGCTACCCTTCTACAAGGCACTCACCATCCTACTATTATGTGTGTGGTCACAAAGCTACACTAAAGCAGCATTGATTTTTTTTTTGTACCCCCTTGGATTTAAAGGACAAAGGAAGGGGGAGTCCATCGCCTTAAAGGATCGGCCGTAATGGGAAAACAGAGAGATGCATTGTCTGCTGGCAGGTGTCACTCACAGGATCGTGTTTGTATTTCCAGGCACTCTAGGAAAAAAAAAGAGTCTAACTTTGTTGTAATTAGTTTGTGATAGAAGGTGGGCTAATAAGCTTAGGGACACATTATGTTTATGCACACCTCTGGCTAATTTTTCTGCTGGAGCGTTGTTTACTTAGCGCATACAAATGCGGAGCACATCAGTGTGCCTGCTGTGTGTCAATGTCATTTGGGACACTTCCTTATATAACATTTAAGGCGTAGAAATTGTCCGCCGGCAAGATTTAATTTCATATAAAAATCAGAAGTGCAAGTTGTTTCGTGCTCTTTAATTTTGTCGTGCTCATCGCTAATTCATGTTAGGAACTGGGACGCCAGAAGAGCACGACACGAAAAATTCGCTAAAATATGTATTCTCGTATATTAATAAGGCCTACAGTTTAAAAACAATAATAAAGCACTTAAAAGAAGTCATCTGTGTACCTCCCTGCACGCATGTGTCAAGTAGAGAAAACTCCTATCGAGTCACGTGACTGCGGCGAGGTGAACAATGAATCACAGCAGTTAATTGCTGCTCTCTATTACCGAATGTGTCAAACCAAAAAAATGGATCCCGCAGGTCTAGTTATTGTAATTAGTCCGCTCAAAGCAACTGGAGGAAAAAGCCAGTGCGTTTGCCAGCAGGGGGGTACGAGTGAGTGAGAGGAAATGAGAGGGGAGCTGGCATGGAAGTGTGGAAAAGGGGGATAAGCTCAGACAAAGAAAGAGTGCCACCGTTTCAAGAAGTCCTCCTTCAACAATAACCCAAGGACAACCGCGTCGGTGCAATAGACCCAGAGGTGTTATGGTTCATTGAATATATCCCCACCCTTCTGTCAACACAGTGCGACCAATACCTGAAGGATCATGCTGTGGCTGAAGAGCATGGCGTGAGGGGGGTGGGGGATGAGGAGCGCCCTGTGACCTTTGTAGTACGAGAATGTGGTCTCAATTAGCTGCATATCAGAGGGACCAGGCTTGCAGAGCACTTTTCATCCCAACATACACTCACAAAGATTCAGACACAGTGGCCGGCTCTTGGTAGTTCTGAAACGGATGGAAGCTCTGAATTTTCCAAATAACTTGTTTTTTTCCCTTTGATAAACTGGAAACCTTCACCTCTCCACATGCCTGAATATCCTTAAAATTTGTACGTGTCAGACTGTGCATATCAACCAATTCGCACCATACCTGGCATCACATGTTCACCTGAGATGTGGGCTGTGAGCTGATTGCCATGACAGGCTGCTCTATAGAGAAACATGAGAGCGGCATTGATCCTTAATGCTACACTATTCCTTTAATCCTCTGAAAGTCAAAAGGAATAATTTCATAACAATAATCAGTCCAATTCATGAAGTACTGAAAATCCATGCTGCTTCTTATTAATATGTCCGTCAAAAGTTTTCTACTAACTCACCAGGAAACGTAGTAACACAGTCAAACTGCAACAGCAGTTCGGGGCGTTGGATCGCTGAGACATCACCAGTGAACAGAAGGTTTCATCCAGAGCTGGGTGTGTATGTCTTCATGCCGGGATGAAACCATATTTAGTGGGCATGCTGTCGCCTCTGGAGCCCACTGTATTTCCCAGTCGTGCACACACTTCCCAGCAGCTGATAGATGTAAGAGGGTCACCTTGGCTTTGGATGCCGTCACCTCTCTGCCTCTCTTTCTACTGAAGCAGCAGTCCTTAGAGTATGAGTGATTATGTGCGGGTGTCTGTATGTAGCGTTTACCATCGTGCATACTCATGCGTCCTCGTTCAAAGCCTCACACGTGCCGCCACTTCAAACTGCTACATCTCCATCGATAGACAATTATCGCAGTCCGGTGGAGAATTATCTCCGGGATCCCCTTCACAAGAGAATCATTTGCAAATCCAATTGAGTGAAACAAAAGGTTAATAGGTGGGCGAGAGGCAGGGAACGTAAATAGTTTGCGAAAGGAACCCGGAGGAAATGGATTCTTGTGCGAGAGGGGGGGTTAACTAAATTTTCTCTCACAACTTTATGTGTGTCTCTCCAGCACTAATCTGTATCAATACATCAGATAGCCAGATGGCAGGGAGTCATTGTGGGAATAGAATAACTGACAGGCAGAAGAGCTTTTAAGACAGATAGAGCAGCCTGGAGTAGAGGCAACACATGGAGAAATTCTACTACACGAATAAACACCCCATGACTTACACAAAAACAACAACCACAAGAATAAACACACTACGTAGTAAAATGTACAATATCAGCATTATACACAGGATACATAATTATATAGATCTTGATTAATTGCAGTCCCTAGATCATCCTAAATGTGAATCAAATGCCACACTGCTCCTTTGAGCCACTGTAGCTCAATAGATGATAATAACGTAATAATAACAATGTTAAATTGTTCAGTTTAGAAACAAAACATTACGGTAAAAACATTCAAACCCTAAAACATCTGTATTTTTTGAGCTAACACTGCGTTTCATTTGTTTGTCTGCCACTATAACTTTCAGGAAAATAACAGGTCTTGTGTCAGAGAGTGAGAAAAGAATTTGCCGAGCGTGACTCAACATAACGTGGATAAAACTTTCATACCTTGCCTCATCCATGAAAGCTTCTGCCTGACTCAAGTCAAGTGTATTTTTCATCATCTTTGGTGGTTGTTCACCAATGAAGACAACAACTCCCGTGATCAAACACTACTTTAAAAGTCTTTTGTTTGCATTGTTTCCATTGAGAGACCCCTACATACATTACACACTGTGAGTTTAACCATGAAGCAAAATAAACACTGCCTGGTCATGATGAAAACATGCTCAAGGATTGACTAGTTGTTGTATGAGGTTTTTACTGTGCTAGCTGCAAAGCAAGTAGCAGCCACAGGACAGTTTGGGACACTTGTTGTCAAATATTTTTTATTTGATATACATATATATATATATATATATATATATATATATATATATATATATATATATATATATATATACACACACATATATATGTATATGTATATATATATATGTATATATATATATATATATATATATATATATATATATATATATATATATATATATATATATATACATATATTCCCTTTTAATTCTTCACCTTTTTTGTTTAAATAAATATATGTAAAATGATCCTGCAGCCATATGCATAACTTGTTTTTTTCCCCCACAAAGAGCTGGTGACATAGGCTACAGGGTGACATCATGAGATCTGCAACATTAATCATGTGGGAGGATCCATCAGGCTACCGGAAAGCAGTTAGAAACTGGAAGCTCGTTAGCCCAGCTTGCTAACAGTATCTCTGGTTCCCACTGTTTTGGTTGTTACTTCGACGCCTGCACGCTCAGTGCTGCATTCATCCCGCATCATTGAAAGGAAAGGGTCTAGATAGCAGTAGCGGCCCTTTCTTTCATGGGTCAGTCTGGTTACTGATATCAATAACCAGACTGTGATTACTCACAGTTTGTTTGTTACCCATGCAGAGTCCAGGCAGAGAACATACGGGAAGCTCCAAACACAGATGGGACTAACAGCAATAGCTATGTTGCCTGCCAGCTAAACTGCTTGTTTGGCCATTGGAACTGTAGTGATAGTATTGACAGTATTGCCCACCTACACGGATGTTGGAGCTGTCAAATAACGCACCAGTGTAGAGGCAACAATCAACAAAAAAACTAACAGAAAGTTCGAATTTTTAAAATGATTTTAAAAAGTCCTTTGATACCTCTCAATAGATATTCTTGAATTCCAATGAAAGAGGTTCTGATTTACCACTGCAGTATATTGTATAACGCAGGCAGTGTTACGTTATATCCAATCCGCACAAGAAAATGGTCTTATTTTCTTGAAATGCTGCAGTTCCAGTCATACCACATACACAGCGCTGAGGAGCAGATCAAGCCATGCCATATTGCAGCAGCTGCCTGGTGGGATGAGGCATCACCTGCTGTCAGAACGGAAGACTTCCAGTGTGTTCATGCATGTTCTATGCAGTCCAGTCTTTCAGCATTTCAGCGCAGCCTCGTCTAAAAATACTTGACATTTTCGATCGAGTAAAGCAAACTCACAAACAAAAACACGGCCTGCGTCTTTCCACTGGGATGGGGTAATCCCTGGACATCTGTTTGAGAGGCGTCCTGAGAGAGGGGCCTGTGGAGAAGAAAAAGCGTGCCCATTTATTTTGGTCGGTGCCTCGCTCGAAATGATGACGAGCAACGCCCTGCACAGAACAGTAAGCGCCGCTTGGACCGATGGCGGGGAAAGCAATTATGGAGAACAAGGAGACCCTGCAGGCATGGTAACTCCCATGATACTGTCTGATAAAGCTGAAGTGGTGCCTTGCAGATATATGAATGCAGGGAAGGAGGGCTGTTGCAGAGACACATGAGGGCAACTCGTATGACTTTGTCTCTTGTCTTTAGCACGCAAAAGAAAAAATACTGACACAAAGGAGGAGGCTGAGAAAAGACAGAAAGGTGAGAGACCTATGCTTCTCGTACATGCCACGGCGTCTATTCACACTTTGTGGCGCTGGACTCCATTTACAGACCGGAGGGCAGGAAATCTTCTGTTTACACCTCAGTCATGGTTCTGCTTAGTGTAAACTCTCCTGTTTTGTCTCCTGATTGTATGTTACATTCATGGCATGAGTCCACTGAGTTTAAACACATCTTCCACTGCAGGAAAGCAGTATAAACAAGACAAAGCCTTGCGTGATTGGGTTTGAAGGTAATGGGATGAAATGCAATTAGAAGACATGGTAATGGTGATATACTGCAGTTATTACAATAATGAGGTGACGGATGCTTCTAACTCGGTGATTACCTGGTGGAGTATGTTTGTAGGGAAAAACGCATTTAGAGTACGATACTTCATGTATCAACATTTTTATATTTATGTTAAAAATAGCAACATCCTAACAGCCAAATAATCTTTATTGGCCAATTGCAATGCAGGAGTTGACCCGATCTATTGAGTTGATTTGACCTTTTCAGAGGATGACACTGGCAATTATGCCTTTCATCAGATAATCAGTAAACTGTTGCAAATCACATTTTTTATATTAATCTTTGCAACCTTGACATTAACCCTGTTGACACTCACCAGCAGCCGATTAACAGGGATTTTCCATTCCCTCATACCTCCAGTCATTTTGTTGTTTACTTGATGTTGCCAGCCAAGTTACACATTTACCGTGGAGCCTTGCCAACGGTTTGAGGCGACGTTGTTGCATGCACAGCACTCATGTCCCGTTAATGACGGGGGGCTGTGAGAAAGCCTTAAATACATTAACGTAAAAGGTAACAAGTCACTTTGCTGTCTTGTCCTTTTGTGAATGTTACCTCTCATTTCAAAAACATTTCTGTGTTTTTTTTTCAGTATCAGTGAAGACAAATTTGTGTGTTGTCGTCCTCTAGAAGTCAAACAGCATTTAGATTATGTTACGGTGGGTGCATCTGAAATGATTCCTGAGAACAATTTAGGGCTATTGATGTATATGAATTTAGATCTTGTTCACGTACTTGCAGGTAAATATATGCATTTGCTTGAATACAGTATATGCCAAGTTAAGGTAAAAATGGATATGCATGCTTGTATATTCTATTTCACGCTACCTGCATTGTAGTTAATCTTATGTATATGCACAGTTTACCATAAATTAATTTTCAATGTTAAATAAGTAGAATTGGCTAGCTGCTGGAGTCATACTCAAAATAAATAAGGAGCAGCATATCACCAGAGTAACTGTGGCTAACTGTAGCCACAGTTAGCTAGTTGGCTTGGTTCACTGTGGATCTAGCCGTCCAGACTGGGAGCTCAGAGCAATAGAGAAGTGTTGGTGTCTACACCATTGGCATGGGAGCTTCGGATCTGGACAGACTGGGGCTAGCTGGTTTGCGTGCTAACTTCAGTATATATGGCTGCAATATAAAACATAGGCATCATAATGTAAAAATGTAGAATATTTTTTCACATTCTGTTCATAATTCTAGTTATCGTTATTGTTTTCAACGGAAATGATATTGCACCTTCAAGTTAAATTATCTGTATGTGTATACATGCTAGAAGAAAAGCATCCTCTTAAAAAAACATTTCAAACCACACCATGTCTAAACCCACATCTATTTTTTTATCATTATTTTTGTATTATTTTAAAGTGCATTTGCACTTTGTATTTAACTGAAGGAAACCAAGGTTGCAACAAAAGTAAAATGGTCTTTAAATATATGCATGAGGTTAGGTTGAGCTGGTGCAGCCTCTTGCACCTCAAGGTGAGATGAGAATCTTGTTCATATTCTGTAACACAGACGATGATGACGGATACAATCTTTCTTCCTATTTTTTTTTTTTTGTCTCAGACTGATTCTATCATGGGGAATTTTAGCCAAATTTCTTCTTCAACGCGGAAGAAGATGGATGGATGGATACTTCTTCAACAGACGTGTTGGTCTATCAACTCACTGTTGGTGCTGCATCAGTCAAATCTTTCAGTGAAACACACAAACACACACCCAAACACATTACACTACTTATAACATTATCTCATTTGATTCTACTGTTTTACGTATGTGTGTGTAGTGGAGAGATCATGCATAATTCAGCTGCCGTCTGAGAAAGGGAGCTTAAGGTGAGAATGGAAGTGTGCACCAAGTCGTGAGGCAGCAGATGAGATTGCTGATATGGGCAGGATATCACGGGGTCTGTTGGGTGAGCGAGCTCCGCATTAAATAAATGCAAATGTTGGCTAAGTGCCCACAGAAGGAGCAGGCATCACACAGCTGGGCCAGCTCTGACTACCTGCACAGGTGCGGAGAGTATTGGATGTTTTCTTGAGACGTGCGCCAGGAAGTCATCAACGCGAGTCATGCTGACTCGAGGATTTGGAAAAGGGTACATTTGCTTAGTTTCGATGCAAAATCCAGACGGTATTTTTGCACTTTTCAAATCTTTCTATCTTTCTTTCTTCAATCAAGGTCACATCCAGATGTGTCATTTCCACCAAGGGCAGCAAATCCGGCGGTTACCTTATGGTGCCAAACAAACGGGCCATCACCCTCAAGATTGAAGCGATGATCATAACTGAAGTTGATGGTGGCCACATAGATCGCACACTGTTACGGTACATGACTGATAGGATTCCTGCCCCTTCAGCTTCAGTGAGAGACATCAGTAGAGATAAAAAAGAAGATCAGTGGGTTTCCTTTACGGATACTCTCCATTTAGTTCAGCCAAAAGCCACTCACAGACCACAGTCCCACCACTGTGCTACCGATTTGCACAACTCATTTAGGGCAAATGGGGTCTCTCGCCTTTTAGCACCCACACAAGTGAGAAAATGGCAGCATTACTGACAGGTTAAATGTACTTGTGACCTACCACCATTATAGATCATTATTTATTAAATAGCACTTTATATGCCTCGCCACCTGGTATCAAATGGTCTCAGTAATCAAAAAGAGCTGTTTTGGTGTTTAAGAGAACAGAGCAGTGAAGTGGTTTTCACTTGACTGACCTTCAGTTTAATACCTGACAGAGGCCAAATATAACCATCTGATTTCCAAAAAGATGATCCGACGTGCCCCAATCAAAAGTGACAGCAAAGAGGAAGGGACTTACCCTACCTTAGTATTGTGACCTTCCAGATATTTTCCGACTGATTACTTCGCACAAAGCTCCCTGTTATTCACTTTCTGACAGTCTCGTGTGTATCAAAGTGCATAGACAAGGAGCTGCTAAGAGCCTTTTGCAGCCAAACTCCTGCCTTCATCGGATCCCTGCCTCCCTCCATCCGTCCCACAGCCGGCCTCTGCGGGATGACTGAAGGGGTGTCGGAGACAAGGTGTCCAGGACTTTCAGGATCTTGTCAGCACTGGGAATTGGGGGACAGAGGGTTGGAGGAAATACAATATGATAGGCGCATGGCCTAATATAGGGTGATTTTCCCATAGTGTGTGTTGTTCGGGGAGAATGTCCAGACGGTTACTAATGACCCTTGTCTACCACCAGCTCTGCCTAGGGGAACTGAGGCATGGTTTGGTCAGATGGTCCATCAGGAAAAAAATGGAGGAAGCTGAGAAAAGAATAGAAGTGGAGAGAAGTGTGGCGTTGCCCTCCCCTGCAGCAATGAGTATCCTGCATTTTCACACTGTGAAGAAAAAAAATCTGGTAACTGACAACCTGCCTTTCTCTCTGATTGTCTGACCATGAATTATTAATGGGCACACAGGTTCCCTTGAGCCTTGGCACAGGCATATTCTGCTATTTTAAAGGTCCATCTTTTTGAGTCTTACGTGGTCAAGCTGTAGCAGTGACAGAAATCTGTGCAGTTTCACAACATGGGAGGTATTTTTAGCAAGAACGGACAATATCCTTGGACGTGGTCCCGTCTGACTTTATTCTGTGTGTGTGTGTGTGTGTGTGTGTGTGTGTGTGTGCGTGTGTGTGTGTGTGTGTGTGTGTGTGTGTGTGTTCGTGTTTGTGTGTCCAGCCCATTAGATGGGCACTTACAGGACCAGTGGTTTCCATTAGGCCTGCGGATCAGCTCTCTCTGTTGATTTGCTGGGACTGACTAGCATGCAGTTGTAACTCATTACACCAAAGTCCATCCACTAGAGTGTGTCTGGTTGGCTCCAGAACATCAGTTTGTCATTTCTATACAACTAAGGGGCGGGATGGGGTTGGGGGGACTGGGTGTCTGCGAATTTGAATGTATCATATTGTGAAGACAACTGCAGATGTGACCAAATCCCTCCAAACATGACGACAACGTGCCTAATGTTAAGCCAAAGCTGTAAGAACAAAAACAGGATCTACACGAGAAAGCTGGGGCTCTGGAGTGGATTAAATGGCAACGTTGAGAGGATGTGACAGAGCCATCATGAGAGAGAAAGAACAACGGAGCATCAGGCATGTATCTGACTTAATCAGAACTGATATGGAAGGAATCCCTATGGTAGGTCCAAGAAACAGAAATGCAGATGGCAAGAGCGGCTCGACCAAGTCATCAGTCATGGTCGTCATTCGCAGACCCTGCCCTGAGGAGCAGGCTTAGGCTGTAACAACATGGAGTAATGCGCTGACTCAGCATCGCGGCCTAATGCAAAGGGCAAATGCCATATTATAATAGTAAATTACTCCTTACTCAGTTGATCAGGCTATGAATTAATGATTTCACAAGGGTATTATCGGGAGGCGTTTTTTACGGAAGATTATTTCTTATAGTGCAATGCTATCCCAAGGCACTGTTGCATCATGTAAGGGTGACGTGTGTCTAAAAATAACCCAATATAACAGCTTTTATCATCATTTGGAAAATATCGACAGTAAAACGTAGATTTTCCCCCATGCTTAAGCCATTCAGTCACACCTACAGACATGTTTGGCATCCATTTGTAATGAAAAATTACATTTGCAGTTCCTATAAAAGAGTGTATTTGCCGGCAAAGTAAGAACACATGCAGGTCCACATACTTACATTCATAAAGCAGTAACCTAACTTAAATGTTACAGTGGCTTTAGATGTAGCTAACAGATAGGCTACGCTACTTTCAGTATGCTATCTGATGACAATAAGCTAATAGCAGGAATGGGTGTGGCATGAATGTAGACTGCCTCCTATCTAAATCTTCATACATAAATTAATTTCAGTGTTTTTATAGATTGAAACTAGATTAAAATTAAGTTTTTGTTGGCTAAGGCTGAGTGAGACAAAGAATAAGTACTAAAATCTGACTAAAACTACTTTACATTTTAGTAAAACGAAATCAAAATCAGGTGCCAAAATTAGCACTACTGGTGATGCCAACAGTCAAAGATACTTTGTACCATTAGCCTCCTAGAGCCACAGCCTATCAAATAAGTAAAGTTGATGTCTAACATCCGAGGCATCAATATAAAGTAAATCCTACGTGAAATACCTGCAGTCTCAAATCAAATGGTTGGACTGGAAACCATCAAAATTCAAATCAAAATTCGATCAAAATTAGCTTTTGGTTTCAATCAGCAAAATCAAAAGCAGGATCAGCGATTCTCTCTCACTCTCTCTCAGTATTTATTCTATTGCCTACCTGCATGTGTCTGAAGAAAAAAGAATACCTCAAAGATGACACAGCTAGCTTCCTGCTAGCCTGGCTCCATGACTGGCCCAGTGTTGGAGATGTTGGGTTTATTTTCTTTCTCAGAGATCCTCTATTGATTTGTTTGTGGAGAGGGTTTACTCTGGATAGATTTGAGAAAGTGAACTTTGTAACAAACTTTATTTCTTTATTTTGCTGTGGCATTACTTATTCCCTGGAGGGTGGTATTTTTTCTGTTGAACTCTGGAAACCTTATTTAATTTTTATATCATTTGAACTTGCCTAATGCTAACCTGCAAAAAGCCACCAGGTTATTGTGAAAGCGTTGTTGTAAAATACCTTTATCTTTTATAAAGCAAATGGAAATTGTCAGGGCATACAACCACTGATCTCTCTCTCTCAGATGTGATAACGGTGGCATAGCCATCAGTGCTCAAAAGAAAAAAGGTTGAAATTGAAAATCAAATCAAATCGTGACCTTAAAATCCAAGTCAAATCAAATTGTGGAACTGAGACTGAGAGTATTTACACGGTTTCTACTGCAGATCTTGATCAACAGTCATCAACAACGTTTCCTTGAACAAGTATTTTATGCAATGATCAAAATGCTCAACTTGCAAATGGACTGATTTATCTGTGTTGGTGCACTGTCCTCTCTCTGCAGCATCGCCACCTTCCCCACTTGCATCAATCATGCTTATGTCCCATAATGCAATCAAAGCTTAATGGCAAACACGGCCTAGCAGCACAATGCTGATGCAGGACATTTTTCTTGCTGGCATAAGTGGACATGTAAATAAGTGAGTTATGGTAATCAGGGAGAAGAGATAGTAGTGTGTGTGTGTGTGTGTGTATGTGTGTGCCCGTCTTCAACGTCAACCCAATATCGATCACTTTCACAGTTGCAAGACCGTGTTGGGCAACCTGCCTGCTGGTTTGACAGGCGTCCTTGTCGGCCTAATTCTTCTTGCACCGCTTTGTTTCTCCTTCTTCTCTTTTCCTCACCGGGGCGCAGCACCCTGGAGGGCTGTCCGTGTGACAGGTGTCCCAGTCGATACGGAAAGCACAGACAAAGACAAAGGTGAAGTAGAAAGACACCTGCTTCTGGGGCTCCCTCTTTAATATGTCACCAGTGACCTGTGCGCAAAGTCACGTCCACGCTTAACAACACAAACACAGGGACGCACCGGCGAACGAAGGCCAGGGTGTCCTCATGTGACTGGACTGAGGTCAGGTGTGAGGCGCCGCCGTATGTGAAGAATCCTTGGAGTAGCTGGATGAGCAGCTGTGTGGCACGCTGAAGATGGAGGTAATCACTATTCAGAACGCAAAGGCTCTTTATTATAGGGATACACTGCAATGATGCAAGGCAGTCTTGCGTGAAATTGAAGAACTGACATACTGTGTTTTCATCTCCTTTTTTTATTTGTCAGCTTTGCGCGGTTCAATATTAAGCTGAGTTAGTCACTCACTCAAGTCGAGTGATGCTGTGTTATTGTTTTCCTTTTTTCCCCCATGCTCAATTTTTCCCTTATCGTCGCACTGAATGGGGCAGCTGATAGAAAGCAGCGCACTTCCGTGACACCTGGGAATTGTGTGTTTGCATCCGCGAGGCCGAATCCCTGTGATTGAGGGAGAGAGACCTTCCTTTGACATGGTACAAAAATATGTCCAGGAGAATGGGTGATAAAGGGGTTTTTGGGAAGGGGCTGTCAGCAAAAATGAGTATCAGCAGGAGAGGACACAACACATGCAACGGTTCAGCGGTTCACCACGTCCTGGCAGTTATTCACAACGACAACTTTTCAAACACCGCGTAGTGTGACTTTATCTCTGAAATAATGCAGTCGTCCGAACCAACAAATTCTACCTGATTTATGAGGAGCGTTTGCAGGCTTGTGTTATCCTGGCTGTCATATAAATGTAGTTGTCATTCATCATGTTACATGTGTCCGTTTGTAGTGTTCAAATGAATGGCAGCGCAGACAACAAATATTCTGGGTCTGACCTCTAAACCGGAGGCACATGTACTCTTATTGTGTTTTCTTAATTTCTAAGGATTGTACATCTCTCAGATACCACTTTCTTAACCCCAAATGTAAGCATAGGGCAAAGGTATTGTTGTGTGAATGTGTTGTACTTATAACTATACTATACTGAATATATGTAGTCAGTGCTCGCGCTGTCAGGCCTACTATTGTTACTGATAATGGCTGTCTACTCAGCATGGATTTGAGTTGAAATTGGCAAGAGGAGAGCTAGTTAGTTTGCTGCTAGCAGCTGCAGGCTGCTAATAGAAAATTATAGAAATTTCATTCATTCGTAAATAAATGTACCAAAGTACTCCAGGAGTACAGTTATAAGGGTGTAAGTACTTTGATTGCTTATATTTTTAACTAACACGAATACGTGATAATGACAATATAAAGAAAACATTTTGGGATCACCCAAAAGCTACAGAACGGATTTCCATGAAAACCGGACGGAGGATGGGTCTCGGACCAGAATAAATCCCATTAACTATTGGTGTTGATCTGATTCAACGTGACAGATGCAGGATTTTTTTTCTCATTTTCTTTAACAATGGGAGACAGGGACATTTTCAGCTTTTTTGTTCATTTCTCTGGGAATAATGCATGGATCCTCAGGTGTAATTAGCTGACTGGTATCTTTGCGTGAAGAAAGCAAACAATTCCTGCATGGTCTCTGCAGCCCACTCACTGGTAAGATGGCGCTCCTACAGGCTGTTCAGATTCAGCCCCTTTCGTTACGTAACGAAAGGAGTCATTTTCATAGGCAGGCCTCCTCTGTGCGGTGATAGGAGAAATCCGAGAGGGGGGTGTCCATCCCCGAGGTTAAGTTCGGTGTGTCCAGCGGTAAGATAGCAGTGTTTCACAATGTCGTCACTCAGAGTTAGACACGCAAACTGCTCTGTTGTTGGTTGTAAAAATCAACATAAGTGCCTATATTCTGTCCCAGCTACAGAACAACAGAAAAGACAGTAGTTGCGTTTAATTTTTAACGACAATGTGCCGGCTGCGGTTCGTGTTAGCTTGTATGTGTGTGCTAACCACTTCACAGCGGACTGCCTCAGTAACAAGGGTCAGTACAAAGCTGGCTTTGCCTCGACACTGACCCTCGTAAAAGGATCAGTCCCACCCATACAGGACCCAGCAACTGCACCCGATCCACTGGTAAATGTCGCCGCGGTTTGATAGTATTTACAGTTGCCTATGAGTATGGTGAAGTCAGCTGGAAATTGGCTAACCAGTTAGCTCCGCTTCAGTCCGCTATGCAATGGCGTTTGAAGCCAGTTTAATGTTAATAATATTACGATGGAGCTTGGTTGTCACAGTCAACAAGAGTTTGGAGACTGTGTTGGAGCTAAACACAGCTTTCGCTGGTTTTAGCCATTAGCTACGTGGTAGTAACTGTAACAACACATACGAACAAACCAAGTAACATATTCAGACACACTAACTATTCTGAAACGTCCTGCTGCAGCCGCAGAGTCGGTACTTCTTCAGGAGCCTCTCCTCCTGGGTCCAATTCTAGGTCAAACTGGTGTGGTTGAACGGCAGCATCTCGGCGAGCCATAGCGAAACATCCACCATAAAACATTAGCACATGCTACCAGTAGCGTAAGCCGCATCCTCTCCCTGAGAGTGGCGTCTAGCAGGCAAGGCAGGCGTTGACAGACGGAGCTCATTAGCATTTAAAGGTGCAGGCACAGAAACAGCCTGCTCTCAGTAGAGCTCACTTAAGCGACTATTAGACAGCTGAAATTCAGGACCACGGATGGGTTTGGGGCAATGCATTTTGAATACAGTGTTGTTGGACCTCCGACAGCTGTGTTCAAATTGATGAAGAACAGTATGACATGGGACCTTTAAAGCGTGCATCTTTTTTTGTTTGAAATGACTTGGTGGAATGTTTTGCTGCACTAATGAATGCGACTTGATGCTTGAGGTTCAACTACTCTGCTCACAGAACTTGTTGAGAAGTTTCCAGCGCTGTCTGGAACCGGCCTTTCATGCTGTCTTTGAAGCGGTTTTGGCAGAAATGCACATGGAGGTGTTATTGATTTGACAGACTCCAGCCTAAAGCACGTGTTTGAAGTCTCTCCATCCTACAGAGCAGCAGTGTTGTCTTCCTGGTACTGTAATGGGGGATTTACTGACAAAATAAATCCGTCATTTGGATTAAAGAAACACCTGTCTTTCAAGGGTAGTTTGGTCTTCTACTTAGAGTATTCACTTTTTTGTTGGAAAGGACTTGACATGACCATATATGTGTATGTAAATATATATACACTGCACTTTTGGCCACGGTTGAATTTTGTCATTGCTTGTGTTGTGATATTTTGGAGATACAAATATGTTTAATAAGGTTATGCCAGATACAGCCCCTGAGGCATCATAGCTTCAAATCAATTATTTAGCAAACTGTCTCCTTTTTTGTACTTTGTCCTGGAAAACCTTGTTGCAGTTGCGAACACAGCCAAAAAACTATATAAACAACACAGATAATTCCAATGAGTGGCTTTAACTGGACATTTGGTGATGGAGACTTTCTGTACAATGGAGCTGTCGAGTCAAATAGTCTAACTGAGGGAATGCATTGCCAAAATTGTAGAAACCAACTTGTAGAAACCAAACAAGAAACAAAAAGGAAACATATTCGTTCTCATCTCGTCTTTTGTCTCCTCAGCAGCACACTAAACAGACATCTCTTATGTTGTTTCACCTTCCTTTTTTCTTTCTTTTCTCTGTCTTCTGTCAAACTCTCGCTATTTCGCTCCCTTTGACATATCCCACTAGGCCTGCTGTCCCTATACTGCACTCTCTACACTGCATTCTTCCTGCTCTCACAAAACATTTTCTTTCCCCCAGCTAAGCCCATTCTTCTCTACCGTGCCCTAAATTCTACCTTCCATTAGCGCACAGATCCCCAAGGTTTATGATTAGATGTTTTTGATGTTCTCTCGCTTATATATATATATATATATATATATATATATATATATATATATATATATCCCAGTTTTTTAAGACTAACTAGTACAAAATGGGACATTGACAAAACAGAGTACAAGACTCTGAAGGCAATGTGCAGGTGCACAAACAGGTTGTCTTTCCAAAATCGACCAATGTGATCATTTTGCCATCATGTGTCCTATCATCATGATAACCGTTGGTCCTTTTTGCACTGGTGTTCGTGAATTAACAATAGCTGTGGATAACATTTACAGTCAGGTTAGCAGGCATTGCTTAGATTCCACAGCCTTAGTGGACATACACAACAAGCGAGTCAATATCAAATATTAACCAGTGGACCAATAATGGAGATGGTCTTGAGTTACTTCTGCCAGCTGGGTGATAATGAGACCCTCCCTGTACTGGAACTCATTCGGAGAGAATTCCTCACATCTGTCGTGAGCCCTGGTTAATTCTTTATTCCAAGATGGCAGCTGGATTGGCAGCTATTATTTTTGGCTGCCGTGCTTTGTTTTTGACTCTCTGGAGCATGCACGGAGCTTCCAGGCCTTGAAAAGTGAAGCCATTGCAGGAGTCCCTTAAGCCTGCATTCTTTCTAACAGCCAGCAGGGGGCAACTCTACTGGTTGCAAAAAAGAAGTCGAATTGTATGTAAGCCATCTGAGAAAACGACCCTGAACACTTCTCACTTAAATGATTATGTCAGTAAACAGATTCCTAATGAGTTAATGGTCTCAGTCACTAGTTTCAAGTCTTCTTCAACACAGCACCATGTTTGTGATGTAAATTATTGTCCCATCTTGATTAATAATAGGCAATAAAAAAGGGTAGGCTTTAGGGCATGGCTACCTTGTAATTGACAAGTCTCCTCTGTTCTCCTTTGTGTCCTTGGTTTCTCGGGCAGATCCAATCCACTCCAGCTCCAACCTTTCATAGTGACGGCTAAATGGCAAGCTCAGGGTATCCAAACGGTAAACCAATGGGGAAGTCATGTTTGGTTTACACTTGGTTCGCAGGGAGATAAGATATCCGAGTTGAGTCAAAATTCTACTTTACTACTGATGTTTTTCTTAAAAAGTCTGGTAGAGGGTCTGTGAACAGGACTTTAGAAATGTGGTGGGTATAAATACTTGCACTGTGGTTGATAGAGATTTTTCTTTTTGGTCTGAATGTAATCATCAGTGCAAAAGTTCTTATCAAGAGGCACAAACTGGGCGGGCAATTACACCGTACTTGAAAACTGTGTTAAAGCCAAATAGCTTGGTGCACAGATGCACCGCAGCGCAGTTGAGCATTGCACCTTTCAATTTATCTTCATACTCACCACTTATGAATTAATTACATGTGTAAGTCATTTGCTCCTTTATATCCATTTAACAGGAGGCAGTAGCCACTTATGTAAAAATGAAACCCTGGCCTCAAGATTCCAACCTCTTACGCTGTTTTATTACAACTTGTGTGTGTGTTTCACATTACGCATTCTGGCTGCTGCGGTTATATTTCTTGTGATCATTCTTAGGAGGCAGCACTGAAAGCAGGTTAAGTGTAAACAAAAAAAGCCCTTTAATGTTCTGATATACAGTTTAAGGCCGTGTTCATAAGACAGCCCCAAAAGACACATCCAAGACACTCTCGAGAGAGAAATATCTGGAGAACGGAAAGCAACAGCAAGGAAAAGAGCTGAAGTCTTGCCATCCAAGACTGGGGTGGGTGATTACGCAGGGACTGGGGTAACAGTGGAAGAATATTGTGGGTAACATCGCATGTCGGTATAGTGGGAGGTGGAAACTGGGTGTATGGAATATGAAAAGCCCTAACACTGTTATCGTTGACTGTCTGCGTGTGCAAGATGCGATGTGACAGCCGAGCAGGGCTGTGAGGGCAGAGATGAATTCACAAATGGTAGCCCCAGGGACCAGTGGGTCGGGGGGAAGGAGGTGGGAAGGGGTGAGGGGGTGACGGTGCATACTAGGGAGGGAGGGCGAGAGGGAGGTTCAGGGGGTTATCAAGGGCTAGCCAGGGTAAACTATCCGCAGTGCAGCCAGGATTCTCCCTCAACCTCTCTGCCCTTTGTTGTGATGTCCAAACCAAACTGTCTGGTGGACAAGTCGACAACCAACTGACCATTATTAGTGCATTTTCTATGACGATGAGATGATGTGACGGGAGATAGAGCCGTCATAGCAGAAGGTGTAACATTCAAGGTTAACAACAAGGTCAATACCTGTCCTTCAAGCTTAAAGCGATTGTTCCACTTTAGCTTAGCAACCCCTCAGTGACAGCAAGACTCCAGGAAGTTACTGCTCCCAGCCAAGAAACAGTCCTGCGCTGAAATCCCCCCCACCCCGCAAAAATGCAAATAGATGGGACAGAGATATGATGTGGTCACTTGTGAATTTCAAGAGGTTGCGGTTTGGTACATTTTTGGACAGTGCCTGGATGCATATGAATGCAGAATCTGCAGTCAAGGGAAAATACTTCAGCATCAGAAGTGTTCTGGTTTCCGTTGTTGTCCATTCGTAGACCAAGCAGTATGGACAGATCACATTTGAATCAGTTTTGGTCTATGCAGGGGAACAGTTTGTGTAAAAAGCAAAAGGGGTAAAACACCTTGGCCAAAAATGCAGCCTTGGAACCCATCGGCTATTATTTGACAACGATTAGCTTTATCTGTTTTGAAAGATTATGTTTGTTTCACGTTACTGAACGGACTGTAAACAATTACCAGCACACAGAAGAAGAAGTCTCGGTCTGATATTTATTATCTGCTTATCCGCTGGCTACACCAGAAGCCTTGCAACCTTTGGCCGTGTGCAACCGTCAGCTGAATTGTCGACAGATGATAGCTGATGGGTCCCAGGTTTGGAGCCAAGCTACCTCTAACCTTTGTTTTCCGGTCTTGGTGTGACTGGCTGCTGGTTGTTGTGTCATATTTAACAGACAAATACAAGAGTGGTATCAACCTTTTCATCTCACTCTCAGGAAGAATGAGCATGTTTCCCAGAATGTTGAACTTCTCCATCAAAGACTGACACAGTGGCTGCAGAGGAAGTTTGAAACCTGTGTATCCAGTCTGTCTAAAGCCAGTCACACACACTTATTACAGCTGCCAGTAGTTTACTGCACCGCAGCCAGATTCACTTGTAATCCTGTAAAAAAGGCACTTAGAAATGTATGACATCCTGATGCACTAATGGAGGATCCTAATGTCTCCTGATGTGTCATCCTGATGATTCAGAAAGGCTTACAGTTTATCCAAAGGGAATCCCTCTGAACACGTGTCAAATAGCTCCCTCTCCATGTGCACTTTGAATAACAGAACACGTTATTCTGCTTCAGACCGTTCAATAGTTCTGTCCATAGCTGCGAACTCTCCCACATTCAACTTTCTTGCCACGCGCCCATGTCTCTAACCCTCCACCTGACCCTGGCCTAGATACGGGTCTGTCGATTTCCTTCCTCCAGGACAAATTCACCAGATGCCAGGTGAGCGTGGGTGCTTATTCCTGTTGTGCTCTGGCTTCCAATCCCCCAACAACAAAACAATTCTATGTCTCTGGACCTGTTAAAAACACAAGATTGCAGATAACATTTGGAATCAATCTTTCAACCCATCAGTGGTTCTACCGCAGTCACACACACACACCTACTTTCTCTCTCTCTCTCTCTCTCTCTCTCTCTCTCTCACACACACACACACACACACACGCTCTATGGCCTACCAAAACAACCAAGCCCAGCTCAGCACAGGCAAAATTAATCACAGATGCCACCAAGAGTAAGTCTGACAGCGCTGAGAGAGAGGTAATGTGTGTGTGTGTGTGTGTGTTTGTGTATTTCTGCAGTGCTGTTGAGAGAGCGGGTCCGTTAAGCGAGAAAGAGAAAATACAAAAAACCATTTAGCATTTTAAATAGCTGCACCATCTCCAACTCAGCCGAGCCCCATTAATTAAAAGGACATGCCCCGTTGAAGCCCGAATGAAATCTCACTCTTATTCACTGTAGAAGACGTCGGTAAGAATGATCTCCCCCCTGCCCCACGGTGAAACTACGTAATCTAGGCTACAGACTTTATCATAATTGGATGAGGATGATTTATGCCAGGTAGAGAGAAATGATGAGGGAGAAACCTGGTCCACCACTTCACCCCAGCCTCCTCCATCTCCTCTCCCCTTTCCCCCCCATACACACATTCAATCTGGCACACACAGATGACATAAACTACTGCATGCACTTACAGATACTAGCATTCTGAGGGAGCTCTCAATTACTTTGATTGACATTTTCATTTCATTGGTAGGTTCATCCTCACTGTGTTGGCATGGCGGTGGAATTTCAGAGGGCTTAATTTACACTCAATTTGTTGAGTTGGTGCTGAACTCGAAAGCCAGCTTTGAAGTGTAAGTGTGATGGTTACACATCCAAAGACCAAATGATATACTCTGTGACAGAATACGCTACTAATGTTTAAAAAAAGAAAAACTAGAATACCCTCTATTTGTCTATTCAAATGTGTTTAAAGTCACTGGAAGTCCAAAAGGAAATATTTCTGTGTGTTGACGTATATAATGGCATCAGCATCAGAACATGGCCCATGTCAGGAGGACTCGGCATTGGACAATAAATCTGCATACTGTCCGATTCGTCAAGCATGAATGATACGGTGTCTGAGCTGTCTGAAGTGAGGTGTATGTGCAGAGCCTAAAAAAAATAACACCAACGCAAGTCACAGCCTGTTTACCCTGCTGCCCTCTGCTAAGCAATACAGAAGTATCCACTGGCGTAACACCAGGCTACGAAGCAACTTCTTTCCTCAGGCTGTGAAACTCCTCAATTATGGATCTATCCATTTAGAAAATCTTGTTTTTGTGTGTAAAGGCACTACAACTTAGAATTATCATTTACAATATGATATCAAAAATATAAATGTATTGTAAAATATTGTAACATCCATAAGAGATGGCTCAACAACAAGAACATTTCACAAAATTATCAAATTTGACTCATCAATAACTGACAAAGGGAAAAAAAACAATTGTGTTTTGCTAGTCACCTATTAGCTTAAACCAATGGCATTTTACATTGAATAAAAAAGCTTAGTGGCTAGCTGACTTTTATTCTACTCATAGCTTAACAAATGTATTATTTTTTCAGCATATCATTGTGAAAACAGATCCACTAACATTGCTGTAGCGAAAGCAACATGCTAGCAGACCAGCGAGTGAGATGCCCTGTTAATCTGTCGACTTGTCTTTTCCTCAAAATTCAAAATATTCCCACACTGCTGATTTATTCCTGGAAGAACAGCACGTCATCTTTTTCTTGACTGCTTGCCTGGTGCTGTGGTGTCACAAAAGTCCAAATGATGGGCCGGATAAGTCTGGTTTTCCGCTCAAACACTTTACCTAAACCTG
The DNA here is from genome assembly GCA_963678695.2 of Diplodus puntazzo. Classification (NCBI taxonomy): domain Eukaryota; kingdom Metazoa; phylum Chordata; class Actinopteri; order Spariformes; family Sparidae; genus Diplodus; species Diplodus puntazzo. The sequence continues at coordinate 23,061,933 of OZ023162.1, forward strand.
CTTTTTCAAGGTCTAGTCAGGAATAATGCTCAAAGAAGTCCACTGGAGATGAACAGGCCCAGGTTCAAAAGAGTTTATTGCATGTTCTCAGACAGCAACAAATTCGAGTCAATCCTGGTCATTACCCCTATTCTTTTTTTTTTTTTTTTTTTACTGTTGGGAGGCTCTGAAGAGTGTCTTCCTCTTCCAAACCATTTCTCCGGGGCCCATTTTTAAAAGTGTCTGGTCAAGTCTGGCATTTCGGCAACTTTCCTGCTGGGGCAAGTCTCGACATGTCTGACACTATTGTCTCTGGGCTTTTACACTTTTATGTTTTTTTTTATATATAATGGCAGATCACACACACAAGATTTCTCTCTCACAAATACACCTGGGTGTTTCTTAACTTGTGATTGTTAATAAATGTGTACAATGTTGAGGTGCACTTTTGCAGATGAGGTGATACACACATGGCTAGGGTATTTCAAATTAAATGCGTATCTGAAAGGTGATGACATGGATGATGTTTTTCCTGTGCATGAATAAATTGGACCGGTGATCACTGAATCAATGTATTGCTAGTTGTAGTTTGGGACGTAGCATTCCATCTGGATCTGCAACACCCCAAACTACTAAACTAGCATGTTGTTGAACAATCCTGTGTTGTATAATGACGAATAAATTGAATCTTAAAACTTGAGCTGATGTCACACTCATGGCATGCAGAGCTGATGGTCCCTGTTCCGTCCACTTTGAAAAAACATAGATTGGTTTATGTCACTGAAAAACAAACTTCAAGTAAAGTTTGAACTCTCTTTTAATCCAATACGAGTAACTTTGAGAATACTCTTACCAGTGCCCTTGAACCTCTAAATGTACATGCCACCCAGAACTCTGGGATGTGTTTGTGTGTGGGTAGGCATGTGCATATGCATCGAATTTTCAATTCATGTTTTTATTCATGCGTTGGAATTTTTGCGCTATTTCCTCTGCTGTTGCTTGCTGCTGGGATTTTGCTCGTGGCTATCCTACCTACTCAAATTTCAGGTAGCTGCAGTCTTTACCCCAGAGGAAGGTCCTCGGGGAGGTCTTGTTGTTTGAACAAAACTTTCCACCGTATCTCACTGTAAAAAGTAAAGGAGGCTGCTTGCACGCTGGTGTGTATGCCATGCATAAGGGAGTGGAAGAGAGAGAGAGGGAGAACGAGAGTAGCTTAAAAAATATCCCTGTGGAGGGCTTTTAACCTATTCACCGCCGGGCTAACACAACCAGGAGGCTTTATATTACAAGTAATGTAAGGTGTGACGTAGCCTACTAGAAAACTAATTTATGCCATTTTGTGGAATACATTCTGACCACACATACACTAGAAAGTGCTTGTGTGGCACACATGCATACCGTACTGCATATAATAATAACCGTGCCTTATTCTTCATCCACAGCTTGTTAACTCTTATCAGAAATGGTATAATGAAAGAAAAGAGAAGGGGAGGGGCAGATGTTACTAATACTCGCCCAACCATATATTGGGAGCGGATGCGTAGCTAATGAAATGGACGACAAAGAGGACATGTTGCTGATATAGTGGTAATTACCGGCTGCTGCTGCTGCTGCAGTACCTCCACTGCCTCAGTCACGTGCTCGCAGCCCTGAGCATGACTTAGGCGACGCTCTGAGCAACTCTTCTCTCACTACTCCTCTCGCTGCCTGTCACTGCTCCTGTCCATCTCTCTACCTTTACTTCTGTTGTCCGTTGCCTATCTGTCCTTGCATGGGTTTTCCACAGTATCACCATTCACTGTTTACCTGCGTCAGGTGACGGGGCATTACACAAGTGCCTTCTGTAAAATATGAATTGCATCAAGTCACAAGGTGAAATCTCATATGATTATTATTATTAGCGAAAATCCCGTAACTGTTCCGACTTAAATAATAGCTCTAGTGTTATTTCATCTATTATGATTAATGTCATTATATGAGCAAAAACTAACAGTAAATTGATCTGTGCGGCACTCCATTATCCATCAGGCGTTTCTTCATATCCTTTGAATAATCAGCAATAATCAAACAAACAGAAAATAACCCAAAAACCAAATGTGTTATTTAGATTTTAAATGTGATTGCTAAATCCTACTGTGTGCACCAGTCCTTGACATCACCTTATTCCTAATGTATCCCCACCCTCCTCAAACTAGTGAGAAAAGCGCAGAAATCTCTCATTTTGAAGCAATGACATTGCCTTTGTCATTTTTGTCTTTTTCAGCTTGGCACAAATGTATGTATTCATGTAGTATCCCATAACCTGTGACAAAGCTTGTTGAGAAATAGTTGTTTGGGGGCTTTTATTGTAAAATAATGCCACATCCTCTGCTGAGTAAAATTCAATTTACTCATCAATTGTCATGCTACTGCACTCTTCCGGAGCCCTTACTTTTAGTGCCCTGTTTGTGACACAAGTCAACAAAATTCATAAAGCATGTGTGAATCCAGTGATGCAATGCATGACTAAAAGCTTGCTGATGCTTATGTTTACTTTAGTGCCAGTGTTCATGAGTCCTTTGACTAATTTACTGCCGCCCCCTAAAGCAAGAATTCTCATTACAGTGAAACATGTCGTCCATTCAGGGGCCCTCGTCATAAAACCAAAGGTTCTTATGCAAGCCCTTGTGCATCTCATACACAGTGGCCGTTTCATAAAATCCAGCTATTTGTGTATGTCGAGCTGAAATGGAAATCTTACATCTGCAGGCGACAACATGGTTTTCAGCGGCAGTTTGGAATCCATTCATGTTACTCACACAGCGGAGCCTCTTAGTAATTCTGCGCGGTGTTTTCTTCTGCTAATGTAAATGGGCTTTAGGAGACACAGCGATGCCGTATGGACTCGGTGTTCAACAACTGCAGACCGCCGTCAGATGCTGTTACTATTTTACATGTGCCCGCTCCATTAGAAGTGCGGCGCACACACATCCCACTCATCCTAGTGCGATTAGCATATGCTAATATGGCTGTAGGTGAAATACGCTGGAGTAATTACAGTGTGACGAGACAGAAGGCTTTTGAAATTGCAATCCATTGATTATGTTAAACAGCAGAGATCTAATGGAGGGGAATAGATGCTTGTAGGCAGCAGAATGCAGTTGTAAAAACCACAGATGTTTCAGGGGTCCTGCACCACAACGATTACACTGTGGGATGAAAACGATCATGTGCTTGGACAACATTAAGCCCTAGCGCTCGTATGATCGTCAGTGGGTCAGTCCCGTTTACTGTTCCAAACCCAACAGACGGCTCATTATGTGAAGAAAGATGGTTTAACAACAAACAATTATACACAGAACCAAGCACTGCGAGTGGAATTGCAACACCTGCAGAGACCTTAAAGCTAATTTGGGAGAAATCCTTTGAGTGAGACATTAACTCAGCACAAATGATATGGAAAACTCAATTAACATTTAACCAAGTGATGAAATACAACAATACAAACAAGTGCGCCTCTGGGCACAATGAAAATAAGCCCTCATTAGCCAGATGGAAATTATTAAAATAAGATAATAAGAGGCCCTCCCCCAGTGCAAGGCTGTGTGGGGTGGAAAAGTTAAAGATGTTGCCTTTATTTACCAGAAATGAATATCAACAAAGAATATTCATAAGGAGGAGAAACATACTGTTTATCTCATTAGTAAATGCAACTAATTTGAGAAGGTACACCAACAAAAGCAGGTTGCCATATTTTATTACTGACTAGCTAGATTTCTTCTATTTTACTTTTGGTTAATTTGAAAACAAAGATTTGTTCCACTCTGCTAAACAATGCCTATGTCCTCTTACTGGGCTGCTGTGCAGTAGATAGCAATATTGATTTCAGCGTCAGCAGTCTTTGACCTACCAAACAGCTCGTCTTATCTCGTGCCTGCATCATAATAGAATTAAAACATTGGAAGCAGAGGTTGGGATCGCCGGGGGAAATGTTGTCACGGGAGTGGTGATGGACCCAACCTCTTCCCACCATCACGTGTCGCCGATTAATAAAGTCATATATCAACGGCGAGGACTGCTTACTTGGCTGTTGTCATTCTTGAACTGCACTGCAGTTGCCTCACGCGTGCCTGACACCTTCCTGACCCCCAACTGATGAATAAAGAATTGGTTTGGGATTGGCCCTTTATCATTAAAATCTCCTCATTCCACCATTCCACTATGCCTCTGAATCTGCTGAATTTGACTTTCAATCTGTTCCAGTCGTTGGTACTTCCCTTCCGCACACCCTGACAGTCTTGTGCTGATGTACGTTTATGCTGCAGTTTATGACTTTGTCCGGATTCTTTGTAAAACACGATAAAGAAAACGATAAATCTGCTGTCTACATATTCTCCTGCACCGGTGATGTGCGTGCAATATCCTGGTCGCAGTGCTGCAATGTACTGCCATAAAATGAAGGCATGTGTTGCTATTAGGAGCCACATGCAAGACTGTATAATACACAAATATGATTTATGGAACACCGCCATCGCCCCTCCGATACCCATCTATATCCGCTGCTATAATTACACTCAACAGCATTTTTCTTGTTCTTGCTGCACACATTGATGTGCATAATTTATTTACTTCCCGACAGATTTTAAATAGAAAGCATCAAACCACGGAGTAACCTTGGCGCCTCATCCATGCACAGTCAGATCGCTGTCACTTTGAAGAAAAAACCTGAGTGTAAAAATGCAAATTTGTTTCATTTCCACGCACACTCCTTAGGAGGGCCGCCAGAGTTAGAAGGCAATGACTCGCTCGGTTGTTTTTATCAGCACAAATACGTAAATGCAATGAACGGCTATCAAGCTCATCGACGCTACTCTGCTAACAAACTGAACTGCATGTTCAGGGAGACAGGTGGCCCTGAAAAACAGGCTGAAGTGGTACTCAAAGCCCCCAATGTGTGACGCATGCAGGGAAATCCCGGCTTTTAGCTGAAGCAACACCATGAGTGAGCTGGTAGGGATTCAGTGTTTTGCCTAAGAACCTCTCAACAGTGTGTTGTTGCGGGGATTGATTGCATAACTGTATAATTCAGTCTCTCTAGTAACCAGGTCACCCTGTAGCCCATGTTACAATGTGACTTTCTTGTCATTTGTCCTCAGTCCACACTCTGCATACACTCTGTGAGCCCCGGCCGTCGATACGTTCCCCTCTGTTCAGTATTCCATCAACATTATCTTCTAGTTAATGTATGAACCTCTGCTTTTTGTTGCCGGAGGGATAAGACTAGCACCGGACCACCAGACAGAGAGTATAAAATTAATATTTCATAGTGCTCCAACGCCCGTCAGACAAATTTATGTGGACATCCCGTCAATAAATGTTGAAAGATTGATGGAATATGATGTCCCTGGGTGGAGCACGAAGCAGCTGGTGGGATTGTTGATTCAAGGGCTATTTTTGGAAGATTCCCGGTTCTTTGGTCTAATCTAGGGGGGCAGCCAACTGATGCATTGTTGCATGCATTAGTGTGCTCCGGGAAAATGGAAAGCAGGACATGTCACAGGAATGTGTCATCTCTATTACACTGTGTGTGTAAAACCCCTGCTCACCTGTTAACACTGTAATTAAGCATCAATGTGGAAAGAAACATGTGACTGACTGGAAATAGTTTGCAAATGTAGCTTCTTCTTTTTGTTTTCTGGGTCTGTTGCTTAAACGTAGTTAGAAGTGAGTTTGTTTTTGCGCACATGTTCACAAAGTAGATCACTTTTGTGCATATACAGTTTAACTGAGCCGACAGATGAAACTAGCACGAACTTCATTACTTGCTGTAATCTAAGACCCACCTGGTTACGTACAGGATTCTGACAGATCACCTCAGCATACATATAACACAGCAAATCACTATTGTTAGAGAGACATGCTGTATACAATATGCATGTGCCTTTAACTCAACAATCTTAAAAGTCATCAGGATGTGTGCATGTAGAAAAATGTATGGTTATAGGAAAAGCTTTTGCCACCCAGTTCTGAAGTTCAGACACCCAGAGACGATGTTTTCAAAGATTAATGAGCAGAAATTATCCTGTGCTCTCCCTGCCTCTTTGACATTTGTCTTCCACCTGCGGGTCTTGGGCGTGTGCCTGGAGGGTTGCCTGGAGGGCCACGGCCGTCCATGAAATTTGATTCCAAACTTAAATGGCCGATAAAGAAAAAAGGAAACATCTTAAAGCTTTGTCTATCATCTTTTGGACCCACACAGTGGCTCAAGGCATGATCCTGAATAAGCTATTTTTATATTAATGATGGGGATTTATATTAATGATATGGAAATGTCTTTGAACTTAAGGAAATCAGTCTTCCACAACATATGTCCATCTGGTTTGGAATATCATGTAATATCAATAATCATTTCTGTCCTGAGAAACCCCATATGAGACATTATTATTCTTTATACTAAATTATCATCTTACTGGATATAACAATTGGCAGTGAAAAAGGGATTCATGTATTCCGCGCAACATCTGTCTCTCAACTCGTTTTGTGGTAGTTTCAGAGCTCGTCCACAGCTCTCTGACATCATAAATAAATTAGTCGAATGTCAAGGCAAATGCTGAACATTTGTGCGAAGGAACCCACAAGCCAAGGATAGAGGGACCGCACAATATTAGTTGTGACAATGACAGATCCAAACCCCTGGAACGCCTTTCAATGGATTTGACATTGTCCCATCTTTCCGGATCTGTCAAACTCCTCTTGAACTTTTCTTTCCATTATTTTGCGGTAAGGAAACACAGTACAGCCTAGAGCGGCTCCTGCGCGGGTTTGAAGTAATGTGCTTTACCCTGACAGTGAAGATAAAGGGCCAGGGCTTGGGGTGAGGAGGAAAAAACAACAACTCTGAGGTCTCAAGAGAGCTTACTGTGAATTTGAAGGTTAGCTCTGCAGTTTTATGCCAATATAAGACCGGCATTTGATTCAAGCGGTGGAAGCCACTGCGAGCAATTAATTTACAATGTGAGCATTACGGCGAACAGATTTTGACCTTCTTATGCTCTCCGCAAACACCCGGGCAGCCTCTCCGTGAAATGACAAGGCTAAATGCAATTTTATTTCATTTGCATCATTGACTTCTTGGAAGTTGGCAGTTCTAGTCCAAGAGTCGAGTACTTTAACGACCTTATAACTTCGTTCCCGTCACGCATTTGTCAAACCGCAGTAAACATGCAAGTATGATGACACCACCACTTCAGAGGAATTGTGAAATTTCCGCTTCTCAAGTGGCAGTTGATCGAGAGGGACTTCTACTGGAAGCAGCTGTGTTATCTTGTCTTCATTTCCTTATAAAATCCATTCTAGTTCACATGTAATTTCCTCAATACACTGACATTACAGATGTTGGCCTGACCGACTGCAGGGTTCTTCATCCAGCCGGCGTAATTACATCACTGACGCCAGCCCGAACTCAAGTGCAAATTAGAGAAAGAGTTCTAATCTGGAGCTTTTGCATGTAAAGTAAATATTTGCATCACAAGGAGCTGGCGTAGCATCCTCTGATCAGCTGATTAACATAGTGATGAGAATCTTCAAAGGGAAAACTTTCGTCTTCGGGGGGTTGCGCTCAGAGTTATAGGTTATGAGCAGCAATATTGACTGTCTCTGAGGGCATGTTCTGCTCAGCCGCAGGAATATGGGACACTCCACTGTTGATTATAATGAAGTGGGGGGAAAAGCGAAAAAGCTTACTTTTTCGAAGAGTTGGGGGAAAAAAAAAGGGGAGAAGCAGTCTCTTTTTGACAGAGCTCATTATCTTCTCTGAAGGTGTTGGAGGCTTTAAAAAGCAGCAGCAGCAGCAGCAGAGAGGAGATGGAGATGGAACATCCAGAGAGGCTTGAGACTGGTGACGTGATGAGCTTTATACTGTTGGGATCCATTTCTTAATCATTCCTCTAGGACAGTCATTTCCCCTCCATTCCCTGGCTATAAAACACCCTCCATATGGCACCTTTGGCAAAAGGGCGTCTTTCTGCTCCTCAACAGGCAGGCGTCAGGGGTGAAGCCCTGCGATCTGAAAATGTGCTGACACCACACTTTTTGGAACAGTTAGCTCTGCAGAGTTAATGGGATGAGTGGGGTTAGGGAGATTAGTGTATAAGAAAGAAATGTCCCTTATTCTTTTTATAGCAACAGATGCTCCTTCTCGTGCTCTCAGTCATATCGTGTAAGTTGATATTAGTCATCAGACACCCTCTTTGGCAGGAACTGTGGAATACGGGGTTACTGAGTGGAGTGATGGAAAAGGAAAAAGGGTTTTGGATGCCCTGCCGCAGTCCCTTTTGTGGTGTGGGGCCGATGCCAGACACATCCCCCCCTCTTTCTGATACTGCTACTCAGCACTGCAGTGCTGTAGCAACAGGATGGATCTCTCCCTTAATATGTGTGTGTGTGTGTGTGTGTGTGTGTGTGTGTGTGTGTGTGAGAGAGAGAGAGAGAGAGAGAGAGAGAGGGAGACAAAGCGCAAGAGGGGATCCAGAGAAAAATGAATATGAAGTCACAGCATGTCAGGGCGGCGGCAACATGCGGAGCAGATATTGAGATAACAAGCATGTTGCACGCGGCAGAGAAACAAAGCGGCTCGGACGCCCCTCAGAAGATCTTTGCATCCATTTGTTTCAGGAGGGTGCTGAGATGGGGTGGCGAGCTGCCAGTGATGAGCTCTTGTCTGTGTGTGTGTGTGGGTGTGTGTGTGTGTGTGTGTGCGTGTGTCCGAGAGACAGAGCGAGAGAGTCACTTCATCAGATGTGTCTTACAAAGTGAGGACAGAACATTTCCCTGAAGTCCTGCACTTAATATTTGAAGCAAACCTGCAGAAATTGATTGATTGAAAATGATTATTATTCTGCCGGGGAGCGGATGAGTGATGCTCTACTCGGGCTGTGTGGCTTACTGTAGCTTTGCTCCTGCTGCATTGTACTCTGCCTTTTTTTTTTGCTGTAATCTAAGAATCTTTCTGACTCACCTGGTCACATACAGGGTAATAACAGCTCAACTGAGCATAGTACGGCACATTACTATTGTTAGAGAGACGTACTGTATGCAATATGCATATGCTGTTAACTCAACAATCTGAAAGCCCGCCTGCACGCACAGTCCGAAGTCCTGAATAATAAATGACATCCGCCACAGAAGTGGTTCTCCTGCTCCGCTGAATTAAGTATGATTGATCCGCATATTGCTACTGAAACTATAGGAGGCACTCACTATCAATTGAGTCCATCCTATAGTTGCACAGGAGGTGTAAAATAAGATTGCAACTAGCTGGGGGTTGACGCAGGATAAGCACTGAGTAGCACTTATAAAGGGTACAGGCCATTAAACCGTGCGCTGGATGCACTGAATGGGAAGCGGCTCTGTGACATCACGCCGCCAAAGAGCGATGGCTTAATTAAACTTTCATCCGACAAATATTCATGTGCGTTTAATGATCCCGAATCACTTCATTCCACGTGAATTATGAATATTAATGAACAGGAGGGAGAGGCAGCGGGAGTTTGTGTTGTGTATATACGTTGGAGCCTAAAGCAAGGGTGGGTGCTGGTGAAGGAGAAGGATGTGTCGAGCCACCAGTCAATCACTTGACAGCAAACCCTGCGGGCCAGAGGTCATTATTGGAAGAGAGCATGCAGTGTGTGTGTGTGGCCTCATTATAGTAACCTTGTGTGGAAGCACTAAACCGCCATAAGATGTCACCCAGATCTGACCAGAGCAGCGGTGGCCGGTGGTGTCCTATTTCTGGGGTCCTGCCCTGTCAGTTGAACGCTCGCCGACCACCATCTTGCCCTTGAGCGTTGCTCCCATTTTCCTTCCTCTCCTCTATTAATTAAAACAATGTGGCCAAGTCTCATGTGCAGACAATTCCAAAAAAAAAAAAAAAGACCCTCAGTCATAAAAACAGAAAGCGAAGCACTAATGACATCAAGCGTAGAATGTGATGTGTTTTGGAGCTAAAGTGCGTACCGCTGTTTCATATTTAGCTCCAAAGTGGTTTCTGTAATTGCTATAAATTAGCACAATGGTTTTTTTCTGCTTGAGCACTACTTGTTTCCAGACAGATTAAAAGGCATAACAGTGCTCTGCTTGTTAATGTCTTGGATCATAAAGTGAAAGTCAGGCAATTCTGAGAGTTTCCACAGTACATTAAACTCGAACAGCCGAGTGCACATGTGCCTTGAGAAATAATGAGCGCTCAGAAATATATAGATATTTCAGTGACATATGACGCGAACCACCGATCAATTACAACTGAACCTGGGATCTTTCCAGTCAACCACTCATGATGAATGTCACGATGTCACTGGTAAACAAAAGACTGAACGTTCTCGTACATGCATGAGCGACAGCAAAGACCTTGCGCTATCTAAAAACTCCTCACGAGTTCCATTCATTTGAGATGTAAATGTGTTATACCCTCGACTTAAACTTTACAATAGAAACACTCTTGAAAACAGTTCCAAGGACAGCAATATCACCCCCCCTAACAAGCCATTCGGAACCCTCTAATGTTGTGAGAAACCTGAAATAGGGCTACAGGCTAAAAGAGAAACATGAAAAGAGGATATTCCTATGACAATCAAATCCAATTCCCTTCTCCGCATTAAAGAAGAAAAGAAACTTTTTTTCTTCGACAGTGCATAGCAACCGCCTGGCATCCCCACAGAGATGGAGCCCCACTAACTCAACGCTGACATAACCAGTATGACTGGATCAATGCTGCCATCTACTGCCACTCCTCAGTCTCTTCAGCGTCAGCTCGGCTTACATCACTGCATTTAGAGTAATGAATGAAATGTTGTTGTTTTTGTTAGGGGATTTACTTGATTAGATTAGAAGTGAAAAGAAAAATGACTTTATTTATTAACAAAGCAAAAAAAAAAAAACATTGTTCAGTAATGAGGGTTTTACAGATCCAGCATGTTTATCCCTCCCCTCCCTCCATTTCCACTTGGTATACTTCGTCCAACGGAACAGCACTTTCATAGTGCTCTTCTGAATTCCTTCCAATGGTTATAAAAAAGAGGGAGGAGGAAATACATCAGGGAGATGTATGGGGTAATGGCAATGTAGGGACCCAAAATAGATGCAAGGGCTTTAGTCATCAAATAGTATACTGCGCAGGTGTGGTTTTATGGTTTAGACTTTTTTTTTTTTTTTTTACTGCTTCCATTGCAACCTTGCACCATTTGTAAATCATAAGCATTTTGTGGGAAAGCGCCGATACATCCCACACATCCAATACGTCAAGCGTTAACAGCTATGCACAACAGCGAGGGGTCCCACAGGATGATGATGACAGCCAAGACTTTTGGTGTTAAACTGCAGTGTTTATTGCCACGTGAGTAATACAAGTGATGGAAATGGCAGCACCTTTGCGTGGAGTAAATAATGAATGTCGCAGAGACTGCAAGGTGGGGATTACTTCAGAATGGATGGAGCGTGCAGTCCACTCTGATCTTTCATAAATTAGAATGAAAAGGAAAAAGGAGCACAGTCTGTGCCGCCTCTGCCTCTCTTACTTAAACTTTACTCGGCCAGCTACCTGTGAGGATGTTTCCCAGGCATGAAGGGGAAAATCATTACAGCTCAAATTGATCTAATTAATATGGAGGACGGACACAGAGGCCCATCTGATTAAGGTGGGAGTCGAGCCTTCTCGCGCCGCTCGCCTTGACCTCCAGACTCAATAATGTTGCAGGCACCAGGAGCACTTGGTTCCAGGCGCTTGAGTCACCGACCCAATCACACTGAGCCACAGGGTGAGGGGGTGAAAAAAAAAAGAAAACCCTATCTGTGTGCAACAGCCAGACAGTCTGAAGAAACTAAATATGCCACAGAAGGGAAGAGAAGACTGACTTTATATTAGCAAAGGTATAAGGTAGGAAATTAGCTGAAAGTATGGGTCATATGTGGAAAAATGCCATTGAAATATTTAAAGTAATTTAAAGAATGAGTATGCAGTCCAAGGAACAGGTGAAAAGATCATGTGTGCAGGAAACCCTCTGTGGGGGTTGCTTGACTCATCTTAAAGCAATACTGCAAGTAACTGAAGCTGTTTTCTTTCACAGTGGGCATTTTAAACACGTCACTGCAGGAGAAGCGCTGGTTTGAATGACAAAGTGAATGGCTTGAAAATCATTTCGCTGTTTCAGCTTCACGGTCCTGGCCCTGCTCATGCTGGTTCACTGTCACGGCCTACTGAGGTACATGAATGGATCGGAACCATCGTTAATGTTATTAGCAACACCTGTGCTGTTCCTGCTATGACAAATCAAAATGTCTGCTGTGGAAAAAGGCATTTTGTGTCAGAGACAGCAGCCTATGTTACTCAGAAAATCACCCAGACACCGGTTATCTTTTAGCAAGTCCTATGAACTGATTTGCTATTCCGGCAATTCAAACTGTTTGCACTTCAGCTTCACCATCAACCAAAGACATTATGTTGGTATGACATTTAAGAAACATTCTCCCTCTCTTGAACACATTTAGCTGCATGGACACATCTAACAAACCATGGGATTCATTGTCTTTCTCAGGAAAGAAACCCAGAGAAATGTAATAAAACAGGCAAAGTGAGTCATGTACATGTAGCCTGAAGAACGGAAGGAATTTAGTTAATTCAGTCATTTGTCAGTCAGCAGGAAATGTATCTGGAAAAAAATGTAATTTAAGAAAAAAGAAAAGAACAAAAATCCCAGACATTCAGCTTGTCAAATATAAGGATTCCATTTTTTTTCCTACTGTGTCATACCTTTGTGCATGTTTTAGACTGTTAGTCAAAACCAACAGACAAAAGAAGAGTTTGAAGAAGTCAGCCTGGATGTCATGAAATTGGCAATTTGACATTTTATAAACAATTATTTGATTCATCTAAACAAAATCAACATGTGAATGAATAACTTAATAATATTTTGCACACATACAGACCTAATTATACAAATGATAAGTTACAATTAAGAAATTGTAGTTGTACAGATATGGTAAAGCTCATTTTTAATTGATCAGGTCACCTTTTTTGTCACCATATATACAATATATCATGTATTATAACAAATGCCAAATTCTAAAAGAATGGTAATTAAAAGAAATAATAAAATGCCACAAACATGGTGAGATAATGAATGAAATACTTAATCATACTTACAACACTTTGCATTATACAGAATGCGCATGACTGGTCAGTTGTTTTTTTTCTGAACATCATTATTAATTCATCATTCATTTAAATACCTTAGTTGTTGCATTAATGTACCTATTGTTTACACATTAAGTCATGCATAACATACTGTTATTCATAGTGCATTCTTAATAGTTCATGAAATGTGACATGGATGAATTAATTTTGCTTCATGATAGGCCTAATTCATGTATGCCTCACCTCATTTCTTTTTTCCACAGGGTGGCGAAGGAATAACCCGCCCCACTCTTCTTCTGATTGGCTAGTATCTATTGCGTTCTTTGGTTGGGTTGGTTAGATTTAGGCATCAGGAGCGACATTGGTTAGGGTTAAGGGTGCCAAAATCAGATTAAGCCAATCAGAGGCAGAGTAGGGCGGGTCATGCCTTCGCCATCTAGTAAGAAGCTATCGCATTATGTGTCGTAAAGTAGGCGCCGTTCGCTACGACGGAAGCTAAAGTGTTACGGCATTTCACTTTACGACGATCCAGGCCTTCCGTTTAAATTTCGCAGAGCGCTTAATTACGCTATACGCTAGCATCCACACACCGCCCGGACAGTGCCACTATCCGCCTATCTGCTCAGTTACAATGGGAATAGAGGATGAAACGGACCGGACGCTCTTCATAAGAAATCTGGACTCGAGAGTGACGGAGGAGCTGCTGTTCGAGCTGTTTGTGCAGGTGCTGTTGTTGCTAATGTTAGCTCTAGCTAGCAAATGTCAAGTGTATGGATAGCATAACACAATGCTAACAAATAGAAAACATGTCAGAGATAAACATGGCCTTAAAATGTTAAGTCTTGGAGGGCTAGGCTTATTTTGAAATACGTGTGGCTCCACTTCATATACCAGAATGCTAACGCTGTGGATGGTTCCAATAGATAATGTTGGTACTCGAACAGCAGCTAGCGTTAGCTTTAGCTAGTTGTTGTTTGGGTAGCTAGTCGCATCGTTAGGGATTAATTGTTTTGTATTTTGTTTTTGCAGGCAGGACCTCTCATCAAAACTAAAATTCCTAAAGACGCGGATGGGAAACAGAAAACATTTGGCTTCGCCGTTTACAAACATGAAGTGTCCGCGCCGTACGCCGTGCAGCTCCTCAACGGGACAGCGCTCTTCGGGAGAACTCTTCATGTGCAGTTCAGATCAGGTGAGGTGACTTTATGAAGAAGTTAGGCGAAGAATCTGAATACTTTCTCCACCACTGATGTTGGATTCATTTCCGAGTTACGGCTAACTTTCGGATCCATACAGTCGGCGGGCTGCCATCTTTGTTTTGATACAGAGACAGGACATGATCTTAACTATAGTCATAGAAATTATATGTGAACAATTTTATCTCACAAGTCAAGTCTTGTAGCCTCATTGAAACGGCATTCCTTGATTGACTAAACAGCACCAATGCACAGTGACATCATGTATGTAACTAAAGCATCTTTGGACAGGGTTAACCAATGATTGAATCTAATATTAAGGTCTTTTTCTGATTATTAGAATCCGTTTTTCTTTTTAAATTCCAATTGCAGGTGTTCTGCCTTTTTAAAAAAATGAATATGCATGTGCTGTTGCCAGTTTGGCACTTCATAAATGACATGGTGTGCCACTCAGTCACTTCTTGAAAATAATAGAAATGGACATAAATTGGCCCCCTCAAATAATATTGTTAATAAAGCTAATAGCTATTAGCAAATAAATGTCTCCAAAAAAGGGCACTGTATTCTAATTTATTAAATAATAATACTAATACTAATAATAATAATAATAATAATAATAATAATAATAATAGTAGTAGTAAAGCAAAATGATATTGATGTGTATGTGAGTTCATTCTTGAGTCTTTTTTTCCCCCTTATGATTCCAAATTGGTTCAATCCAGTTCACAATCACAGAACGAAAAGCCACATGGGTCTTTACCACCAGTACCCAAATAGCCAAATCAAATAAGGAAATTAAGTCTAAAATCGCAGCCTCTGTATTCACAGGTATACTCAGGGCACCATTAGTCAGTCAAGTTTGCAGCTTGGACCTTAGCTCCATCAAGAGGTTGCAGAGAGTATGGCTAATATTGTTTCTGTGTGGCTGGTTCTAAGATGATATTGATTACTGCATGATCTAGAGAGTAAACAGCAGGAACATGGTAGGAAATAACAATAGTTATCATTTCTTCATATCGCCATAATTTCTTTTTAGGAAGACATGAATTGTCATGTGTTCCTGTGAGGTGGGTTAGTGCATATGGTAACCTCTCTTGCTGTCAGTGTGTTTTATGTTATCATTACCTTTTCTTGGAGAAGTTTTTTCCTGGTAAAATGTTCTGTCTTTAAATACAGTACTGCTTGTTCTTGCAGCATAGCAGCTTTGATAGTCCATGTGTTTTGTTTTTGTTAAATGTATCACAGTGTGGCACTTGTAGCACATCATCGACATACTTATTTTTTTAAGCTGTATTGTTTTGTCCCTTCCTAATACCCTGTGTTCTGTCCCTTTGTCCCATCATAGGCAGCACTCACAGCAGCAGTCCAGGGAACTCGCAGAATTCAAGTCCTGTAAATACCCCAAATCCTCATGGCCAAAGGTAAGAGTGTCCCATGAACAGTTTTGTCAGTAGAATTACAGCAGCTTCTGGCTCTTCTTAACCTCTCAGCCTCAACTTGGATAGACCTTTGTGTCTCTCTAGCTTTGCAGAAACAGCCATTAGCATGCTGGTTCTGGGCTGCATTTTAAGCAGGTGGCTTTTTGAGCTTACTTGAAGGCATACATCACGTGACTGTGTCAGGTAGAGCTGCACCAATCAATCAGCCAGAGACTCAGCCACTCTAAGCATATTCTGTGATGACTGGATGGTCAGTGTGGGATATATCCAGTTTGGGCCAAATAAATTGTCTATATAATTTTAGGATAAGATAACAGCAGGGAGGTTCCTGTAGTATGAGCCTAGTTTAACTGCGCACATGTCACTGACTCCTTCTGTGTTTACCTTTTCAATAAGAGTCCTGGACATCAGTAAACATAGTGTAAATGCTTATCAGGGGGCTTAAATTTACAGAGACCATTTCACAAACAGGCCACTCAAGAATATGGACTAGGGTACAACATGTTGGATAAACTGGGATTTACTGTAATTAGGTTTCAGTTAGATTTTATTAGATTTATTTTTTTAATGATTTGTTTAGTTCCTTAATTGTCCTTATGGTTATACAATTTGAATTTTCCACTTCAAAAGATGCAAAAAAAAAATTGTTGGGCTGAGAATGAAGCCTTCTTGTAACGCAGTTAATAATTTTGAGTTTTTAATTGGTACCAGGCTCTCTTTGTGCGTGTTGAATATGTTCCCGCTTCCTCCTTATTCAGTATTACTTGCTGCTGTTGGCAGTACCCTGTGCACAGAAATTGGAGCACTGGCAAAAGATGTTGCATGAAATGGGATTGGACTGGTCTGTATTTACACAAACAGAAGACTGTGTGCAATCCTTTCCGTGTTGCATGCCAAATTTCATGCCCCAGTGCCTGTACAGGGCATTTACTGGAAAAGTTAAAAGTATTTGCCTTAGAGTTCAATTAGACAGTATCAGAATAATGTCATATAGTATGTGCGTATTGTGTTTGTTACATTGTGTCCTGTTGTACTACTGGAGTGGAGAGAAACTTGGCTTTTAGAGTATTTCTTGGAAAAACTGAATCAAATTTAGTAGTTAGAAATAACTGCTGTGTTTGATTCTGGTATATATCATCTTTTGTAGAACCAACTAAAATTCAAAATGTTCTTACTGATGCATAAACAGTTATGCATGAATAGTTTACAGCATATTAAGCAAGCTCTCTGATGAGGAATGATCTGATTTTGATTTGCATAACACATCCTCTGTTTTGGATTTTTCACCCCTGATCACATCTTTACAACAACATGTGAGCAGCGTGTGGAGGAGGGTGTTTGTTCATGATGTATCCTATTGAAACAACACAGGTTGTCATCACACCATCCAGGTGAACTCACAAGCTTTTACGAAAACAACGGCATAAGTATTCTGACATTACATGGGAGAGGTCGCAGCACAGTCACTGGAGGGACGCAATACCAGAAAGTGTCTCTTGCACATTGGGTTTTCAGCAGATGGCGAGTGATGGCGTGAGTGGAGATCAGCCACTAGTTATTGGAAGGCAGCATATTTTTCAGACAAATTTTAATAATGATCACAATGGTGAAAATTGGATTTTGATGTGTGACTGAGACTTGTTCTGTATCAAGACATAATCTTTCAAGAGAGAATCGCGATGAATCCGAGAATCCTTTTATTATCCTCGTCACTCCTAAACGTCCTCTGTGCTGTTGTCTTTGTCACCGTCACTAATTGCCACAGTCGGCTTTGGGACAGTTCATTTGTGTCTTTATTTTTTCTTTTTACCTGACATGAAGGATCTTCACTATAGCAGCATTTGTCTTGTTAGAAAAACAAGCCAAAGCTTCGGTGATGAAACACTAATTTCAACATTAATTGTGTATAAATCCAGGCCCTTGGAACTGGATCAGTCAGACTTTGCTCCCCAGCTCAGCTGATGGACTTGTTTGTCAGATATTCAGTAGCAGATTTTGGCACACACCGTCGCTTTTTTAAAAAATTCCATTGCTTGGTTTTTCCAACAACAACAGCAGCGTGCAGCGAATACAACAATTATTTTCCTGGTCGGTGCAGTGCATGTAATGTCTAGTTGATGTGGTGAGGTGGATGGATTATGTGTTCCTAATACATGTTGTTTGGCTTGTTACTAATTGCTTTTGGCTTCAGGTCTGACTTCTATTTGCAGGTTGTTGTTGTTATCATTAGAGGGATGTGCTATGCCTGAAATGATGACAAATGTCTATAAGCCCAGCAACATTTAATAGTGGGTCTTCTGTAATTGTTATTGTGTAGCTGAATAATGCATCATTAAAAAAAATTGGCACCACTGAAGTCTGGGCGTGTTTCAGCAATATTGACATCTGTACTAATGTTTCTGCTGGCTTTTACGGTTTTATGTTTTGTCCTTTCATTCTTTCGGTGGCTCTTTTTATTTTTCCTCCCTTTGCACATCCCGCTGAACATGTATGTGAAATTGACTCAGACATATTTTCCATAAAGCAATTTCTGAAAAAAAATGAAATGCAAGAGAGGTGAAGTTAGATCAAAGAATCAATTAAAACATGAGGTGAAAATGAGTTGAATAATAATCAAAACTGTGGAAGTCGAGCATGGATTTTATAGAAGAGGGTGGTATTCATTATGTGGAATAGGCACCTGATGTTGAGTAGACACTCTTGCCTTTTTTATATTAGAAGATATTTGACAGCGGTTTGTTTTCCTCTCACAGGACTCCAGTCCAGTTCAGTTCCCCACCGTATACTCCTCCGCCTCAGATGCAGCGGTCCTATTCATCTCCTGATAATCTGCAGAAGCATGCTGTGGTAAGGTTTTATTTTTATATGAACATAATGACCGTGGACTGCACGGTCTCGAATTTAAGTCAAAGTTCAAATGTACCTCCTGATTCTGTGACACAAATTAAGAAATGTGTACACTGCATAGCTGAAATGGCAAAAGCGACACGGTCATCCTGTTGTCTGTCTCTTACTTCATCCGCAGATGAACAATGTGATGTGGCAGCTCCAAATGCAGCAGCTTGAGCAGTTGAATGGCGGCTTCTCCGCGCCTCAGCAGAGGCAGGCGTCCGCAGGTGGAAACTCTGGCAGGGGGGGCTCGAGGCAACATAATAACACTCCGTATCGACAGCAGCCGTCCCAGATGCACAGCGGCGGCAGAAATCAGCGCTACGCGGAGGAGCCAGGCTCCGGCCGCCATCAGCAACACGGCCACGGCCGGGACAGCTATCACCACCAGAACGACAGGAGCGGCAACCGTCACTACAGCAGCAGAGGCGGAAGCAGACACCATGAGGACAGGGGTGGCAGCCGTGGCTACCAAGACAATAGGTGGCGACGGTAAAGAGACGCTTAAAGGATTCCTGCAAAGACTTCAACTCTTCACAAATATATGGACAGCCTTCTAAAAAAATTATCATGAAATTATGTTCACAAACTCACATGTATACTCAGGTTGTTTGTACATGATCCTACCAGTTTGAAGATTTAATAACTTATGCCTTAGAGCCATTTTTGTTTACTTTTTAAGGCGTTTTTAAATTTGTACACTTCTTTCATGTGAGCTTTTCCTCACAGATGTCTCAAACTTTTTTGAGGGGAACAATTGTATTGTCACAAGAGCAAGG
This sequence comes from Diplodus puntazzo, assembly GCA_963678695.2. Classification (NCBI taxonomy): domain Eukaryota; kingdom Metazoa; phylum Chordata; class Actinopteri; order Spariformes; family Sparidae; genus Diplodus; species Diplodus puntazzo. The sequence goes on from OZ023162.1 coordinate 23,081,380, forward strand.
GGGGGAAAAAAATTCATACGTGACTGATCGTCATTTTGAGGGGAAAAAACAACGTATTTAAAAAAAAAAAAGGGTTTAGAATATTGGACAGTTTTTATGTTATGCAAATTGTATTTAAATGGTGCTCCCAGAATTTTTAAATTCTTCAGGTACTTTGCAAAAAAAACAAAAGAACAAAATTTCCAGCTAAAGATTCCACCAGCACCAGTTTTACTGCGACAGGGCACCAACCCTTTCTTAATGTTTGATCTGTTGACCTTGCTCTTTGTAAAAAAAAAAAAAAAAAACGGGCTTTATTTTATTTTTTTATTCTGAGTCTGTAAGACAAACTGTTTTAAAATGAACATTTTCATTATTATAAAGCTCCTTTTGATTTGACTGCTGCCTTGTCTTTCATGTGACCACCACACAGAATGCCTGGCCCCTTGGCTGCTTACCATGAATGCTATTTACAGCTCTTTGTGTATGTGACTAAGTGAGCTATTGTATGTTGACGCTACATGCCATTATACATGCACACGCCGGCCTCATCTGCACCTATAAATGGCCTACGTGTAACTAATAGGCTTGTGCAGTGGGTTATGAAGTAATCTACAGGTGGCGCCACAGGCATCCTTTTATTGAATCAATTAAGATGTTAAATATAACCGAGCCACATGATCAGCTCCTACATTTGACCTTTTTCTATTTCGGATGCTTTCAAGTCTTTACATGGATTTGACACCCACCCTGTTCACTTTACAGCATGCAATTATGTGTGGGGGGCTTTATTTCTTGTGCACCGGCGTTGAGCTCAGTGATATCTGGTTCTTTTATGAGAAGAGTCTTAGCACCAATTAATAAAGGCACAGGTTTCTGTTAATTTCCAGATTGGGGGGAGGTAGAATCTATTGTCCCATCCCAGAATTAGCAGCACTTTGATCCTGCCTCCCTGCATTGATGCCTCGGTGTCAGTCTGTGATCGGGCTTGCTTACAACAAAGTGATGATCAAATCCCTTAATGTCCGCGCCGAGGTCATAATCTACCCTTCCGAAAGTGCTTATGCCGCTAACTGCGCTGTATCGACGACTATATCCCTAATAAACCTCCCGGTGTCCAAAAGTGGAGGTGCATTTGCACCCTGCGCACTAAGCTCCGCGTCTTGCCTGTAATCTGCCCCGTGTCGGATTGCATCCTGATGCTCCCAAATCGCTCTAATAGAGAGTATCCTCTGTTCGGTGTCGGTACTAGGAAGGCCCTTATTACGCTTCTGGCTGTGGCATAGCTCTTTTAATTGGTTGATCTGCCTGGCGTCGCCAGCCCTGGAGCAGGCGGATTAGAGAGGCCGCTCAGTAGCCGCTGCTGTGTGGACTTATATAGAAGCGTGTGTCTCCTGAAATGATCCACTTCCAAACGCCCGGAGACCCTCCCTTTTCCAGCAGCCTCGCAACGCAAAACCACAAGTGTCAAGATGCCTGCAGCCGTGATTCCTCGGGTCCTGGCAGCCCGGCGGGTTGTCGGGTTCATCGGTGCCGCGGCAGCCCCGACGCGCAGGCCTCTCAGTCCACTGCACTGTGTGACGGGGCTCTCTGTGCGATCACTTTAAAAGTTCTTTAAAATAGTAAAATATATATATTCCCATATGTAACACTTGATTCCGAATAATTAAAAACAGTATTTCTAGTGCAGATGTTTAGTTTTTTAAAAACGTTTTTTTTTAGAAATGTGCGTTTAAGAGATTTGGGGGTTTGAAATCGTTCTTGTCTTTCTCTGCAGCCAAACTATAAAAAAGAAAAGAAGTGCTCCACAGTTGTTCTCCCCCAACTCTCCCCCCCCCCTCTCTCTCTCTCTCTCTCTGATGAAGCCATCAGACCTCAGTAAAGAAGCAGAGCTCTCGCATACACAGCTCCCACATTTCCTCCTCCACAATCCTCCGCTCTTTGAACGCGGCTGCTTCGGGGGGCACAAGCCGACAAGCGACTTCCATTTATTTCCACTTCTTGGGATGATGATCACCCTCCTCCTCCTTCTCCTCTTCCTCCTCTTCACCAGGACACAGACACACAACACTAACCTGCCCCGAGTGTCCTCACAGTGATGATCCTTCTTCCTCTCCACTTTAGTTTAATTAAAATACTGGGACCGATACATGAAAATAAAAATGGAGCCTTACAGAAACTTTTCTTTCCTCCTCCTCAGCCTGTCTGAAATAGGAAATAACACCGTAAAAACAATTAGAGGGCTCATTTGTGTTAAGATAAAAAAAAATAATAATAATAATGTGAAAATTCGCAACAGGTCTCTGTGAGGGAGAAGCATGCGCAGAGCCTGTCAGAGGAACTCAAAGTGACTGTTCCCTCACATGTTCATGTGGTGGCTGATGCCACAAATTTCTTTTTGTTTTTTTTTGAATTTCAAAATAATAGGCCCGCTCCTCCAAAAACAGACTTTTTTTAGTTTGTGCCAATCCAGAACTCGGAGGAGGAGTCCCACGGGCGGTTGCTCTTATTTCGCCGTAATTTAATTGAGAGATGTTACAAAGACCTTCATGTATTGCCGTGTGCACGCAGTTGTGTATTAATAATAAACTACAACTGCGTCAGTTGCTTTGGCAAGACAGCATAGACTGACTGGCCTTTAGCCGCAGTCCTGCCACTACTGTGTGCTCTATAAGTATTTATTATGGCGTTCTTCTCGTTCAATAGTTATCCTGTTTAATTATTATTATTATTATTATTATTATTATTATTATTATTATTATTATTATTATTATTATTAAATTTGGTAGAAATTATATTTATACAATTCAAACAACGATCGTAAAAAATAAGTTTGCAAAGAAATTCTAATTGTTATTCATGTAGGCTGACTGCTGCTTAACTGTTATGCCACAACTCAGAAATGTTGACGACGTTCAACACGGAACGCAACGTAGCAACTGTTATAGAAATTGGAACAGAAATAGGAAAGAAAGAAAGAAAGAAAGAAAGAAAGAAAGAAAGAAAGAAAGAAAGAAGTGATTATTTAGCCCTCGTTACTTTTGAGTCGATCTATAGAATAGATTGCGCATACTAAGTCACAAGCAAACTCAGAATAAAATAAACTAGAAGTAAAGTAGCCTAAAAGAATAATTAAATCCAGTTTTACACGGATCCATATAGCTAAATGATTTAACTGCTCAAAACAAATCATTTAAATGAAACGTTTGGAGCGAAGACGTGGCACACAGTCAAAAAACTAACCAATAAATGAATAAGACAGAAGTCTTTTGTTCTTCTGTCTGTATTGATTAAATTCGTTTTTGTTTTGTTCTGACAATACGACCCGGTTCTGACGAGAAGTTCAACTTGTAGAGTGTGTTTTACCACATTAGACGTATGACAGAGAGAATGAAGTTTTTCGGTGTTTGGGAGGTGGCCATGTGCATGTACAGTACATGAGTGTGTGTGTGTGTGTGTGTGTGTGTGTGTGTGTGTGTGTGTGTGTGTGTGTGTGTGTGTGTGTGTGTGTGTGTGTGTGTGAGAGAGAGAGAGAGAGAGAGAGAGAGAGAGAGAGATGGAGCAGCGGAGATGTGTTCAGAGATGGTTTATATAGCAGTGGGTGTGAGCGCACGTCGCACTCACTTCATTACCACTGTGGAGAGCACAAGTTTGAAGGCTGCTGATCTTCACCGCGACACAGGGAAATCCTAAAGCTGCATTTTGAAAAGATCAAACAATGAGTTATTTAAACGCATGAACTCCAGCAGTCGCCTTTTTTTCCCCCCCCTCCACGCGGCCAAAGAAACCCCGCAAAACCCTGAAGTAGCAGTGAAGTCGTTGAGCGAAGGCAGCGCGCGGTGCACAGGGACGGATCATGCACTGTCAAGCCGAGCTGAGGCTCTCCTCCCCCGGGCAGCTGAAGGCTGCCAGAAGGCGCTACAAGACTTTCATGATAGACGAGATCCTCTCCAAGGAGACATGTGATTATTTTGAGAAACTTTCTCTCTACTCGGTGTGCCCCTCGCTCATCGTGCGACCGAAGCCTCTCCATTCGTGTTCGGGTAAGAAAAAGTTTGTTTTGCCCTTTTTCTTTTCAAATTCATGACTCGAACTTCTCGCTGATAAAACTAATCAGAAAATGTGACTCCGAGGTGATTCAGTTGGTGAGAAAATGATGTTAATTGGAGGATTCTGACATTTTTACGCACGAGATCAATTTAATTATCGGTGAATAATTTTATTTGAATTTATAGAAAGAGTGTCGGGTTTAAATGGTGCATAGATCAGGAAAAAGTGTGTCAACGGCAAAAGGTTTGCGTGTGGTCGGTTGTGCTGGTTTAATGACATGTGTCTGGTGCAACAATGCTGAATTAATTTTCTTTTTTTAAAACTCAATATTCCTCCTCCTGAATACTGATATTTGCGATGATTACAACGCACCCTTAATGTATCACCCTTGTCACCCACATGTGCAGGTTTGTGTCAGATGCTTATTGTGACAAATTATTCGTCGCGGTTCATTTGGCGCGCCCTTCCCTCTGCGAAAGTTGCAGCGCCTAACTTCACATTCCTCACTTTAAACATGATGAATCGCTGCAGCCGAGTGTTAAGTGTTGGAAATCAAAGACCAGCGGCTCGGTGAGTGATTGTCAGTGGTGCGTCGGGGCTTCTGATGAATGACTGCAATGATAAAGTCGCCGTGGTTGCGCACAAAAGTCGACGGGGAGGCGGCGTGACGGGTAAAAAAAAAAAAAAAAACACGCAAACGAGTCTCGCTCCAGAAGCCCCCCTGGTCGCTGAGCTGTAACCTTTATTCCATCAGGTATCATTTGCTTTGATGAACACTGGGGGTCCTGCTCAACTGAAGGCCTTCCTTAATGAGCTTCTGCACGCAAACCTCTCATTCGCCATTCCACACTGTTAACAATTAATTTCCTGTGCCGGCTGATTCCTCTTGGAAGCATTTGGGAAAGAAACTGACAAGCAACTGATCCCTTTGAATCAAAATCACATTCCCCCTAAAGTCCATGGAGTGCACTCTCTCTCTCTCTGTCTCTCTCTCTCTCATTTCCCTTTCAGTAGATTGTCAGAAAGACCTAAATCTCCACATGATAAACAAACTGATGTCTCACTAGGTGTGTCTCCTACCTGCTGAAAATAACCTCGAGTTAGTATGACCGATCTCTGCTGGCACGGGCCCTCGCCCTCTTGTCAAAACAAACCATCCTGACTGATTCTTAATTGCAATTCCAAATGAATCCAAACAACCGAGATGCTACTGCACACTCTAGTAATCATTAAGATAATTGCTCCAAAGTCTGAAATAATAGCCGCTGCAATTTGATGATGACAGGGGTCGGCCAGATAAAAATAGAGAGAAGCGATTCCCTCATCCCTCTGATATGGATTGGTGCGCGCCATGACTGGCACCCCTCTGTTCGGATGGATAGAGTAACCCGCCCCTGCATTTCAGAACACTGTGCCCACCACTTATTTGTAGCTGCGGGGGTGTGAGACACAGTATATTCCACAACATCAATGGCTTTTTAGTGCTTGATATAGAAGCTGGCAGGCTTACAGGTCCTGGGCCAGAGAGAGGCGGCTGGCCCCTGCATGGCCCCCTTAACACTGGGAGTTGACTTCTTCATTCTGCGAAAGGAAAGTGCTGCTGTAACCTCCTGCTGCCAGCGGAGGCCGCTGAGAGACAGCGATGCCAATAACGTTGCCAGCAAAGGAGCTGATAACAAATTCATCTTCATTGCTGATCACAAACAATACCAACATGACCGCTTTCCCGGTGAATTTTCATTCAGCTGAAATCAAAACAGAGACAATCCTGCGCCGTAAAAAGCGGCTGATACACGTGGAGCCAATTCCCCTGTCAGAGCAGATAGAGTGAGCCCTGACCCGGGCGCTGAACAGTGAACGACGTAATGGCAGCTTACAATATTTCATTTGGAGTCCCATCTCTCAGCGGGACCCAGGGCAGGGCTTTTAGCGGCGGTTTTCTCTGGAAGAGGTGAGAGAGATTAAGATCAACTGCGGCGTAATCTCACCTGACAGCATGATGAAAAATAAAAACAAAAAGGAAAAAGGCAGGAGTGTGTGCAGCCCGAGGGCCGCTGCATACTGGTCGGGTATTGGCTGGGGACTTAGAGAAGAAATCCAACTGAGCAAAAGGGTTTTCATCCCATCTCAAACTCTAATCCGCTGCAGACAATAAAGTCTCCTATTAGGCATAAAGCTGGTTTGAGAAGGTTGATTACACCCATGTCAACACACAGGGGCAAGTATGCACACACACACACACACACACACACACACACACACAAAGAAAAAAATGCGCACTCATCTTCCATCTTCTGTCGAGGATAATGTTTGACAAGCTGTCATCTCCCCGTCATTTCTGCACAGCCACTGCCATCACATTTGTCTATCTCGACAGGGGATCAGTGATAAATCAGTTCTAAAAGTAGTTTATGCTACAGGCTGATTTCATGCTAGTGGGTCGGCTTTCAGATTAAACAGTTAGCGCTCATGTTTAATGTAACACCCTGTGCTTGTCAGTGTGCCTGGGAAAAGGCTCTGACAATTAAACTCAACAAGACGCTCTCGACAACATCTTTCTGTCGTTCGTTGAGAACTGGTATTCAAATTGCTCCAACCCGACATGCCCTGAAGATGAGTGATCCCAACGAAAGCAGTGAGTTCAAAGGGGTGAAGAAGCTGCGTGGCCTGTTGCCCTTCCCACCCTGACTGTTTTTGATCTGCGCTGGCATGGCAAGGCCAAAACAAAGCAAAACCATTCAATTGAAAAGCTTCCTCGCTGTCACCACAGCGTGTACCGCAAATTTATGACAGTGCAGAACGGTATATTTATCATATCTGAGCAGTGAATCACCCATTTCAACATCCCATTGACAAAAAAGAGTGAGAGAAGTAGTGTAGGTGATAGTGAGCAGGCATTGTGTAAAAATTGTGACAATTTTCAGGTTCGTACTTTTATTTGGGGGTCCTCGTAGAACAGGTTTACATACTTTAATGTTCAAAAAACACCTTATTTTTTCATATGGAGCATTTCTGTAGCATCCCTTTACGCACTGTCTTGAATGCTCTGTTTTAGCTACAGAGCGAGACAATTCAACTCTGTTCAATCTTTGGTGAGAGTTGCACATGCGCATTACGTAATGGGCAGGATGTAGCCAATCAGAGGCAGAGTAGGGCGGGTCACGCCAAGCAAGGTAGTGTGATCTAAAATAACGCAGCTGCAGTTGTAGCAACTGTGTGTCTGCTGACTGACTTAAGTGTATTTTCTTATAATAAATATATAAAAACATATATTTTTATAACAACAGTTACACAGTGACGCACATAAGTTATGGAAGCAAAGGCTCGACTCCTAAACAGGTGTTTCAGGTGGTGCAGGAGCAGTGTTTTCTGTGGGAGAGAGTACCTCCCTTTGGCGTGGACCTTTTTGACTTTGCAGACCTTTTACATGCGCCAACATGCTACAGAACACAACAAAGGACAGGCAAAAAAAAACCCAAAACATAATAGGACCTCTTTTAAACATGGTTAATTGACCAAAACAATTCTGTCTGTCTTATTAGCTACGTGATCAATAGTTGTTGGTATTAAAAGGAACAAAGCGCTCTTCTTGATCTATTCTTAGCAGGTATGACTTCTGTAATGGTTACCATAAGCACTTGTGCAAGTCCCCACATTCTGACTGTGATTATCAAGAGTATCAGTGTGCTGCTGCGGCTGCACGGGGCCGCGCTGCTCTCCTGCAGCTACTCAAACGGTTTATTTGTAGACTATTGACAGAATACTAGCACTTGTCAACAACATGTCAGAGAGGCGGCTTTCGCTGTCAGTGGAAAGTCACCACAAGGGCTGACATTTCCTTCTCTCTCACTCTCTGTCTTCCTTTCTTTCTCGCGCTGCCTCTGAGGGGGACCGTCCGGAGACAACTTCAAGCTCTCTGCTGACAAGAGATTTCCTGACTGAGATGTCGTCCCCCCCCCCCACCATTCAGAATGACACGAGTGACGCCACACATTCACTTTTGAAACAACATTGTTTGAATTTCAAAATGTGAAGATCAGATGATTAATCCATCAGAAAGTCCAACATTTATACAGATATGACTACAGAAAGAAGGAGAAGCTGAAATAGAAAGGTATTAATTGAGAGAGGGGGGGAGAGAGAGCATACAGCCAGGGGGGAAAGAAAAGGTCTTCTTGTCTAGACCTGTTGCAATAGCAGCAATCTCACGTTGGAGGATTAGTGATGACCTCAGCACCTTCGCATGATGTCATGGTGAGCCCAAGGCAGTGTCTCGTGTGTGTGTTTCTGTCTGTTTGCGCGTGTGTAGAGCGACTGCGCCTACCTGTGTATGGACTTATGCGCAGTGCTTACACCTCCTCACGCTCAACTTACATCCAATGGTGAGGTTTACTATGGGTTTGTGCCCATTGTATATGTGTAAACATCTGAATTCACATCTAATCGTCCTGTAAGACCAGAAAAGTAGAAGTGCATGCTCCACCTTCTTTGTGAGCATTCATCCTCCTCCTCCTCCTCCTCCTCCTCCTCCTCCTCCTCCTCTTCTTTTTCACACTTGAACTGAAATCCATTTTCCTCCCTCCCTTAAGGTCAAAAGAAAAATGGAACAGAAAACAATCAAGCAGCAGCAATAAAAAATGAAAGCCAGCATTTGATTTTGTGTCTCCCTCAGGTATTGTTTTGAATGTGTGTGTCCAGGCGTCTAGGCTGTCTGTCGAAGCCGACGAGGAGATTAGGGAGATGAGCTCTACCACAGACAAACCGGGTAACACACATGCTGTGTGCTGGCCAGCCTCACATAATTTCTCTTACCCGTCATAGCCTTGTATCTCCCTCCATATCTTCCACCTCTTCTCCCATAATCCCCTCTGTGTCCTTTTCTGCTGCCTCCTTATCAACCAGTGCATTACAGCCTGCGCTGTGCTCAGTGGGCTTGTACATTTCTTTTTTATATATATATATATTTGAGGATTTTTCTGGCGGATATCACATTCACTTTGGTTGACCCGACACGAACATCGGCTCCAGACAAGTGTTAGTTTTTATTGATTCTGGCGTCTTGCTGCTTCTGTCTGCTCTGATAAAGAGCAAAAAAAAAGAAAAGTGTGTGTGTGAGTGTGTAACTGCGCACATTTGCAGTGAGAGCGAGAGAGAGATTGCAAGAGAGGGTGAAAAGTTTATTAGCTGAACGGTGTTTGATTTAGTTATTTGGGGGTTTTATTACAGCTCGTTCTGTGCCTGCATTTGTGTGTGTGTGTGTGTGTGTGTGGTGTGTGTGTGTGTGTGTGTGTGTGTGTGTGTGTGTCTTCATGTGCATCACGCTGCCGTGCTCACTGTGTGCATGTGGCGTTTTGAGCTGGGAGGCCAGTTAGTATTTAACAACCCCTGAAAAATAATCATTCATTCGAAGGGGTTCAGAGGAGCGGTGTAAAACACAGTCTGCGTCATTGGGATCACAGCCCTCTGCGTCGAGAAAGGTCAAAAGCAAAACACTTTTCACAGCAAACACCGGGCCATTAAAAACGAACCTGTCCGAGCAATTACAAGTGGTCGATAATGGTACAGCCAAAGTGACAGAGAGGCTCACTAAAAAAAAAACTCTAAATGTTCCCTCTGTCATGTTATGTTCTTGTCCCTGCTCCTCCAGGCTCCTCGTCGCTGCGTGCCTACCCTCTGCTCTCGGTGATCACGCGGCAGCCGCCCCATGTCCCCCAGGTGTCGTCTCCGGGCGTCGTCCCCTCGCACCTGCCCCTGCTCTCCCCGCAGCACCAGCGAGGCTCCGAGCCCTCGCCCAGCCAGACGCCCCTCAGCATCAGCAGCGACGAGGACACGGAGCGCAGCACGCCCCGCCTGAAGAAGCCGCGCCGCAGCCGCACCATCTTCACCGAGCTGCAGCTCATGGGCCTGGAGAAGAAGTTCCAGAAGCAGAAGTACCTGTCCACGCCCGATAGGTCAGTGCAGATGAGGAATCACACACCTGATTGGATGTGTTCAGGTCCACTGGGATTGCTGTGAAAGCCTGTTGCAACAATGCATTGAGCAACCCAGTCGGCAGAAAACATGTTGGAAATGCAGGTTTCTGCGAACCAGGAATTTGTTTAAACTTTACATTTCTTCATGTTGCAACTTCACACCTTAGTTCAGGCACAAAAGCTCTGGAAAAGATTAAGATTAGGAAAAGATTATGTTTTGGTTTACATGTTGTTAATTGTTCCCACGTCTCAGTCTTTTTCCCCTCAAATGTGGCTGGAAAAAAAAGTTTGTTGTCTTGTTTCAAAAGTTGAAACAGCTTCTTGAACAGTGGTGTCTGGCTTGGCCGCCTTTTCTTGCCCAGCTGTAAACATAAAACCACAGCATTTTATTCTCACAAGTCAGCTGCACTGAACGCAGAAACAGCACCGTTTAAAAGCACCTACATAAAAAAAGGTATAAAATGCCTGTGCCTACATGATTTTGTGACTTAGTTACATCAGAGAAAGAAAACCACTGATGTGTGAAGCGTAAAATTCATCTACTGTAGAGTCAAATATGCATCACTCAACTGTGACATTTTGATAACCTGCATGCCTGGCATAGAGCGCATTTTCAGTACAGTACATGCACACACACACACACACACACACACACACACACCTACACACATGCACGCACACTCTCAAAGCCACAACTGCAATTATCAGGCAGTGGTTAACCTAACATCATAATTTTTGATTTATCCTGTGGGGGACGTCTCATGTAATGTGAATTTGTCGAGGCCAGAGCATTACCTCAGCGTTTCTAGTTGAGACAAGAATAACGTTTTTTAACCCTGAGCGCTCCAACAGCAAAAAAAAAAAAAAAAAAGAAAGAGAGGAAAAAAGAGGAAAAAGAAAATCCCCGACAAAGAAACACACTGCCGTATTCAAGAAAACAGGGACGGCGGCCAACACAAGCAAACAGAGAATGTAATACATTGATTTACTGCCAATCATTTCACATGTGCAGGTGTATATAAAGCACATTCTGCTGTCTACAATAAGATGAAGTAATCTACATGTTAATATCTGTGTCTTGAGTTCCATTCTCCGGGTCATTTTTAGGACCTTACGTGAGGTTAGACTCTATTTTTCCAGTTTTATTGCACGGCTCGCTTCCACATTTGGCCTGCAGGCTACTTTTCCATTATGACCCCGACAATATATTGAGCCATACTGTTGTTAAACCGCTTTTCTCCACATGCACAGCAGGAATCGCAAACTTCTTGTGAACTATTGCATCTAGTGCACATTAGATGTCTGTGCACTCTACCCCACCCCGTTAGTTAGCCATCTTCGAAATCAGCAGTGGTAAAAATAGATACATAAAAAAATGTTTTCGTGTACAGCATGTTCGTGCGTTTATAAATGCAAAAGATCTACAATCTCCACACAAACACGCACCGGTTCGAACATTACGTATGTGTTTGCTACCACATCTAATCTGAAAAGACATTAGCATATTTGAAATGAACCAGATTTATTTGTCATTCCATTTACATCCCATCCGTGGGGAAAACTCCCACGATGCATTATTAAATATTTCACATCTTGGCTCGCCCGGGGGCCGCTGGAAAGGCGCCATGCCTCATCTTGAAGCAGAAGCCCCGAGGCTGAGCACAACTCAGTGATCAAAACCAACCATCCTTATGGATCGCTGTGCCAAAATACTGCGTCCTGTCAAAATATCTGATTCTGACACTGTGTTGAAAATTAATTAAATACCCAGCTGGCAGTAAAAACATCAACAGAGAAAATCCCCCCTTTAAAGCTCCACATCAAAGGCGTGGCGTGCTCCCCACTTTGGTTTGTTATGATCCAAAGATAACTTTTCATTTCACTCCCTTTTCCTTTGGCCTGGAACCTCTGCGGTCTCCAATCGAGACCTGGCGGTGTTGGGGAGCCCAAACCAAAAGTATTCCTTAAAATGATTTATATCATAGAGCGATAATGATTTTACGCAGCTTCCAATTATCATAATTAGTTCTTTAATGCTCTTCGATGTCATCATCATCATTACTGTTGAAAGCTTTTCTCAGTTACACCCAAGATTACCTTGTGAAAGGTGCGAGAATGGAACAAAATGGCAGCCGAGTAGCCCGGAGGGAGTAACTCGAATAATGCCTCTATCGCTGTAAGTGTGTGGTTTCCCTCCATTGAGAGCTAATGACCATAAATAAGGGGGTGTTTTACTTTTTCTGCAATTACTTTTCCTTGCCTGCAGTTGTTGAGCCACAGACTGGGGCACGTATGATGGTGAAGTCTGATAGACAGCTTGATTGCATCTGTGTCTGGTGTGTTTTTTTTTTAAAGCTCAAACACACACATACACACACAAAGCCACACACAGCCTTTTATGCAAGGTATAAGGTTATGTAGACGATCCCATGAATCTCAGGGGTTTGTCGTCGCTCTGCTTTTTAGATTCTGCTCACGCCTTCTCTTCGTCTCGGCTTCCACTTTCACCATCAAATGAAAGCCGGTTCCTTTCAGTGGGGGGCCGGCGGGGGTGAGAACCCCTTCGTCTGCCTGTTAAAGAGTTAGGGAAGAGGAAATCTCATTTAAAAAAGCCAGATAACCGCTCCTTCTCCTTCACAAATGGATGCCTTGTTCACTTTATCTGTCCCTTCCTGAGATATCACGTTACGCACCAACCAATAGCCCTATTAGTCATGGATCGACACATGTGGTGGATGCATTCTGAACTTTTTCCTCCGACCGCCCCAATCGTCCCGCTACAAGTGCTGTGATTAGATTACCGATGTCGGTACAGATGTTGCGAGCAGTGTTTCCTGGGCTGCAGGTGCACAGTGTCAAAGTCCCAGCACCAGCGAATCAGCTTTGATGTGAGATTCAAAGACGGAGTTAAGAGTAGGAGAGAGGTCTCGTGCTGCACTTAGGCGCGCAATTTCCGGCAACCTCTAGGCGTAGATATTTTGTGGAAAGGTAAAAACCACAATTAGTGTCAAGATTCTTATCATTTCTTTATTTTCCTGTCAGTGGGAGGAAAAAAAAGAAGACTGATTCTGTCTGGTGCTTTGAGAAAAAAAATTATGAAAGCCATTTTGAAAGCATGTGAAGGACTCTGCCCGTCTAATGTGCCTTTTTGTTTTGCTTGTGATTTTACAGGTTGGACCTGGCCCAGTCGCTTGGACTCACACAGCTCCAGGTGAAGACATGGTACCAGAACAGGCGTATGAAGTGGAAGAAAATGGTAAGAGGCAGCAGCAGCAAATGTGTCCGTTTAGTTTTCTTTGTTTGTCTTTTCTGTCATCCTTCAAAGTGGAATTTTACATCCAATTTTTTGATTTCACGACTAACGTACTGTTACATGGAATGCTGGTTTGCGCTGTAATAGCAAGATAAGCTAATGATAGGTAGCAGCAGGAGAAAGAAAAGAAAAGGGTGTGGTGTGAGCTGTGACCGATGATGACGGCAGCCAGAGCAAACACTTTTGCAGAAGGGTCAACAACTCGGGAGAACAAAAAAGGCCTGAAATCGTTAAAGATGAATGAGTGCACGAGGGGCAGCCAGTGGCAATATGTCTTCTCTTAATTACTATAATAGCAGGCCCTGCCTTCGTCTGCTGCCGCCATTTATTACCGGGCGAGTCCTCTAAGATCACCTGTGTCTTATTCTAGGTGCTCAAAGGAGGTCACGAGGCCCCGACTAAGCCCAAGGGAAGACCCAAGAAGAACTCCATCCCCACCACGGAGGAAATCGAGGCTGAAGAGCGGCGGATGAAGGCGGAGGCGGAGGAGAGGATGAAGAGGGGGGCAGAGAAAGCAGCGCCGGTTCGTGCAGGAGAGGCGCCGCAGCTCGAGCCTCAGGACCTCAGTTCGGAAACTCACAGTGCGGCTGCGGCGATGGAGGGGTCCGAGCGGGAGCTCCCGATGCAGTCAGAGACACGCGCAGCCAGCTAAGCGCGAGCGGAAAAAACAGCCAAAGACTAAAGCCAACCTGAAAACAAATAGTGCCTCAGGATCACTGTAAAAAGCCTGTGTGGTGTTTAGAGCCATTTGGTTTGAGAGTTTGACTGGAAACATATTGGTGGCATCCAAATGTTACCTTATGTAGCCCTTTTTTTTGTTTTGTTTTGTGTATTGGAAAAATGTACCATACAAAGAGCTAAAATGCATTGATTGTACTGGTTGAAATGTGGCCTTTAAAAAACAATGTTTGAGCAGGTCTCTGCTATAGGGAGTGTATGTCTGTTAAACCCAAGCAGGTAAAGCATTACAACCACGGAAGATCACTCTCTCTCTCTTACACACACACACACACACACACACGCACACACACACACACACACACACACACACACACACACACACACACACACACACTTATCCTCTAAGCTGCCTCATATGATGCCGTGCCAAAATATCAAAACGTTTGCCTTACTGTAGTGTCTCTGTGTATCTTTGTATTATAAATCACTTCACTGCCAAAAACTGTAAGATTAAATGGCTACAGTGCCTTGTCGCTCTCAGAGGAAAGCTTTTAAAGTGTCGATGAAATAACTATCAAATACGAGTATATTTTTTACTGTGACCTTTGAGTACAAGTGCCATTTTCTGGAGACAGAGTTGTAAAGATCAGGAAGGAGCACCTCGATGTTTAGTGTTCTTCTACAGCTTTAAAGGTCCAGTCTGTGGGATTTAGTGGCATCAGGCAGCGAGGTCGCGCATTGCAACCAAGTGAACACCCCTCACCTTGTCCTTACGGTGCCTCTCTAGAGCCAGTGTTTGGTTGGTCCATCCTGGGCTACTGTAGAATCATGGCTGACTCTGTAGAAAGAGGACTTGCTCCCTTTGTAGATATGAAAGGCTCCTTCTAAGGTCACAAAAACAATACTTCAGGTGATCACACACCCAAAAAAATATGTTATATTCTATTCCTGCCAGCGGATCCGCCTAAACCCTACATGTTGGACCTTTAAGACTCAGTTGTGTTTGTTCTTTGGTCAGTAAAGCGTGTATTTTTGTTTGTTTCAGTCTGAAAAATCAATATGTCTGCCAAGCCATACACTGTATTATACTGTAGAAATGTGTATAAAGTATAAAATATATGGTCTTTCGG
This sequence comes from Diplodus puntazzo, assembly GCA_963678695.2. NCBI lineage: Eukaryota > Metazoa > Chordata > Actinopteri > Spariformes > Sparidae > Diplodus > Diplodus puntazzo. Next base: position 23,096,505 of record OZ023162.1, read on the forward strand.
ATATATATATATATATATATATATATATATATATATATATATATATATATATATATATGTATATATATACATATACATATATATACATATACATATATATATATATATGTATATATATATGTATATGTATATATATGTATATATATGTATATATATATATATGTGTAAAACAGTATTTTTAACTGCTGTTTTAAATTGGATTAAAATAGTTTGTATGTATAATGTTACTGCCGTCCCTGATGTTTTTTCTTCTGTTATGGGAGTCGTGATGAGTTTGCTTTTTTCTGCCACGAGGCCACTGAGACTCTTAAGCTGTCAGAGACTCTCAGAGGGAGTAAATCATGGCCTGTGCCAAAGATGCACAGCAGACTCTCAACATTTAAAATCTCAGCGATGTTTCCAGCCTGCAGGCTTTGCATGAGTACCCCAATCAGTATGCTAGACTTGCATTAACACAACACTGCCTGTCTCTGACTCCTCCACACTCTGCCTTCTTCCCCACACAACGGTTTGTAACGGAAGAGTTCAACTTTTGTGAATTGATCAGATTTATTTTTATTTGTTCTTGTTTCATATGGAAAGTGCAGTATTTTTCTGATGTAAATAATGTGTGTTTGGTAAGCTTGTGTGCAGTTTTTTTAGGTTTGTGTACAATCATTTTTACTATATACAAGTGTGTGTTTATGTATTTAAATGCACTTAATAAAATAGCAATCATCGAAAAATTCCACTTGGTATTATTTGATGCAGTTGCTTCGGGTGCGTTCAGCCTCAGGCTTCATGCACAAGTTTTGCATATTGCAACCACAAACTCAACACAAATGCTCTTAACTGTTTGTTTTGATAAATCAAAGCTGCTGGCAGGATCCTTAGATATGACTCTCCAAAACCCTCCCGGATGTACCGCCGCGTCATGCTAATTGTGTGTGTAAATCAAACACTTACTGTAGCACTGGCAGGTTGGAGTTCAGGCGGATCCATTACCGAGGAAGCTTTTGAAGATGTATTAGCCCCAGTCAAAGTTCGCCATAAATCATGTTCAAGAGAACAAAACATTTAAGCACTCCGTGTTGTGACATTTATCATCTTTATCTGTACAGCAAACACGATGGCCTGTAGTGCACCCAAGGGCTCCTCTGTGACCCCGGGAGAGCCACGAACAGCCTAAAGTGTATTTTTAGTGGCTGATACCCGACATGGATGGTTTCTAAAGCAAACAGCGCAGGTTAGCCTTGAGTAATGTGTACTGTGCTTCGACGCCTTGTGTAAACATTCTAAGTATGCTTCATGTGTGTGTGCATTCAACAGCAGAAGCCTCTCGGAAGTATGATTGAACATTTTACTTGTCTCAGTGGACAAATTGCTTTGTTGTGAGGAAGAAACAGTCAAGATTGATTAGAGCTGTTGTCCACGTCATTCATCTTTCTTTCATTTTTCTTGTGCAATACACGCAATGTGGCATCTTTGTAATGATTTTACAGAATCTCAAATTTCTTTTCTGATTTCAGTGTTGTTATTCCTGTTTCAGCCTAATCAGCAGAGGAACTATTAATTCATATCCTTACAACAAATGTGAGTAATGACATATATGAATGTGATTTAGCTTACCTTCATGTACAGTATGTGCCATGGATAATGCACAATGGCCATCATCACTAAGATAAACTATGACAAATAACAGATAATAAAATCAAACTAAACGACATCCTGAGCAACGGCACTAATAAAAGCGTCGGCATGATGTTAATTATTACTCATGAAATTATTAATAGCCATTAGAAATTTAAAGAGGCGCTTTTCGGAATTAAAACTCAGAATTTTAATATTTACAATATTATTAATACAAACTCAGAAATAATAATGCATTTTATTTGAAGGCGCCTTTCAAAGCACTCAAGGACACCGCACATAACCACAACAGTACAACAAAAGACAGTACAAGTACAGGACAATTTAGTGCAGATAAAATCAGTAAGAGGATGCAGTTACACAGTGCCGTCTCGGCACAGAGTTCAGACTCTGTAGTCCTCATCATATAGGAAGTCAACCGGGCCGGTTTAGGCAGGGCTGTGCTTCCAGGGTGAGGGTAGTGCAATAGATAGGAATATCTAATAAAATAAATAAATAATAAAATATCTATTTTGTTCCATAGCTGACTGAACAAGCTGTTCTCGGAGGAAAATAAAGTGCCCAGAACACTGTTTGAAGCTAGAAAGGTGACAGGGTCCACCACACATATAAACACAGGTTTGTTTATTCAGTCGTGACAGTGAAGAGTTTGTTTACTTTGTGTGTTTAGGTATCAAATCAAATCAATCAATGAAGATCTTCCTTTTCTGATTTAACATAGCATTTAAAATGTATTGGAATCAGAGACAGGATGGGCAGGAATAAGTCAAAAAGTGAAAATCTCCTTACAAAAAATGAACTTTTCTTATCAAAAATATCAAATTAAGATACAAAATACTGGTATGGGAAAATGTATTTAATCAAAAAAGTTGTATTCTGTAACTGAATAGCTTCAGTGAGGGTTGGGTTTTGCTGGGCCGGCTGTTGAATAGCGACAGAGGGAGCCTGAAGTCATTTTATTGTGTCATATATTTTATCATTCAAGGAACTTGCTGAATCAGTAATTGATTGTTAATACAGCTGGTATAAAGACATTGATTTAAAGACATTTCTTAAAATTTGCATCCCTTGTTAGAGGGAAGTGGCACTAGGTGTATTTCCTCAAATGTTCTAAGTAAGATTGTTATCTTAACATAGATATACCAATGGTAATAACTTCATTCAGTACCATCATTATCCCCTAACTCTAGATGGTCAGTACAAGAGACTCATGTAATGTCATCCTATTCTAAAGGTCACCATCTGGTGTGAAGTATTCAACCCTTACCAGGCCCACGAGACGTGTTCCCATGGTAACTCTGCACTCAGCTACATATTCGAGACAAAGCAGCACTGTGTTTTTTTGGCACCGATGCCAAGACTGATAACAGGGAGTAAAAAAAAAAACAATATTTATTTATCTCAACATGTAACAGAGGCAGGATATTTTAGAGTTTAACAATAACTTCACTTGGCATTTCATAAGAATAAATTGCCCCAGGCATTGTTTTAAAAACTGTTTTTACTATATATGCCAAAATGGAAGTATCTCTCATAGGCCAACATCATCCCATTAAATCCACTGACTGATATATCGGTTGGGTTTTATATAGATATTGGAATCTAAAAACTGTTTTACCTAAGGAGACCTGAGTCACGTTGTGCGATGCTAGGATCACATGCATGAGTCTGTATGCCAGTCTGTCTGTGTGTTCGGGTTCGAAGCCCATTGTTGTGTGGCGAGGTGAAACACTAGGGGCCTAATTGGAGAACCTGTTCTTTTCTCACAGGTCCAAGTTCAGCTGTAGGTCACAGGAGTGGAGCGGTGTCAAACCTAGCCAGCCCTTTCCCCCCCACCCACTAAGACATCCGTCGCACACCTTCACCTGTCAGCTTAGTGTGCGCTCAGTTAGTTAGCAGGGGGGCTGATGCGAGAGAGCGAGTGGGTGTTGCACAGCTTCACTTGTGTCATGACAGAGGAAGTTATTTCTAAATGTTGAGTGCAGGAGCAACAGCAGGGCTTACCTAAGTCAATAAAGGCGGACGCGTCCTACAGCATGCACAATGCTCCCCTTTGTCTTCCATAATAGTGGAAGAGAAGCAGTCATCACTCGCAAAGGCACGAGGATCATCTCCTTTCATGTGTGAAACATGTGGCCGACCGTAGCTGTTGCTATGGATCTGTTGTGCAAGATGCGTGATCAAGAATTTTTTTACTGGGTGGATTATATGCTTTTATGTCTCATAATATTTGAAAGTACATATCTAACAGATATTAGGCTGCGTAAGGAAGTGTGTAATGTGTCTCCTGTTACCAACAAATAAATGGAGCTGGGATTATTTGGTATCATTTGCAAATATTGAAACAAAACAAATCATTATCTTGATGTGTGCAGAGTGGACACAAACTACTCCATACCTGTACCTGGTAATGACCTGCTTCTCACGGCTGATACAGATTAGATAACCGATAAAAAGGAGCAAACTATCCTAACCTGTTGTTTATGCACACCTGAGGGTAAGAAACCTAAGATGTATTAAGCGAAAAAGGATGATTTAATATTCTATAGCTCTGATTGGATTTGTTGTGTTAAAACTCGAAGAAGAAGAAGAAGAAAAAGAAGCTGAAGAAGAAGAAGAAGCATTTTGTAACCTGCTTTGTCGGTGAAGCCGGCAAATAAAAACGCAACTTAATCAAACCACATTCATGTCATCCTGTACCTGTTGTTGGTAAAAATCTTTCCAGACGCCACAACACAATGGTTTATAGTATGATACAATACAATTTTACAACTCTGGAAAGTTGCCATTGGAAAAAAAAATCATTGCCTCTGTTGTCGTGGCGTTAAAAAGATAAAAAGCAAGAAGACTGGAAGAGTCATGAATGTGTGCTCGCACTTGAGTGGCAGCTGCAATACCTGGACTGGGTGATGCTGCATTATGTCAGTGCTTAAGTGGGGCCTCTTATCTCCGTGGATCATTGGCAGACATTTGTGCATCTTTTTGCAATTAATTTTACATCTAAATATATTGGTTCTGATTACATGTTGAGGCATGCCAATGACAGTCCTGCTAAACTTGTGGGGTGAATCATTGTGTGAATCACTCATTCAGAGGAGAGCAAACCCCTGGGAGGCTACAGTACATTCAGAGACTGCATTTGAAGAGACACTTCTTTATCAATTCTAGACTTTGACTCATGCTTCAGTTAGCACAAATAGCAAAAAAAAGCTTACTCTTATTTTATTTCATTTATTCAGTTTTTATTTAGTCACGTTTATTTTATCCCACTGAGATCAACAGAGTGACAACAGTAAAGTAGCTTTCATTAAAAAATAAAATTATGCACACAGACAATGCAGAAGGAGAAGAAAAACTAACAGCCTTCTTTGCCAGCTCACTTCTGACTTTGGGAACACTGAATCACAAAACATCCAAGAATCACTGTGATTTCTGTAGTTCAAGTTTAAGCGAGAAAGATGCGGTTTATCCAGTCAACACGCTCTCACTCCCAGCCCGTCAAACAGACTGCTTGGTCAGTGGCTTTAATGTGCTCCACCGGTCTAATATGCAACGTCTGGTTAGACTTTCAAAATAAAGTTTGCTGATAAATGATTCACCAACATTCATATTAGCCTAAACTTCATGATGACTTCAGGGTTGATATTAATATTGTCAAACGGTCCTGGTTTGGTCAGGTTTTTGCACAAAAACTACTTAGTTAGGTTAAGAAAAGCCATAATTTGGGTCAAAATGATATAACTCATGTCAGGAAAGAAAAGCGACACAGTTACGCCATTTCCGTACGTTAACTTACTTATGTAACAGAACCTAGAAACAAACCAACCTTGACTCTTGGTCACAAAAAGAACACAAACCCTGTTCTATGAAGGGAAAGTCCAGCGTATGAACCATATAACAACCACCTGATTTCGACTTTTCTTGCTCTTTATACGACTGCCGTAGAGGACCACTGACCAGGCTGCCGTATTTGACACAATAGGGATGTGAACAGGCTGATTCGGTATTAAAAAAAGAACAAAATTCTCCCTGTTTGCTAACACTGACAGAAAGAAATCCTTTAACATAAGTCATTTCCATCTCTATGGAGGGATCCATCAAAACCAAACAGACATTTTCAGAGTGTTTTATAGTGAGGAGCCGATGAAGTGTTGAAGGCAACGCCAGGGGATTCTGCTCCGATCTGGAGCCGTTCACTGACGGGAGGAGAGTTCGGAGATTACATTTTACCTTTTGGAATTCAAAAGGCGGATTTATTTTCACTGCTGTTAATCAGCCCGACCGCTGCAGCGATCTACTGAAAAGACGTCCGTTGTCTGCGTTTATGTCACGCTACTGTAAGGTTGACTGTTGACTGGTGCTGGACAGGAAATGTACTTCATGTCATGGAGACACTGTGGAGAGTAGAGGGGAAAAGAAGAGCACGCCAAATAGCGAGAGTTGACCTGAATTCAAACATACAGACACACACTGTGTGCCCATTGCCGATGTGGTAATCTGACTGTTTGGGGTGCGGCATGAGTAAGGTGAAAAAACACAAACGATCCTGCAGTCAAACTTGCCCTGCTGGTGGTTAATACACGATCAAACAACAACCATTGCTGATGAACACGAGTCTGTCACACATGTTTACACAAAATGTTGTTTTAAAGCACAAAGTACACAACTCTGAAGGTCACTACCACAGATACGAGCAGACGTGAATCGATGGAAGTCAATGACCCTTTGTAAGTTTTTAAAGTTAATGTCAAAGACTAGAACTAAGGTGGTGTAACAACCAAAACAGAATTATGAAATCAATAAACAATTTACAAAGAACAACGTGTCAGTCCAGGCCTCCATCCGTTTAGACAGCAACTGGTTTTATTTCACCTGAATTCAAATTCATAACTGGGAATAAAGTTACAGAGGCCTTCATGTGTTCATGTTCCAAGGCCTTATGAATCAGATGTTATTTGAATCACTTCCGTCATTTGCACAATCATCCTCAACGCAGATGCTTTCGGACTAAGTGCCCAAATCGTTTCTCGGTGCATCCCCCTGGTGATGTACTGTGGGATCTTTCAGCCTAATGTATTTAGTGCGATAATTACAGTGCTGCCCGCCTCCCTGTCTTCTTTCGATAGCTCATCCTCTGGTCAACATGTCTGGGAGACGACGACACTGCCTCCCACCTCAAGGCTCTCAAGCCCATAAATCAACCAGTGAGCGTGTGTGTGTGTGTGTGTGTGTGTGTGTGTGTCTGCATGCCTGTTTTTGCTGCAGGGATATTGAGGGGCTTGTTATGGAAGTCATGATCACTGGCTCAGGGGTGTACTATATCCGCCTGCTGAAGAGATGGGCGGTAATAGACCTGTCAGTTGAGTTTTACCCAGTAGCTGCTGTGTTCAAATCACCGCCGACTCCCCCGAAACCCCACAGACCTCCTCGAAGATCCCTGTCAGTAATGACTTCAGCCCTGCACTAACAGCCCGCAAATGTGTGCATTTGAAGGTTACTGACGTCTTTTGCAAGTTTTAGCTCTTCAGTTGCACAAGGTTAAAGGTTACAAGGTTACAAGGTACATTTACAATCACAGCAACTTCACATTTTTGCTGAGCATCTTTCATTGCAGGTCTACATTTTTTCAAAGGTCCACTTTATAATAATTCAGACTGAGTGCTTTCAATCCAGCCCAGTGTCCTTAGGAGCCAATACAGGAAGTAGGCAAGGCAAACAGGCCTGGCTCAGGCGCCACCATGTGGGCTCATTGTGAACTTTCGATCACATGACAATATAAATCGTTCCTAAATGTGAAACATTTACATCGTTGCGTACATAATTCAAAGTTGGTGTCTGCTACGGTTCCCTTCCAGTGGACAAAACGTGATAAAGTGTCCTCTACAGCACCCCACCAGTCAATTTTTTAGATAGTTCCCAGTGTGTTTTATTAAAGAGGTGCGGTAATAATAATAATCACATTTGTAATAATAAATACATTTGTTGTAACTATTTCACTATAAATGTATGAGGACTTCCTGGGTGCCCCACCACATATAGCTGTTTTCTTTTTGTTATTTCAGCCCCTCAAACATCCTGATACTGCCACTGCAACTCAGAAAGTATGAAAGGTCTTTCTTAAAGTTTTTTAAAAGTTGATTTCCAAGGGTTGCCGGGTGATTCTGGAGTAATAAATAAAATAACACGCCATGCGTCCCCAGTGCAGAGGGACTTAGTCACACTCCCAGTGTAACTGCAAGGTGAGGCTTTTACTTCTAGTTTTACCTCCAAACTTCTGTCATCGTCATTCAGTGTGTGTGTTTTGTTGTTGTTGTCGTTGCTCTCCAGATATCAGCAGTGCACTACACAAATATGGCCAGGAGCACACAAACTTCCGGGTTTGCTGAATGTTTCATGGAGGCCGACTTCAAGCAAAAAACTATGAAGTTAACATGAGATTCAGAGCAGCAAACCCTTGTTCAGCTTTTCAGCTTCCTCTGGTACCTGCGCTGTACCTGTGCAATATTTTATTTATGGCAAAATGCGAACAAACAGCAACAACTGGAAAGAAAAATCCAAAGCGAGACAAGGGCAATGTGGGTGGCGGGTACTGTCAGAGTTTCTCACTGTGATCATAACTCATTCTCAGGCACAGCTGAGTACATGCAGGAGTCATCCATACAAAATCCAGCAAAGCCTGCTGTTCTGTATTTTTTTTTCTCTTTTTCTACCATGACCCGGTCTGGCCTTTGAGAGATGTACTCTCATTTGCCATTTTAGACAGGAGATTTTATGGTGCTCTATATTTTCTTTGCTTTACAGCAACTAATCAAACCTTTCAGACAGAAAGAGTGGCTTACGGTGGAAAGTCTTTACAGCTGGCAGCCAATCGATTGCTGACAAGAAACTGCATATAATGAAAGCTTTAGTCTCCTAAACCTCCAAGGCGAGGCAGAAAGTTGCAGGTTGTAACAACCGTACTTAATATTTTACACTAAAAAACAGCACTTATAGTTGGTGTATTGAAATATTTCTCAGTCTCCACCAGTTTGACACATTTCACAGAGGTTTTTGACTCACAAATATAATTTGTGAGTCAAAAACCCTTTCATATGCCGCCCTCCCTCTCGCCTTCAGGTTTTAACTCAGGGTTTTCCCTGATGTCAAAGAGCGGCTCCTAATGCCCTTAATTTAGGCTACATGAAAAAGTGAGCTCAGTGGGCTTGTAATCCTCATTTTACACCGAGACTAGAGTTTATAAAGGAAGCCGCTCTAAAAGCCAAGGAAATGTCACAGGGAGTCGGGGAAAAAGTGCAATAGTGCCGGCTGTGTAATGTGGGATCAACCGAGTGGCAGGATGACTGAGCAATTACGTATTTGTTGAAAGCTCATTTCATAGGTCTGTGCCCAAATGAAATAAAATGAAGTGAACCAAGGAAACGTGTGTGTGTCTGTGCTTGTCCGTATTTTTGTGAGCATGAACAGTGACTCTTGCCTTGTCTGCATCCACATCCAAACACTTTTAAAAACTGATGTTGTCTCTTCTTAGAGAGTAAACCAAACTTCCTCCTTGTCAAATCTTCTTTTTTTGATGCAAATACCTGCCAGGACTCATTCCTGTGCTGAAAGAAATGTCTTTCCTTTACATTTACACCCTCTTCCTGCAGAGAACAGTGTGTGTGTGTTTGTGTGTGTGTGTACAGAAGGACTTAATGTCACTTAAAGTGCCTTGTGTTGTGCCAGCAGGCAGCTAATGAGCTCAGGTGAGCGATCTGGCCTCCTCTTCAAATATTTCCACTCGGGGGAAAAAGAGGTGAAAACAAAACAGACGATGTGTATCGGTGATTGGCAGGCTGCGAGGAGCTTCTATTTTCTCAACGTGTTTAGCCTCTCCTCTGTCAACTGCTTTGACAGCAGAGCATGTCAGTGATCCTGCGAAGGGGCTCTGCGCTCCTCTGCCTCGGCTGATGTCAGGGAGCAGCCAGGGGTCAGCCGTCAGCTCCAGGGGTGGAGTCAGCAGAGTGATGAGGGAGAGGGGGGTGGAGCCGGCCCGCTGGCATGCTTTCGCTAGCTGTTGCTGAGCCTCGCATGTGTTTTTTTTTGTTTTGTTTTTTTTATGAATGAAATAGTCACAGATTCCTTTTTAATTGTATCGTACCATCTCCATTTTAATTATTACTTGAGGATTCCAATGAGGATAATTGTACTGCTGCCGTTAAAAACGAGGGCCAATTTAAGATGTGCTGCAACAGCTGTGCCTATGGCCAAGGCACATGCAAGCTGCTACACGCGAGGCAGATGCATGCGTGACTCATCTGTGGGCTATTCAAAGGAAAATGTACCACATATTGCTCATGATTGTCATAAATAACGAGTGTGAAGAACAGATCATAGACAGATGTTGACATGATTAGTTTTTTCTGGGCAGCTCCGGTAAAATTACTCACACTTGGATGTTTTGGTAAGCAGAATAATAAGTGTAATTCAAAAGGCAATAGTGTGTGCACAAGAGGCATTTGGAAAGGAAATCACAGTAATGATGTTATAATAACAATGTCGACATACAATTTGTACTGATTTAAAAAGGTGCAGTTTCAGACAGAAACACACGCCCGCTGCCATAAAAGACGTGGTAGATCAAGTCATAGCGGCTGTTGTTTGCAGATTAGACTGCAGTAATATGAGAGCATGCTTTTCAGCACGTCGATTGCTGCGCTCTCGGTCCTTTTCTCCGCAGCAGACAAAACCGTCTTTATATCGGACACACTCGAGTGAGTCAGTTCCTCTTGACTTGCTGTCATGAGGCATCAGAAACCACAGCTCCATAAAGAGCGAGACCTGCCAGCCTGCCAAAGGTTCATCCCTCTCCACCTGTTGTGGAGCTGGTTGCTATAAACATTTGAGTAATTTGAAGTGAGTATGCAATACTGTAATGTTTCCTTCGAGATGTTATCTGCCTGAATCTGGCGCCGGGCCATGCGCTCAGGGTGTATGCACAGGCTGAAACACATACACACTTGGTCACTCGCTCACAAGCACACGCACACACACACACACACACACACACACAACCACACGTCCACGAGTTGGAAAAATTATAACAGAAGGTGGAGAAAAAAAAGAAGAAATAAACAGAGGAAAATGAGGAGGGGAGGTGTTGTCTCTGTCCCCGGCCCTGACAAGGTGAGCTCTCTTTGCCCCCAAGCGCTGACTGCACAAACAACATTGCTGGCTAGTGAAGCAAAAGGAAAAGGCTCTGAGCCATCGGTGAATATAGATCATCTCATAAGCACTTAAAGGTGATGAAACACAAGGGCATGGCAGATGGAGGAGAGAAACATTGGTGTGTTTTATGTCCCAGGATTTGTGTGTGTGTGTGTGTGTGTGTGTGTGTGTGTGTGTGTGTGTGTGTGTGTGTGTGTGTGTGTGTGTGTGTGTGTGAACTGACGGAAAGACTGACACACTTTATCGCCGTGTCAGCAGGTGCCAAAAAGGAAAGGCAAGTGAAAGAAAAACATTCCTCGACAATGCACAACACATCCTGAGACAATACTGCTATTATCGTTTTTTTCTTCCTGCTGATCTCGGTCGAACCTCTCCCCACAGATCCGATTTAGGTTTGGTACAAATTGACGTTCATTCAGTGAATTCCATTTCCTTAATCCTTTCGATTCATTCATTCTCACTGTCAGTTCACTTAATCCATCACTGGAGACCCGGGCCTATCCCAGCATGCATTAGGCAGAAGGATAGAAAACATCCTGGCCATGTAAACTGCATCACAGTTCCAAAACCCGTCATATACTGGATGTTTAGATTTTGCAGAGGCGCTGATGATGTCTTATTCAGATTTCCCATTTTCCCATTTTCGAGTATTTTTATCTACAAAGCCATTTGCCATTTATCTGATGAAGATAGAAACGCAAGTCAACAAACATGTATCCCAACAAGAATCTAGACACCCTACCCGTAGACACACCTACAGCAGGCAAAATGGTAGAGGCAAGGGGTGCATTGGGATTGAGTCTTGGGCTCACCCGTTAGGTCTCCTAATCCAGGCTACTCTTGGTTTGCACCAGTTAAAGGCATGAGCTTCTTCTGAGAGTGAATCATTACTAAAAATGTGTTCATAATTGGCATTCCTTTGTACTTATTTGGCAAGAAAATGGGCTTGCTAACGTATTTTCAACTTTCTGTGTAATTTGACACCATAGTTCATCTGTTGTTGACATATGCCATGATGGACAGGGTCATTCTACTGTTTCTCTCGTGTTTTATGCGACCTACTATGCAACAAATCAAACTTACCATAATAAGTGTAGTTTGACTGAAAGACTTTAATACAAGAATAATGCTATGTCTTTATTTCAATTTATTCTATGGATCATCAACTAGTGAGAATATTGCTTTTGCCCAGGACATGGAACTTTGGTTTCAGTCTCCTTAGAATGATATCAATTGGCCATCAAATGAGTGCTTTAAGCTGTAGTCTGTGACTATTTTTTGTTAAATTTGAATAATATACAGGTCAGCTGTGTAAAAATCCACTGTCTGTAGCTCCACCCAGTGGCTGTCATTTGATTAGCAAGAATCCACTGCTCCCGGATGAACACAACCAATCAGAGCCAAGGGGCGTGTCTGAGAAGTGTCAATAATTGTCTTGCATACGCTGTGGCCCCACCATTGCCCGCGTCAAAGAGAAGAAATAAGAAGACTGGTGAAAAAAAGCAGTGGAAAAGGAACAAACTGGACCGAGCCAGAGAGAAAACAAGGATAAATATCGGAGCGTCATTTCAGAGGTGGAGGGAGCTGCAGGATTTTAAACGACTCAAGAGCAATGCAGAGTAACAAGTAAGGACCCCTGCTTGATGTATGTTTCATTCTATGTTTTAACCACAAGGCTATGGTGGCGGCGGTTACAGTGATACTCGCAATAGCGCATATGGCCGTAGCTTGTTGCTAAATCTAGCTTGTTAGCTTGTATGCTAACTCCGGTGTTTAGCTTTGTCTTTATGGCTACTGGTTCGCAAAAGTGTCTTTCAAGTGACTGGGCAGTTATAATAATGTAAGTTTGTGTTCAGCACGCTCTGAAGTGGTTGAATTGGTATTATGTTACTCATGCTTCAGAAAGGCAGCATAGCGTTGCACGGTAATGATTACCTGGTAACACTGTCTACCGCGATGTGAGGAATATTGTTTGTTACCTGGGATATCTGCAGTGATCTGCATGAGGCACTCGTCATTGTAATTTAGTTGTATTGGTCGGAAATAGAATAAATCGGGGCTTATTTTGTTGTTGTTATTTTGAATGCGCCATCTTGGTTATCGGGCTTCCTCTGTTACCATGGTTCCAAGCATGCTTGTGCATAGCAGGCTCCTCTGTGGGAAGGGCTTTGAAGGCAGGGCTGCAGCGCAGAACAGAGGAAGAAGGAGGGACCTGGGAGCCTAAAACTCCAGACTGCAGCTTTAAAGAGGAACTTTTACAATTTCAGCCCAGTTGCCAACATTTCTGAAAACCTCAGAAATGGTAATTAATGAATAATAATTACAATCGTTTACAGTATTTCAGACACCTGGAGACATTTCCAGCTGTTTTACCAGATATTTCTCATGGTGCCTAATCCTAAAAAGAGCATAAGCACAGCATTGACATAAGAGTGAAACACAAAATTCAACGCGCAGAAAGAAACGTCAGATTTTAACAGAACGTACTTTGCAAACATTTATTCTGCCGATTGGATTGTCGATTTACAGCCTGCTTTGTATCACCATAGTGTTCGTAATACATGAAATTACCATCGGCAAAGAGGTAATATCTCATATTTTGGTTTACCACATTATAGTGTTACCTTATCTTTCACATCAGCCCATTCTCATGCAATAGGAGGACAGTGTTGTTTTAGTTGACTCCCATATGAAGCCAGTAGGTGCCAAAAGGAAAAGGCAAATGAAAGAAAAACATTCCTCGACAATGCACAACACATCCTGAGACAATACTGCTATTATCGTTTTCTGCTGATCTCGGTCGAACCTCTCCCCACGGATCCGGTTTATGTTTTGTACAAATTGACGTTCATTCAGTGAATTCCATTTCCTTAATCCTTTTGATTCATTCATTCTCACTGTCAGTTCACTTAATCCGTCACTGAAGACTCTGGCCTATCCCAGCATGCATTGGGCAGAAGGAAAGAAAACATACTTCCCATGTAAACTGCATCACAGTTCCAAAAGTAGTCTGGATGTTTAGATTCTCTATAAGACCGGATGATTTGGTCAGTGATGACTATGTTAAGGAAGTAGTTAGTAAAACCATGATCTTTTCCTAAATTTAACCAAGAAATTTTGGTGCCTTTTATTTTGTAAATGTACATTGCATGTCTTCAAATCATGACACCTCGCTGCCAAGCATCGGTATTGGAAAATCTGTGGATAAGACTCAATAATCAACTATTTTTCTCCAGGAAGTTACAAGTTTGTTGCTTTAAGATGAGTTTAAATCACATTATAAAACAAAAAAAAACTCAAAACAATTGAGCTGAAAGTTATCATTACTAGTGAGGCAGACAGGGATCAATGATGTCGTATTTGTTATATTTTAATGATGAATAACACGATCTTACGGTGTGAATGTGTCTGAGAGGAAATAATCAGTCGCAGAAAGATATTTTGGAGCGTTTCCCTGTGGTACAATTAGAATTGCGCTAAAACATGAAAATGTCCAAAGGTCAAATCTAAAGCCAACTCGTTTAAAGAAGATCAAAGCATTATCATTAACCCCTCGCATCTGTTAAAATGCATAATGGCAATCACTATAAATGCAGCCACAAAATGCATTAGGCAATGATGATGTTTTTCTTTCCTGTGGTGTGGGTGGTAATGATTCAATTTCCATGATAAAGAGGGACTAGGTGCTTCCTGATTAGTGACTAAACTGGAGGCGAAAAAAAAGGGGAAGAAGAAATGAAGAAATGATGAAAATGGCCTCACTATTAGGTTTGGGAATGATGAAGCACGGGAGCAGCCGAGCTTGTTGATCACCCAATGAAAGAACGAGGGAAACAGAAGAAATCTCCCTGTGCTTTTTTCCCCCCTTCCACCAAAGGAACACGGTAACAGAGCCTCGGGGGGGATTTTCCTTGCAGTTGAGGGGCTTATTTGAATTGGATCTGCTGTTGATTGAAATGAATCGCCCCAATATCACAACTCCTTATAACTCGATCCTGGGGACAGATGGACGAGTCATCTGAGAGGACACTTTCTCTAATCCTCCGTCCTCTCATGTGCTGTGGCATTCTGGGATGTCGGAGAGGGAAGAAAGAGGATGGCAGAGACCGATGACCCTTCAGGCCTTCAAACATATACACATGCATTCACACACGCGCGCACACACACACACACACACACACACACACTCACACACACACACACACACACACACACACACACACACACAAAGATTCACCCGAGAGGAATTTGTGACTCTCGGTTAGGGGGTGAGGGGGGCAAACTGATTTCACGGTGGACAGGAGAATGAGATCAAAAACAACAGAAAGGTGTAGAGGAGAGTATTTTCTTAGTTTTACTTCTCATCCAGCAAATGCAGCAGCGGGGTGCCTGTGTCAGAGGTCGGCTTGTCAGTCGTAGTTATCTAAATGTGGCTTTGACCCCTCCTCACCTCTGAGAGGGTTGAATTTCAGTGAGTCTGAATGAAGACGCCTCTTTAGCTTTTGAGGGATGCATTCAATGCTTGCAGCTTAATTTGTCTTTTAGAACAGAGGCTAAAATAAGCAGATAATCAAGTTTATAGTCACAATCAGTTAGGAATAGTTTTAAAATCATATCTGAAATGCAAAGTGACAGCATCAAACCCATAATCTGTCTTAAAATTAAATTATAGGAAACAGCACATGTGAGCCTTTGTCCTTGTCCACAGATTCTCTTTCCTTTCCTTTCCTTACGAGCGACCCTCTCCTCAGCCACCAACCCCTGGGATTCGACTCCCTTCTTTTTCCACTCCCTGCTGTTAAATCACTCTGTGTGCTGTCAGCACCATGGTTTGCGGGGCTCACATCCACTCATCCTCGTCAGCAGGGTGGGCACCCTGGTAAAGTTGTGAGAGGCAGAGAATGAACTTTTAACTGGTTATGAAACAGTTTCAATCTAATACTGATGCCCCTATATGGCTAACATAATCAATCAAAACCATCAGCGAGAAGACTGGCTATGTTGATACAATTATCATAGTTATTCCTAAAGCCTGCCACCTGGTTGGAGTCCAAAAAATATATGATATACTATTTTATATCATCAGAGTGCTGCGGATAATTGAGGAGTGTGACAGCCGGCGGAAAGAAGCTGCTCTGTAATCTGGTGGTATGTCAGCAAATATTTTTCCACTGTCAGATGGCTGCAGAACAACTGGTTTATAATCTAACATGTTTTGTTGGCCTAGCTAACAATCTGTGTCTTGTTATTGTTATTGTTATTATAATCATAAAAGGCATAAAATTACACGACAGTTTAGACTTTCAACTTGGCCTTTTTGCAGCAAAATTATTATTAGCTATACTACTAACTTGAACATAATTAAGACAGGAATGGTAAGGACACAAAATTTACTCACAATCGTCATGTTATAGTTATTAAACCTACATTGTCAATTGTCAAAACAAATGAAGACAACCATAAATATTAGTATTATTAATAACCTTTTCTGAGCTATTTTTATTGCTTTGAAAAAAAAAAAATATTTAAGATACAATGTAGAATGTGAATAGATTTTGCAGATATGAGGCTTCTTCCATTCTGCCCTGTGTGTAAGTTTAACAGTAAGTAAAAGTGGCCGTTGTTTATCTACAGCTGTCGCTTATATCATTGTGCAATCAAGGAGTCATGCACGTATTATCCGATACAGATACAGTCCTGCTGTCTTACAGGTGTCTCCACCTATGTCAGAATTCTACTTGGGAAACCATGTCGTAACATTATGTTTCGCTTGCAGTGTTGTGATATGTTCATTGAAATATTATGAAAAACTGTCAATAGCAATGTATCATCGTTTCAGCCGGTATTCAGGGTGAGTCAGTGGAAGACAAGACACAATGGGGACTATTGTTCAGGCACGGCGTAGGATGAAAAGTAATGGTTGCTATCTTTATCAACACTGGCTTGAAACACATCTGGTGAATTTCTGTTAGCTCGAATGGCCGCGCACAAAGAAGGCAGTGTTCCCCGTTGACTGACAAAATCTGTGAGACATAAATGATTTACTCAGCCTTTAATACCAGGGCAGGGCCCTTTGCATGTGCATTCATTAGGAAGGGTGACACATCAGAGGGAGAATATATCTGTTTAGTCACAAAGCTGCAGATTTCATACGCCAATGCATTCAACATACTGTACATGTGCACGGACTCTGATGCATCTGCATGCAGCAGTCCTCTGCATATGGCATGTGCAGACATACAATTTGAGCTCATGCACACAGTGCACGCATGCATGATGTAAATACTCAGATGGCTTTGTGGAGCATGTGCACACTTCCTCGTAGGTTGTTGTCCGTGTGCAGGGTTACCCAAACAAGAGCAGCAGCCAAGAGACACAGTGAAGAACACCTGATACTTCTGTGTTTTCCAGTAACTGTCATCCATGACGCTCAACTCTTTCCGCACATTTAGCAAAATGTCTTCACAGTCAGTTTCTGTCCTGATCTGAATACATATGAAACTCCCTCTTGTTTCTGACTGTGTCCTGACAGTCCTGCACCCAGAATTTAAGTTTTATTTAAACTTATGTCTTTTTCTACTTTCCTCCGGAATGCCTGATGATTCAAAGATTAAATAAAAGTACTATGTTGGGTCTCTTAAGTGTTTTTTCCGGCATTTCAATCAGTAAAGATCTCTAGGCTATTAGACTGCTCATTTATAAAAGCAGCATTAGGGCCATGAGTTATTGAGAACTAAAGTCTCGCCGACTCCTCTGGCACTGTGCACACATAAATTATTGTTTTCTTAATTGGATTAAAACCTCAAAGTGAGTTTGGAGACCTCCCACATCCACACAATGGAAAAAACACGCCGGATCATTGTAGATTTCCATCTCATAAGGTCTACAGTTTCTCAATAGCAATTAGACAAGGATCCTTGTTACATTTTCTTTTTTTTATTGAGACAATAAATCTGTCATCTCGACAATACAGGAGGAAATAAACCACTTTTTTTTCCTCTTGCCCCGTTTCCCCTGAAAAAGATGTTCCATATAAATAAACAATCGGTATCTCCCCCATCATCCTCCGCAGTTTTTTTAACTCTCCCTCCCCTCTCCTTTGTCCCCAGGTGAAAGGAAATTGTTGGCACATGCACGTGGATTGCTCAGTCAGTCATAATGTACTAACCTCCCTGACAGTAATCCTGGCTGATCTGTCTGTGTATGTGTGTCTTCAGAGGCACGTACGCTTGCTGTATGTGTGTGTGTAGTGTGTGTGTTTGTTTGAGTTTGGTTTGGGCACTTGTGTGTGTTGACAGCAACCTGCTGGGTGAGCTTAGAGCTCAGAGGGAGTTGAACCGATGACACCGTGACACATGTCAGCAGAAAGCATCCTGTTCATTCAGCAGGCATTTGTAACTATTTATTGACACACACACACACGCAGGAAGTCAAACCTACAGTTGAGCATTTATTCATTTCTCTGCGGGCGAGAGGAAAGAACAGGTTTGAAACGACAGCCTCGTCAAAGAAGGTTCATGCAACCTTTACCTCTTAAAGACAGTCTCAGATATCTTGCAGGAAATTAAGAAAAATATTAATCACATCAAAAAATGGATCCCAGTGAGCCTCATTACACAATAATTAAACATTATTTTGATTATTCATTAACTGATATCACAGGGTTTGTTAATGTTTTCCAGAAGATTTGCTGTTTCACCAGATGTGATAAATTATGTGTGCAGAAACAACAGCAGTACAACTGATTGTTAAACGCTTTTATTAAAAATAAAAACTGCTGCTGAAAATAATGCACAAGCATTGAAACGCTGAATGACTCAAACATTTTGCCTCGACAGTCTTCTTTTTCTGTGACATGTTGGGTTTTATTGCTTGGTCATGGTCACTTGAGAGATTTCTAAAATGAACAGCACAATTATTGCAAGTGTGACAGCTCTGAGTGAACATATTCATGCAATAAAGCCTTTTTTTCCATGGTTGGAAATCCAGCTACACTGAAGACAGTGATAATGATAATGGCCATATGAGCGAGAATCACTGGAAAGACTTTTGTGCACCATGTGGTCAGGGATAGCAGTTTAAAAAATGTATTCACTGCAGCAGCAATTAATACCATTTAAACCATTAATGCCTAGAGAGTCAATAAATAGCTGCAGCTCACCTCTCTGGACTGTTGAGATAAGCGTACTACAATATACATGAACAAACTGAGACAGCTGTCTGATGCAAGTGTCACACTGTTTATTGAAGATGTTAATTTGCAACACGTCTCTAAAAGGACCATTCTGAAAATAATTAATTAAAACAATGTATTAAAAAAGGCATCACGTTGATTTTACAGTAGATAAGCTGTCAGCAGAAGCACCACCTATTGTTAGATCTAAAGCCTTTCAAGTAGATTTACACACACAGGACCTAAATCTGACAGTGCAGTAACTCAGGAAACAAACAAACAAACAAACAAACAAACAAATAACAACATAAAAAAAATCTACACCAAAATTCCAGAGAGTAATCTAGCGTGGAGTAGAATTCATGACAATTACTTTAAATATTTATGATAAAAAAGTAGACCTTGACATTTAACTGCATAAATAAGTGTTGTTAAACGTTTAATGAGCGACTTTTGCATTTGCGAAAAGCTTAAATTGGCTGTATTCTGATGATGGAAAGTACATGTTTTACTAGTGTGCCGCAAACAAATTCAGGTTGATGGACTGTTGCAATGTCTGGCTGTGGAGAAAACTTAAGGGGTAAATACAACACTTGTGAAATGATTTTAGGCTCAATGAATGTGTTTCTGGAGGAGGTCGACTTTTCAAGGGTCTCACAGTAAACTGCTGTTATATCTTCATTTTCATTTCGACTTTTGACTGCTTGTCAAGTGTATGTTTTTGCAGAAAAGAAAATATGTCTGTTAAAAAAAAGGGTCAATGTCCAATGTGAAGACCACATGTGATACTTATCATCAGAAGGGCCGTTATTATGTATATTTACTTGTGATTTATATATAAAATCTTGTTACTCAGTGAGAAAAAGGGACAATCAAACAGTAGCACCATCACAACAGCAGCTGTTTTTAGAACCAAAGCCCTGAATATGGGTTTTGGACGTAGACTAAAACAGATTTAAAAAAAAAAAAAAAAAAAAAAAGACAGACATGGATACAAAAACAAACCCGTGCCTGGTTTTCATGTAGGGCCAATGCGGACGCATTCGGCTCTCACACACCAGCAAAGGTTTCCACTTGCTCATCTGAAGAACCCAATCCTCCCTGAATTACAGGGAGATTAGGACTGGATTACGCTGCCTCTGAGAATCCCAGCCAGAGAGCAGCTATTATATCCATCAGAGGAGACAGTGGGCCGCACCTGTTGCCCCACAGCCGCGTTGAAGGGGACAGTTCAGGCCCAATTTAGGATCTACTCTGGATATTTAAAAAAAAAAAAAAAAAAGAAGCAAGACAAGAATCAAAGAGAATTTATAAGATCAAACTCTGCGTTGTCTTAACCTTTTTTCTCATTTTCGTCTCTAAAGGAGCCGTTTCACTTTAAAGCGCCATATGTGAAATGTGTTTTGAGTTTTATAACATGACTTCATACCCTGGCAAAAGATGTCTCTGAGACTACATGAATGTGTGTACGGCCCAGGAGGTTCTTTATTGTCCCTGCAAGCACTTTACAACCAGCCGCGTGTGCAGTAATTCATGTAAATGCAATTATCTTGAAAAAGCAGACCATAAAAAAAAAAAAAAACCTGAATTTAAAGAAAACGGTGTCAAGAAAAAGTTAATAAAAACGGGAGTTATTTACATGGATAACTGTGCAAATGACTGCTAATGCTGTTGTAATGGAATGGAGGCGGGCGTGAGTGCTCACAATTAACTACCCCTCTTAAAAGTGCTGCCGACTCGCAGGTGGAACGCGCAAAAGCCCCTGCAATGTGTGCATCTTATGGAAATAAAATACGAGAAGTCACTATTTGCCTGAATCACTTGATCTTATAACATATTATGACACAATTGGAGCGTTTTTACGCGGCTGACATAATGCCGCGTAAAACAAAATGCAGCCCGGTGGACTCGTATTAATGTCCCACTGAGTAAAAACTTACTGAGCCAGAAAAATTATGGGAAAGACAGATTAAGAACTTTTAGAGATTAATCCATCAAACAACAAACATCATTAAAGGATCAGAAGGGACAATCGCCAGATCCCACGCCACTGCTTTCCCAGGTCCGCAGATTACCCAACCCCGGAATGACCGCACCTAACTCTTGCAAAAACTCCAAAGATGTGTTTACACGGACAATGACAGCCCTTTAGTCATGCCAAGATGGATTGAGCAAGCATGTAATGGTTTAGCATTAATGCATTGCGGTTAGATCAGCCAGCCCACAGCCTGTCAGTCAGAGCCGCGCTGTGCTTTTTAACTCTGTTTTGATAAGAAGAAATAAAAGGACACGGCACAGTAACTTTAGTGTCAAAGCTCTTATAAAAATACCAAATTACAAGGCGTATGTTAGCTGAAATACTGCAATAATCCGAAATCAAAGCCCTCCCGTGCACAAGTGCATTTGTAACGTGTACATTGTTCGAGACTGTCTGCAAGGGATCGTCCGACTGCAGACAGACGAGGGCTTGTCCTTCACCATGAAGATATTACCAGTTGTACTGTCCCCAAACCCAGCAATGCTATTTGGCAATAAATAACATGAGAGTTGACTGCGCTTGTCAAGAGGACACAAACAGGACAGGTAACAGTGCATTAGGAAAATAACCTGCAGTTGCTAAGGAACGGGCAAACAAACAGAGCAGAGAAAAGAAGAGGTTGGGTGTAAATCAGCCTGGAGGGACAAGGGCCCAGTCACTGAAGCACAGAGAGCCCGTTTCACAAGGGAGGCCCGGGCCAAGTATCATCCAGCGTGACATACCAGCGGCTAATCGTTTACCTTTTCTCCTTTTTCTTTCTCTTCTTCTTGTTATCCATCCATCTCTGTCCCTTTCTTCTGATGAAACGGGGGCAGGTCGCTCGGTGTTAAATGAGCTCATTCATATTCCGTGTGAAAACTTGCTGGTCAACATCTGGTGACAAAGTTTTTTTGAAAATGAAACACAAATGAAATGTACTTAAATCAACTGTTTAATTGCACTCCGATATTAGTTTTCCGTGCTTTTCTTTTTTATCACCGTCAAGTGCGCGGTGAGTGTGCACTAATGAGTGAGTGAGTACAGTCCTCCTGTTAAATATAGTCAGTTTCTGTGGCAGCCCTCTTCTAATAACGACCTTTTTTTTTTTTTTTTTGAGAGGTGTGACAGCTCCATATTAGCCTGTCACATTGTGACCGTAAATTTTAATTACTGCTCTTTAGTACCCCGTTACGCAGCGGCGTGTGGAAAGGCTAACACTTCCACGTGACCCCTTAAAGCTAAAAGATACGCTTTTCACATTTGGGAACACATGAACCTTGCGCGATGAGTCAAATTTCAGCGCTCAGCGTGTAATTTTCTTTCCGCTCAAGCTGCCGCGGCGGATGACAGTCGAGTTAAAAGGGCGAAGTGAAGTGAACATGAGATGTAGGTATCTGCTCTTAAGCGCGGCCTCTCGGTATCGCTGCTCGGCTGAGGTGATACTTGCACTGTGGTTTCGATGCTGTTCCGCTCGACTGGGTAGACTGGGGACATTCCTTTAAAATGAGCAGGGCACACTTAAACACACTCGCACACACCCCTGTCACGTGCTTAATTCATACCCACAGGGATGGCAGCGTCTCGTAATGTGTTTCTCCTCTTGACACGTTAAGCTGAGGAATGTATGCGAAGAAATGGCGAAGGCCGCGCGGCGAGGCTCAGCGGCCTGTTTTTCAGCACCTCTGGATCGCAGCGCTGTGACAGGCGCACATTAATGACTCTTGCAACACTTGCAGTGCAGCGCTGAACATTTTCGCTCGTTGTCCTCGAGCTTGCATACTCTCAAGGCAGTGACAGTTGACATGACAAGCATATTTCCAGTTACCTCATTGGATCAGTATCACAAAGTGCATTTAAAGCGGGGGAGAAGCCGTTGACGCAGACCCCGATGGCCCGATATCTTTCCAGTGTACGGCACACATTCACAAAGTTGAGTATCAGATAAAAGTTCAAGGAAGTGAAATCTCAGATTACAAAGGTAGGCATGCGTCATAAAAATATCCTCACAAATAGCGTCTACTATTTATAGGAAGGCTGGAAATAGATTTGATCGGGAAGTCCAGATGTAAAAACATCTCGAAATGTTTAATTATTGCTTTATCCTCAGCGTATTAAACACCAGATGTTTTAACGTGACTGTTTTTGCTTCAAGCACAAACACAGCGAGGAACTCTGCCGGTTGCTTTTCTTGGTCACCCCTATAGCTCTTAACCTCATGCGGGCTGGATGTTGTCAACCCAGCTGCTGGCAATATCACTCGGCACCGGCGGCGTGGTGCCGTGCAGCGAAGTGAGCTAATGGGCCCCGCGTTACTTCATCGCACTTCTAAGTGTTGCTCCATTTAAGAGAAGCCGGAATGACTGCAGAGGCACTAATAAAGCCATTCAGAGGAGAGAGCGTCCCCGGAGACTTCATGGCTGTACTTGCGAATCGTTGACAAGTCTCTCCTAAAGGCCCAGGTGTATCCTTCAGAATGGAACTTTCACTCCTCTGCTGCCTGTGCAGATGCAATTTAGCAGCTATAGCAGTTTGTTTTAATTATTTTTTTTTTATTTCACTTTGCCAATCCTCGAAAGTTGCATTCTGTTTAATCATAATTGAAACAAACACGCACACGGGCAAGCACACACAATGCACGCTGTATTACTTTTAATCATCAAAAAATGCCTGAGGCTATTCTGCTCACAAATGACAAACAGCGAAAAGAATAATACAGACGCGGGTGAATTACATCCTCCTGTGGTGCAATGCTACTCTGAAAAGATGAGAGCTCAGCAAAAATGTGTGTGTAGCTGTGAAATTATCGAGTGGTACTCCTGTTTGTTGCCTCCAGGTGTGCCCCCCCACAGCTCCACACAAGGAGACATGTGTCTGCGGACCTGGGACAAATTCTATAAGCGCCGAATTAATGTAAGGATTCACGGGGATGGAGACACCTGTCTGGGTGTAATGTGAGACTTATTTTTTTTCCGACGAGAACAGGGGCATCAATCATCTCCCAGTTGCGGAGATACGTGCTGTATGTGAAATGTCATGCGGCCCATGCATGAAATCCCTCGTCACCGCTCCCCACAGCCTGCTTTTGCAGCTTGTGTTTTGCCTGCGAGGCGTTCTGCCTCTATAAATTAAATAGCAATTACACAACTGCTTGACAAAGCACAAAGTTTGTGCATCTGCGTGAGGCTTGGCACTTTGGCACGGCTGTCAACACATAACGCATGGCCGAGGCTGGGTGTGAACGGCGCTTTATAAATCATCCTGTGCTTGTTTTAGTATGCAGCGCTTTGCGTCACAATGCCCCCCCCCCAAAAAAAATAAAATCATAGTTAAAAAAAAACAAAAAAACTTCAACAGTCATGACTGAATTTAACAGCTGTCCCTTTTAATTCTCTGTCAAGATTATCAAAGAGTCACAAGGAGGTCTGCTGTCTTGTTTTCTGGATGCAACGCCTCAAAGCAATCTATCACAAAGCCCAAACTGTTTTCCAAGTGCTCGATCAAACAGGTGAGATCAGCGCGCTGGCATCGATCCTCAGGACTGGACACGCTCGGCTTCTTTCTCGCCAGGTGAATTAGAGGTTGTCTTTATTTTACAAGAGGGCTGCGTTGTTTTTTTCCACTGCTCGCTGTTATTTTCCCCCGTCACCATGATGCCAATTTCCCCACTTAATTCTCCGAATCAGATCCCTTCCTATCAATACCTGTCACTCACTTTTATATACCCTGCGCACTGGCAAATAGACATAAAGATGGAGGGGGATTTAAGAGCTGTTGCTAAGGAGACGTCCGCGGGAATCATAACAGAAAAAAGACCCTGGAGGGATTTAAACCCGTTTTCACCTGGAGGCATCTGCCAAAGTCTCACTTGACAAGTTAAGAGGAGTCACAAATATGATCTGTGCAACATGCAGTGTCGGAAAAAGAAATCAGAGTCCAAACAATGAATAATGTTTGCCCTGCCTTGCTCGTATGTGCACAATCGAGATTAGCTCAAACATTCTGACAGCAGTGTATACAGTATTAAGGGATAATGCTTAGTACAGTAGGTTTGATAAAGCCATTGTGGACAGATTGATGCTTGGACATCTTGCTGTGCAAACAGACTACAGCGAAGACTTAGCCTCTATCAACAGGTACATTAATCATCACCGCCGTGTAGATTCATCATTGGACGGTGCTGTTGAAGACGGGAGGAATTTATAACGTTAAGGGTTCGGTGTTTAGCCATGACATCATTTGCACAAAAAGACAAAAAAAAACCTTTTCTGCATAACTGACTTTTGTGTCTGTCATAACAAGAAAAAAGTGAAAACCCTCAGGTATGATATATAGTTAGTTCAAATTAAAAACGTGCTTTGGAGGAAACGTCCACAGGGTTTCTGGTGGTTTATTTCAGGGGTTCAGGGCCTCACCTGACTCAGATTCTGCACTTAAGTCTAATTTTGAGGTAATTCACCTAAGTACTTCTATTCCATTTAAAGGGGAAATATAATACTTTTTTACTACTTTACAGATTCAGATTTTTGCATTTTCTACAAAACATCAAATCAGTTTATAGAATATGCTGCGTTATACTTCATATACTGTCCTACGGTGTTTAAAGTAGCTCAAACTACCTCCACTGACTGCCTATAATACTAAAATGCTGCAGGCAAATTAAAGCATCTGTATTATTAATTCAGTAAAATTATATATAATAACGGAGATCATTTTGTCATAATAAGTATATTGAATTTCAGAAAAAATATTGTTCTTGTTATGCTGCTGTACTTTTAATATTGTATTTAAGTTAATAATCTTAGTATTGTTTTAAATGCAGGACCTTTACTTTTAATATTGTTAATGGTCAGTTACTTATTGTGTCATGTAAGTGCCTGGTCCAAATGGACATTTTTTATTTAACATTATGCAATTTTTCATTCTTGTGTTGCTCTTTTTTAAGTAAGTAAGTTGAATTTTTCTGAAATAATCTGTGGACCTATGAATGACTCTCTGTAAGAAGATTTTAAATATGTTCATTGGAGTATTTTGGTCATTTTGTTTTCTTTAAGATATTTGTGCAAATGAACAACGACTCAGTTGAATTTTCATTATTTAATTTTGACCTAAGCCAAGGAGGTTATATTTTCCCTTGTGTCTGTTTGTTGGTTGGTTGGTTTGTCGTGAAAATCGGATAGACTGCATTAACCTTTGGTTCAGATCAGGATAAAGGGATGGATCCAGGCACTTTTTCGTAATTCAAAAAAAAAATTGCAACATTGTTAATTTCTCAGGAAATAAATCTTTATTAAAAAAATCCAGCACATGAGTGTGAATGTGGCTGCTATCTATGAATGAGGACAGTTTGATGGGGATCCTAACTCTGGTGAGCACGAGTTATGGTTAAACTGCTATGGGTGGTTTAAAATTTAGAGTGATACATGTCTATTGACTTTGAAGTGCAAAATCAAAGTCTGTGTACAAATATTTAGATTGCTCTCAGTTTAGTGGGAATTTTAAAAGGAAGCGTGTTTGATGAACTATTAAACACTTGAATGAAATATACAGGAGCTGAGGGATCCTCAAAACTTCAACCAAGACTCACTGAGCGCCACAGTTTTATTTCCCTCCGTCCCACTTTCTTACAAGTTCTGTTAAGTTCAAGTAAAGACATCTACATCTATCAGCCCCGGGGCAGAGGGTTCACGGAAAAGGAAGCAAGAAAAGCACCTATTCATAACAGTTAAAAAACAGAGCCCGTCCTCCAGGCCTGAGCCGCTGATAGACTTATGCCCATTGACTGATAAGGAGGAGGGCGTCTTTCAGCGTGCATTCTCCTGCGGGGCTTACTTAGAGAGACATACAATTCACCATTCAGCAGAGAATCTGGTGTTACACACGTCCATCTGTCAAATGGCAAACTTGAAGTGAGCAATGGCATAAATAAAAGATAACCTGTCAACCTCTCAGGGACGACTGACAAACTGTCAGCAACAGGAGCTTTGGGCAAGCGCGGTGGCCGTCCGGCAATGAAATGCACAAAGGTTGGAAGAAAAAGATTTTTGTATCTGTGTGCAGCGTTTATAAAAAACAAAAGAAGGAAAAAAAAAAGAAACAGACAGAAAGTCAGTTGGCAGGCAGCCAAACCCCGTCTGGCACACATCCAGTAGGGGTGATGTAATAGCGGGTTAAGTAGTTCAGCGAGCTACAGGAGTTGGAGAGACGCTTTGTGTTTTTCGGGGTGACTTTGCAGCAGGTGAAACATAACAATCGCTGGATTCATTTCCCATTTATCGCTCAGAAGGGGGGACAGAGCCTCGAGACGAGTGCGAGGAGATGGTCGGCCGATAGAAAGCTCCCTCTCTTTCAGCTTTTCTCTCTGTGTCTCTCCGGTTTTGACTGCTGTCCACATGGCCACAGAGAGAAACTCCTGCAGTCAGCTGGTGCGTTCAGGACCCAATGTCCTTGTCACTCACCCACACTTGAGCCTGATGGACAACAACGAATAGACACAACGTAAAGAAATCAGACCGAAAGTTTGAAAAATACAGATTATAAAATAAGTAACCAATCTGAAGCTGCATGAACTTGCCTGCCGTGTACAGACGTTGCCTTACCTTGCAATACCATGAAGGGGCATTGCCTTATGGGTATAAGTGAAGCCCTATCAAACAAAACAAAAACATGATTACTCATTATGTCAATAAATCAATCCATCATCTCATCAATAAATCACTCCACAGGTTGCAAAAAGATGTGACACCTGCAAGCGTTTATTATCCATGACCTTTAGGTGACAACATTTTCTTGCAGGTGCATGCAGCGGTAAAACCGACAGAGGAAATGAAAAGGAAGCTTTTTTATTAATGTGATTTAATGTGGAGGAAAACATCCACGGTGTGTTTTTCGCCCTTGTAATTTTATTTTTTTGGAGTTACGGTGCTTAGATAATGCATCCGGCTCTGTCATGAAAAGCTGGTCAGTGTCGGTTTAAACAGGGTGTATTTACACCAACCCCTGAATTACACAGTGCACATCAAGTGAGTCACACTGCTGGAACTGTTTATACAGCAACTGAGAACATGTTGTCTGATTGCAGGGTTTGATCACACCAGGAAGCTCAGAAGGAGCCTATTCTTTTATATTGCAGTGCAAGTCTAAGGTTAAAACAACCACAAATTTGGGAGGTTAAATTACTTAACTGTGTGATAAATGATTCATATCACCACAAAAACAACAAAAGATAAAAAGTGAACACAAGTCTACAAATTAGTGTAATGTACGAAACACTGTAAATGCAAAAGCATATATGCAAATTGATTAAATGGGATGGACTTTCCTGCTCACCCTGTTTTTTTTTTTATATATGAAAAGATTCAGTGTTAAATCAGTGACACAAGGCTGCAGATGACAATAAGTGATTGTCTTCAACAGCCCTCAAGTGATTGCTCTGTCAAATACCAACACGGTAAAGTCACTGACTCAAAGACAGTCCTCGTCAGTGTGTTACCAAACAGTCAAAGTTACTAGGGAAACATTTCAAATGACGGCATACAAGATTGAATCAGAAATAAGATTTAATGTCAACAGACGGAGGTGCCAGGTAGCCCAATATTACTTGTTGGTCGGAGTCTCGGCAGTATTTAAAGCCCCTGATATTAATGGTGGTAGAGGGAAACATTATCCCTAAGTCCTGTGGTTGCATTGAGCACAGAGACTCGAGGTCTGCCAATACATATGCAGCTAACCCGGTCTAATATCCAAATTACATTATGGCACACTCAATCAGACCGAGGGCCATTATTGGTCACAGGAGAGGACATAGGCACATTTGCAGAGAATGGTTTCATTTATGAAGCAGGTCGTAAAAAGTTGGGTTTTGAGGGGGGGGAGTGCAGCGGGGTACTTAAAAATATCTGAACAGGGGGACATGTCATTGCAGTAATAGCATTAAGTTAGCCCTTTAATCTGCATTGAAGTATGTTTACTTTTCAATAATATTGGAGTAATGGGCTTCTATAGATCACAGTTGGACATTTAAAATATACAGTACTGACTCTTGGATTGTTGGGGAAATATACAGAACAGACCTCTGACAGCTTCAGTGTGGACCTGTAAAAAAAAAAAAAAAAAAAAATGTGGAAAGAGAGAAAGAAAGGACGGAGGAGAGGAAGAAAGAACTAACAAGTCCAATGACAGTCCCGTTCGACTTCATATTTCTTTTCTGATGTTTGAACAGCTCGCTTGGCCCCGGCAGTCGCAGAATATATTTCTGTCTGTTTTTCCTGGTGATGGCGAGGCTTTACAACTTTTTCTCCAACGGGCCCAATTGGTCACTTTTTACATGCAGATCTCAGACAGATCGCTGCTCTGCCCTCCAACAACAACAGAGACAGTCAAAGTGTCCCCTGCTTGCACTTGTATTGCAGTTGGACAGAACATAACGGCAAATAAAAGTATTTATGATCTCCAAAAAAACTAAGCCATGGCCATTACGCTGAATAAAATGGAAGGCTTTTTTTACGGTGCAATTTTTTTTTTTGTTTGAGTTCGAATTTGTTTAATAGCCTGATTCCTTCCTCAATAAAACACGTTTTTTATTACCGAGGTTCAGCTTATCACGCGCCTTAAACTCAATATTTTGAAGTGGAGCGGGAGCCTCTCTACCTGCAACCTGTAACAAATGGGTATTCATGGACGGAAGTGTGACATCACACTACTGCTAACATTACACTTCCAAATCCTCAATGACCTCAAAGCATCCTGGACACCCCCTTCTGAAAGTTTCTGTTTCAAATGAGCATGACATGAGAGGAAGGGATAGTCCTTCTTTTCTTCCCTTTACAGAGGAGCCAGGCTTTTCAGCGCATTAAGCCATTTTGCTTCACTGTCATTTAGCAATTACGCGTCTGCTGCGGGGAAATAGGACGGAAATCCTTGTGAAGGAGATGAAAGGCCGGCTCCGCATCAGAGCGACCGAGCTGAAGCCCAGGACCCGCCGCTGTAGCCGTGGTGGTCTCCTTTCTTCTCGCTAGTTTTCTCTCATCCCTCCCTCTCACACTCTCGCTTTCTCTCAACAATGTTTGCCAGAAGTGGATCCCCCCCCCCCCCCCCCCCCCTTCAACTCTCCCACCCCCACCCCTCCATCGTCTCTCTCTCCCTCTCTCTCTCTCTCGCAGCCCTCTCAGTGGACTATCAGCAAGTGGCCACCTTTGAGCATGGCACTGAGCTGCTGTGATCTAACAGCTATAAAATGCCAAATAAAACTTATGGAGCGCCATTGCCAGAGAGCAGGAGCCTATACAACACAATGGATCATTGTTATGGAATGGATGATGTCATGACTGTGCCGCGCTCGGTGCTGCTCCTCTTCATTTTCTCCATTCCTTTAAGGAGAAAAAATATATATATATATATTATTTTTATATCTGTATGTATCTTTGGTGATGTCATGTCTCTTATTCTTTAAAGCTTTACACAAATCTGTTACCATTGATGAGATATGATTAAAAAAAAAAAAATCAGTGAACAAAAGGTGTTACTTGGGTTGGTATGTAATATGTGACAAGATATTCAAGAAATTCACAGCAGTGCCTGTCTTCTGGGTGCAGCTGGTACAGGGTAAAGTGCAGTGGACCAGAAAAAAGCTATATTGCAACACACACCAGGTTTAGATTGACAGTATTTGACTAACAATCACATCAAAGGTGCAGTATGTAAGAGTTTTGGCTCAGTTCTGACATTACGTCAAAGGCATCTAAGTATCGTGTTGCAGAAATAGGCCTATCTCTTTACGTTAGCATGCTAATCAGCTAGTCCCCAGCCAGTTTTCACCCCAAGCGCTCATTGTAAACCATGCCAACAGTCCTCTACTACTCAGCTACTATGACACGGTAGCTACATGGTTAACTGAGCTTACTAGCTAACAGTGGCTACACGTAGCAGCAGTTAGTGGTTACTGTGGTGATTTGTTGGGATATGAATTTGACAGGTGGCAGACTCCTACATACTGCGCCTACAAAGGGGAGGACTAAGTGTTTTACATGTTACTTGATCAGAGGGAATCTGATTAAGCACCATGCAAAATGCATATTTCACTCTCCATAAGCTGCATAAGGTCACCGATCTCATCCCGACTTTGGTGGTTGTTATCATATGTTGTTATTACGCTTGGTGGTTGACATTACATCCACATCTATGTATGCGTAAATGTCATATTGTAGCACAAACAAGTCGAACTCGTTACTTAAAGTCTAAGCACATCCTGCCAACGCTCCTGGGTTGATGGATGGGTCTTGTAATAAACAGCCAACGTTTAACAAGAACTCGTAAAGTTGACTGATTTTTTTTTTTACATGTGCAAATCTTGACAACAACCCAATCACTGGAGTACGTGTCGTCGATGTTCCTCTGCAATCCACAGATACTGTGAAACTTTACATGTCTTCTCACTGCAGCTTCGTTTGTCTTCAGGTTCACTTTGACTTTTCATGTCGTGACGGCACTGTGCTTATGGTCTGGTTAGGATAAAGTCGCAAAAAGCAATTTGTCAGGATTGCAAAAAGATAATGTTTTGGCTTACCAAGCTTTGTCGCCCTGAACATTGCTGGAAAGTCTCCTGACAATATTCTATATTGTATGATATTATCTTTTGTATCATGACAGATAAAGTAGAACTTTTTCTAAGCTCAAGCACAAACTTTGACGTTCAATGCACACTCACGTCTAGTTCCCGTGTGTTGCCCCGTCTTATGCCCTTAAAATATCTAAGGCTGTGAACCCCAGACTGAGGTGGGCACGGTACTGCAATCCTGCATTCACAGGTGAATGAGAACAATTAAATAATTACATGCTTCCCCATCAGCGTCATCACTACAGCAAATCATGGCAGTCTTCCTGTCAATGCTCATTTTGCAAGCTAAGTGATAATTTGAAACGTTGCCCTGATGTGGCCAGGAACTATGTGTGCATAATAATTCACCCGCAGCATCGTCGGGCAGGTAGTTATTAAGTAGATCAGCCGTAAATCTTTTCTAAGAACTTCATGTTAGGAACATCTCGCAGCAGGGGTTAAAAGGTTTCCATTTCTCTCCCTGCTGAAAGCTATAAATTACTTTAGAGAAGTGTATGTTTGTGGGGCTGTGTGTTCCGCTGCTTGATGAAGTACACAGACGTTTATTATGCGCTTGAGTCTTCTGAACAAAGGGCTTTCAGAAATAGAAATGCTGCTTTTAAAATCAGACTTCTAATATGCCGTCAAATTCAACAACAGTAACAGTGAAGAGCTGCAATTAGAGGTTGTAATTTAGCCTAAATTTGAATTATTTTCCGTAACACCGCTGTTGCTCAGTATCAGCAACAGATTCATTAGTACAAACAGCGTGACTTGGATTTATTATTATTCGAGAGAGAAGGCTTTTGACTTGCATGAAAAACTCGAGAGCTGATGTTTCACTAATGAAAGCATTTACACATTTTAAACATTTAAACTTGAACGTTCAGACAGAATCAGACTACATTAGCGGCAGTGCAGCCACAGTGTCTGTCACAGTCAACGCCTGTGTGCTTTTTTGGCACTTACTTTATGGAACCCCTTCACCCTGTGTGTGTGTGTGTGTGTGTGTGTGTGTGTGTGTGTGTGTGTGTGTGTGTGTGATTGTGTGCGTAACCAAAGAACACAGCAGCACATGCACACAGCCTTGTTCCCTCTCCCCTCATCCCGCTGCGCCATCCCCAGTGGTCCCCGACGTTCGGCCCACAGGCCCACCAGCAGCACCAGCCGAGCCGTCCACCCTTCAGCCATCCTGCGCTCCGTCACCCTGGCGTCGCATGACATTCTTTCCCACAGGCAGCCACATAGTTCCAGCGTCTCCTCATGCGAGGGGGCCTGGGACCCTGCAACAGGCGGGGGGCACTTCAAAGGCCGGCCGGCCCACAGCTGCAGCCTGTCGCTCCAGCAGCCAGCTCCAGTTTGTAATCATTATTAAAGGCTTGACCTCGGAGGCATCTCTGCCGCTGTTCACACCCCCTTCCCACCCCTGATAACGCTGCACGGGGCTCCTCTTGAGGCGACTCCAGTTACCCATCAGTTGAGTGGACCGAGAAGGATGTGGCGGAGGCATTGTTTCATGCTGTTGTGTTGGTTGAGTTGTAGGCATTAGTGGTCGCACCAAGGAGCCCATTTCCTTACTCATCTTCATGAGGCACCTGCACGGCTTTGGTGCAGCAAGGCCTCAGGGTCTGGTGACGATGCTCTGCTGGGGACTCAACGGGCCGGCTGTTGATAATACACTGAAATACAGTTTAAATGGAACTGAAAGTCACAGCTTGTTCTACTGAGTGTGATTGATTGAACTATGTGCCCTTGCGACGTTGATCTTGATATTTATATCAAAAAGAAGAAAAGGCCAGGGGAGTAGAATTATTCTACGTGTTCCTTGTGCGACTTCTTTTGTTTTTGGGCATCTGCTTTTAGAATTTAATGTTGATATCTTTGGACAAATCAAAATAAGTCAAATCACTGCAGTACTGGAACAAAACACTTGGGAAAAACCACTTCAAAAGTAAGTAACAAGGTTTATTCATGTGAATATTTTCCAAAAACACGAGTCCAATGTCTCACTGAAATGCTGCTTTCGAGTGTCTTTTATATAAGTGTAAGGAGCTGATTTTGAGTTTTTGCAGTAAATGTCAAGTCAAGTCTTTATGATCTCAGAAAGTCCCGACCTATGAGATTAATATTCGAGTTTCTTTTAATTTAATTATGATTTCTCGACTCACTATTAAAATACTTCAGAATCAGAATTACTTAATTGATCCCAGAGGGAAATTGGTACATTAGAGTACAAGAAATACTACGAGATAAGAGACATAAAAAGAAAAATGACCAGGAATAAAATATAAATAACTGTAAATGTTTATGCATTAAACTATAATATGTGAACACTACTTATGTTGGTGACTTTTAGAAATTGCTACTAGAAATAGAGATGTGAGATGTGTGCCTACTGTATGACCACAGTGTAGATAACATTGACAAATACTGCAGTATGTACTAGCTGACAGCATTTAACAGTAAACATAAACAGTACATACAAATGACTAAATGATTCAGTGATTTAAATAAATAACACCACCTTATACTTAATATATTGAGCGTAACATGCACGCTTAGGGAACTTAAATGAAACAATTCTGGCAATACTGAGTTATAACTACATATGACGCTTAAAGTGAGTTTTCTCAGTGCACAACCTGCACTGACACTTGACCCTGCGCTCCCGGCTTGCCCTCCTGCCCAGGCTGAGGGTTCTAAGGAGGTGTTATTAGCTCGTTAGTCCCGGTGTCACGAAGGAGGAATTTTTGGATGCGATTCGTGCCCTGTGTCACCGCCGGAAGCATCAGACCTGCTGGATAATTCACTGAGACTAAATGCATCGGTCGATGCCTGCCCCTCAGCCGCTTTATTGGCATTTTTCTCATTTCAGAAGCCCGTTGATTGGCGGTTAGGTTGGTCACCACCGATAATAAAAAGGTTTTGGCGATGAAGAAAGTCACGACAACTGAAAGCCAACGTTATACAGCCCGTACCGTCATTGCTCAACAGCTCCTCGCTCAACAGCTGGATCCATTGTGTGTATATGGATCGTCAACAACACTGTACCAAAACACTTGTTCACGCCTGCTATTACCCGAGTTATCTGCACTGATAACACTCATCAGAAGCACAATGCACAATGCTCTCATGCGTCTGCAATTCTAAACATCAACAGCCAGATGTTAATGTGCCAGCAGCCAGGATGCCCTCCTTTCCTTTTCTCATTAATTCCTCCTACACTTTATTGATGTAATGCTCTTGAGTCACACCAAAACAAGAGCAACAGCAGGTGTCCAGTAATGGCAGGCCTACAAAATCAGTGGGAGGGGTCTCTACCAGGTGTGCTGCATCGGTAACAAACACGGAGCGCGATAACCCCTCATTAAAGATTCCACACTCTGTACGGCATCCAGCTGAGGCACGAGTGTGACCTGAAAGTATCTCCCTCTACATAGTAATCAATCCGCACAATAACTCATTGGTTTTATTGGGGCTTTATATCGTCTTACAGATGGTTGGCTGGTCTGAAAACTGACATTCTCCCCAGCTAACGTTGACTTTATGGCTCCGTTATACAGGCAGTAAATCTTCCCATGACACCTTTCTGTCAAATAAACAGGCTGTAGAAAACACATTATTAATTGCGCACCGAGAGTCGTTTGATGGACGAGTATAAAATTATCTTTTGCCTTCACTCCATTCACAAACTTGAGAATCATTCCATTAGTAATGCAAAACTGGCAGACACACTTTATCCTCTCTGGGCCCACGGATCTGAGCTGTTCTCGACAAAGCCTTTTTAATGGAAAATTGAATGTCAAGTCATCCGTCATCAGGAGATTAAAGAGGCAAATTGTATTTCGTGATGCTTGGACCGCATAAAGGACAGCTCTTATGACCAAAGTCTCAATCCCGACCACCTTTGACCTCTGGGTGTATTTTTGAAAAAGTACTTTGACCCCCGGAAAAACCTTTGAAATGCAAAATCTGTTTTTTTCCCTAAGCAGTTCCAAAATGTTGTCTACGAAAAAAAAAAGAAAAATAAGACGTGATGAGACACAAACTGCATCCACTTTCTCCTCCTTCATTAAGATATCTGTAACATGTGTCCTTAATTCCCATGGAGACAGCCACAACACTGCAGCGTCTCGGTAACAGTTTGATTTGATGACATAAAAATATGAAGAGTCATCTTGCGGGATAGAATTGTTTTGAGATGAAGGGGGAGGTGCCCACAATTAAAAGTGCAAGCGGAGACGACAGGTGTGTTTACACTTTACACTTAATCCTGCTGAATCAATAATCGCATTCATCAGCGGATCAGATCTGCCTGGGTATACAGTATTAATCGTTTTATGTGGTGTGTGAATAAAACATTTCTAGGACTGATAATTTATGACTTGTTGCACCACACTGCATACTGAACCACAGGAACAAAAGTGTAAAAATATTGGAACACCCATATACACATATCACCTCATGAAAACATCAGACAGAAACCCCCTACTATTTTACGTGTCAGACATTCAGTGTTTGTTTTTGTTTTTGACAGTTGGCGCACCAATACGCGTCGTTCGTGCATACTATTTGATTATCAAAACAGATAAGATAAAAGGCAGTGATTTAATGCACCCTCCGCGGTACTGCATGCTCAGTCAGAGTTCAGCTGACAGCGCCTGGTGTGTGGCTGAGCGTCGGTGAGTGGAATCCTTCCAGCTCAGAGTCTGACGGCTCCCAACAGATGGAGGAGCCCGCCTGTTTCCCATGCCGCCGCGCTCTCTTTGTCCACCTTTCGCCTTTTGTTTTGTTGATTTGTTTATTTTCGGTTTCTATACAATCAAGAGCCTCTTGAGCTCCGAGTGCCGAGAGACCTAGACATAATATGACGGCGGCAACGGATGAGAGGGGCAGCATGGGACGGGACCCCCCAGGCGTGCTGCAGGGGGCCTGCTGGAGCTGGATGCCAGGAATGGCTCAGGGGTCCCAGCGGCACGAGCCTCCAACACTTAACAAGCGCCTCGCAGTTGTCCCCGGCCTTGACCCTGTCTCGTCTTAAGACACATATGGGGCTCAGACAGGGGAGAGCCTCAGGGACATGATCAATTACACTCTGTCATATTATAAGAATATCTCGAGGAATATTTTATAACTGATTTTCCATTACAGAGTGTGGAGGAAGTTTTGACAGAGTGAAAGCTGGTGTGAACTGAATCAGCGAGTCACTTTGACTGTAATTGATTTGAATGTTAATTATAATATACTGGCTATAGAAGCAATAAATGATACACAACAACAAAGATGAAACGAAGACAAAAAGTGACCTGAGATGAGATGTGGACATCACTGTTAACACCTATATTAACACTCTCTTTCAGTTCGAAGTCGGCTCTTTCTCTCTTGCCGCCTCTTCCCTCGAGGAGGTCTCAGGATTTCTGACAGGCCGGCCAGTGGATGTCTCAGCTCGGGGCTTCCTGTTACAAGACCATAACAGACTTTGCTTGGTGAGTAACAAGGACACATTCCCTGGCTCCTTGCATGTCCAGTGGGAGGCTGCGGATCACGTACGGGAATCAGAAATGTCGGCTGCAGTGCCGGGCAAGAGAGTCCGGGGTAGAGAAAATGGGTGCTTGTCGGGTCCTTGTCTCACAAAAGAGCAGAGTTCGGGGCTGTGTTAATGTCACATTCAGCAGTATCCCGCAAAGTGCAAAAAAAAAAACGCACCAGGTCAATGAAAAGGGATCCTTTTAGGTGTACATACTTGAAACAAAGCTAGCCGCTCACCAGCTCCGAGCACAGGGCGAACACTGATGCAGTTGAAAGGAATGCAAAGTGAACGTGAGATGACTAACACGGCTCTTTTTATTATGAAAAGTTTCAAGGCCATAAAACGTCAAGCCCGGGCCTGACGGGCCTACACTCTTATAAATATTTCCACTTTAATAGTGAAAAGAGGAAGAGTCATGCCTCGCTAATGTTTTTATTACCTCAGTTTTTATGGGTTGCCAAAATCATCATAAGGTGTTATTTCTCAATCTGAGAGGTGTGCTGTAGGTGAGGTTAGGAGATCTCAAAACACCAACCTGGGTGAAAGTGACGGGGCAGGCACGGAGAAACCGACAGCTGCCCGCTCAGGATCAGTCGAGGCTGAAGTTTAAGCAAGTCACATGCTTTGAAACAGCAACTTTCCACGGCCTTTCTAAAAAGGAATACCATTAATCTGTGTTGTTGACGTGCGTGTCTTCATTTCCAAATGCCCGCCACGTCGCTGTTTCTAAATGCTGAACCATTAAGAATCAACACTCCGCATGCCGCGCGGTTAATGTGGTGGAAATTTGCCAAGCGCGGATTCCGTGCAAACCGAGCTGCCTCTTCCTCTGTCGGCCTGGGAATACACAAAATGCCCCACATGCATTATGTGACACTGAGTTGTGCTTTGGAAAACGTGGCTTTTAATGTTTCCCTAATTGGGGGGCATTAATCAATTGGGCTCCATCAGCAGAGGCTAAGAGGGCCTGTAAGCATCTGCCCACCATCGAGCTCTCTGACCCAGGACCAGCTGGCTCTCAACCCACGCTCTGCTGCAAGAAATCACTTTTGACTCCATCCATCAAAGCTACATTAATATTCTGTCTTAAGCAGCCCACGACTTGGACCGCATTCATGGTCTTAATTACCTCAGGCCCTGCCAGAAGAAGGTGACCACATAGAGCAAAGCAACTGTATCAGCTCTCCCTCTCTGTCACTTACCATACATTTATACTCCTTCAGGGACCGGAGACTCTTTCAGGCTCGTCCGCTCCGGCTCGTACATACCGCATACAAAGGACGCGGGGGGTATCAGGAAACGGGGACAATGGCAACAACTGCGCATCTAATTTAGCTCCTTGTTTATCACAAGTTTGTAATCAGATCCGCCGCACAATGCAGGGGAGCACAATGGAATGGTGATCAGGGAGCTATTGTTTTTCAAGCTAATTAGCCCCTGGCCATACCTCTGAATCCTCTGAGGTGTACGGTCCCAGAGTTAAACGTGGCTAAAAGTGGCATACATCCCTGGTACCATTAAAACGAGCCTTACATGTCTATGGTATTTGGGGATGTGTTAGACGATGGCCTAGTTATCTGCTCATTACATTGGTCCATAGAACACAGCCCAGTACACTGGGAGCCCGGCGACCACACAACAGTTGCTTTTGCTCTAATGTGGTCCATTTATCCGCTGCGCTGCCAGCTCACATTGTCTTGCCCACAATTGACACTGCAGCTAAACTCAAGAGATTACATGGCAAATTGGGGGGGGGGGGGGGTGACATTTAGCTTTTCCAGCACTTCTTGGGAAGCAATTTTTGCCACGTACTATTTAAAATGGGCACATTCAGGCTTTGGGTACCATTTAAAGACACATAAATACGACAGAGTATTAGGGCCGTTGAAGGTAGCATTCCGAGAAAAAAACTCAGAATTTCCGAGATTAAACTTACAAATCCACGTGAAAAACTTTTATGGTCTCTGAGAATTCAGGGTTGTAAATTTATGAGAAAAAAAAAACAACTCATGTTCATTATGACGGGCTATGAGTTGAGCCTGTGCAGAATAAAACAGCACACTGTAATGGACAGATCAAATATAGCTGGTTAGGGGTAATTTCTTCAAAATCCGGATGCTCATGATAATATGGTGATTCTGGGATAAAATCACAAGTGTTTCCTTTTTGCAAAATCTGATTGTCAAGTATAATTTGGTTAGTTCATACACCACGCGCATAATATGCAATGAGCAGTGGCATTGGGGGTGTGATGAGGTTGATGTGACCTTGCAAAATGAAGCGATGCGGTCCTGTGACAGAAGTATTTTTTCTGGTAAATTCTCAACTTTAATCTTTAAATTGTTTTTCAATTAAGTATTTTCTCTGAATATGACTCCCTTCCTCAGCTCTGTATTTTTCTTTTTTCTATGGCTCTAATACACCAGCCTCCATAAATGACCCGCAACAATATAATGATATAATCCCAGTTAGTGTGGTAATTTGACAAAAATGTAATTATTCTTAAATCAGTATCCAGTGTCCATTTTCTACCCGGCTCAGTGCATCTCGCTGATTGGTCTTAGCTGTTGATTCAAACATTCAGCACCCAGGGTGGGAACTGTTACAGCCAGAGAAAGCAAGAGTTCCAGGCGAGCCTTGTGGAAACAACCCTTGACCTTAAAGCATTAGCCCCTGACCTGCAACAGGTGGAGACGGTGTCTTTCCAGCAAGTTGGGCCGAGTGTCAGGGGCTTTCTAGCATCTACCCGCAGCTCTTTGGACAAATATTATCGTTTTGCTGAGGACTGCTCAGACAAACACGGTGTAGACGACATGTGAGGTCTTAGAGCACATGTTTTAGCGGGTGTAAATGCTGTGTCTGGGACTAGAAGGGGTCCGGGCTAGGTGACCGAATGAGAGAAAACAAACCAAACACCTGTTTTGCGCTTACAACTTCTCCACAATTGGAATCCGATGAGAAGTGGGGGTGCAGAGACAAAGCAGATTTTATTTTAACTTTATCATAACTCAGGGACCATAAACCAGGAATAGCATGCCATCTGAAGCATGTGTATATGGCGTAATGTGAATTATTTTGGTCTATGAAAACATAGCGTGGGCAGGACGATATGGTAATAATATTATGATTCACTGACATTTGAAGCTAAATCATTTAATTGCATGTATGACTTATTGGTCTTTTCTACATTTGCAAAATGTTGCAATCAGAATTGAGCTTCACACTTGTTACACAAAAAAAAGAAGCAACAGCTTTCTTTAATGTAAATCCACAAATTTTTTTTTTTTTTATTGGGGTTAACAATTATTCCTTTCAAAGTCTCCCTGGCTTTGCATCAATCAGACACCCTGCTGTTTCGGAGCTTATAGTTATTAGTAATGGGGCGAGGAGGCACAGAGTGGTCTGTTGGCTGTGGACCAAATGGACAATCTTTGATCTCCAACTGTGTAGTTCTTGGGGCCAGACGGCTTCATGAGCCTATTGAGGGGAAGAGGCAGGCGTAGCTTCCCCAAAAGGTGTCGGCAAATCTCCCTCTGGTCTGTCCTCATCACAGGGAGAATGCACACAAGTGGTCCGTAGAGACTCTCCCTGACGTGGCTCTCAATGGCAAACGAGTTTTAATGGAGAGGTCAGGGAGAGTTCCTGACCAATGGGGCCAAGGGCCAGGTGGCACATCACAGCGTCCCTATGTGCAGCTATCCCCAGAATGCGACACAGTGGCGTCGGCAAGTTTGCCTCTGATCAACAAGGGGAGGGCTGGGCGTGATCGCAATCGCCAAATGTTGAGGGGACTGTGGCGAGGGCCCGCTGCGCCAACCCTCCGACAGGCCACTCTGTGTTCTGCTCTGGAATGGGCTAAACTGGAGAACACTCTTTCCTCCTAAAGACAGATAAATGTAAAAGTAAGCAGACACAATCCGGAAGTTGAGGATTTTGTTGGTCTGCAAAAAAAACAAAACGCTTGAAAAAAAGAGAGCAAAAGCTGTGGAAATTGGGAAGCAATTCAAATTTTCAAACGCGCAGACCACTGTGAAGTTTGTTTGGGGGGATTTGTAGGATTTGTTTTCGCGCTGATTGTACAAGCATGTTGCGCAGCAATACAGCACTTTGAGAGGAATTAGGGATATCTTGAGTTTAGGAATTGTTCTATGACGAAAAAATCAAAAACTTCTTAAAAAGATCTTATTTTTTCCACTTTCTAAATATGAGAGGAAATTATGCTTTTGGTGTTTTATGTTTCTGAATCAATGTTTGCTGCATTGACTGCTACAGAGGATGGAGCATGGCCTTCGTGGGAGCACTGTTATGTATAGTACAGTGTGTATCAGCACCTATCATGGTAATAATGTGAAGTTTCTTGCAAAGTAGTGGCTGCTTTTCTCATTTCACACACCAGCTCAGGCAGACTTATCGTTTTATTCCTCTCAGCTGTTTTTTTACATTAAAGTTTACATTTGTGTGGATGAATTTGTCGTGTTTTCTATGAAACAGATAAAGAAAAAATACACTTTGCTTCCAACGACAGCTCAAGCTACAAGTTTGAACCTGAGACACCCTGAACAGAGATGTCAAAATGACATGAAACAAACATTTGCTCACGTTGTCAGCGAGGACTGATTCAGTAATGCCATCTACTGGCTGTATATTGTGTCACCTCTTTTGAAGAGAGCTCAGCATTCAGCCCCAATGGGAAATCAATGATGATTAGTCTTCTTTTTTTTTCATCCTGTGGTCTGCTTAAGACTCACCTGCCTGCAGACCAGGCATCACCACACACATTAGAGGCTTTAAGTGTCCCTCTTTCAGTCATTTATCCTCGCTTTAATGGAGCTCAGTCCCTTCTGGAGAGGAGGACGGGGACTAATTAGGCTGCATATGGCCCACAAAGTGGCTCTGTCATCTAGTGGCCATTGAAGAGAACAAACAGTCCCTTGCCACTCTCAGCTGTTCAGAGATATTTGAAAAAAAAAAAAGAAAACATTTCCAAACGCCAGCTGTCTTGTGGTTTTCAGTGCGCAATCCTCTAAAACCACAAGCCTCGCAGTATAGCGGCGTATCTGTCTGCCTCAAGTCGGAAAGATAATGTAACCAGAGCCCACTGTTGTGTACGCTCCAATAAAAAGCTTCGAGGATGACAGTGTCACCTTTTATATGCAACTAAATAGCCTGTTAATGAGCTGTTGATAAATCCAATTTATTCTATTTCGAGGCATAAAGACCTCTTCTGAGCACATCTGAACCCAGCAGCACATAACTCGCTGAAACCTTGAAGTAGCTATGTTGTTATGTCTTCAGCCACCGCTAAAGTGCTGTTAACACTTCTCTTCCCTTTAGCAGGCACCATGTAAATGTATTCAGTGTCTTCATTTACACATGAAAGAATAGAAATGTCTGCACAGTTCCATATTTTAAGGGGCTCTCTAAACAGTTCTGTAATAAGGGATGAAACAGCCGCGGTGAGAAGGGGAGTCGTGTTCCGCATTTTTATTTTGTAGAAAATTGGCCGCAATTACCGTGTTCATAAGGAATCTCTCACGCGCAATACGCTCCGCCACTGAATACCAATTTGAGTGCGCATCATTCCTACCTTCTCTTTGTCAATACCTCCAATCAAAGCGCTCATTTCTCTTTCATATCCTGCCTTCGAACCTTCAAGCTTTTGGCCCTGCGCGTTGCCAGGAGGGCCGCGCAAGTTGCTTCTTTTAAACCTACCCTGGAAAAAAGATGTAAACTGGTGTTTACACATCTGTGCGCGCGTTATCGCCGTGCTTTACTGGATGCAGCGTTGCCTGTAAATAGGCAGCAACTTCAGCTCTTCACTCTGGAGTAATCATTAGTGGAAAAGACAGTGCTGGCTGCACAACATTATCTGGTTTCCATTGAGTGAGCATTTGTAATTTGTGTAAACAGATGTGCAGCCTAGTTTTTACACCTGCAGCGTTTAATTAGAAATGCACACCTCCCCACAGGCTAATTCTGTTATTCATCTATTTTGAGGTGGGATGTTCATTTGCACATTGTGTGCATGTTAAATAAAACACTGTGGGCTTGTAATCCCCTGAAACTAGGCTGTAATCCTCAGAAACTAGGCATCACCCAGACCACACTAATGCACTGTTACAGCTCTATTGGGCAATGCGTTCCTCATTTATTTCCCTCTGAAAACTCGTTCGTAGGCAGGCATTAGTGTTACTAAAATGGTAGTGAATTATCTCAAGGCAGCTCCAATCACGTTTAATTGCAGTACTCAGAGTGGTTAAACAAAGACAAACATTTTTATAAATGCTCCAGTTTAGCCAAGATGGCTCATTTTAATGAGGAATACATGAAGGAACGATACACCTCACTGTCTTTTAACCACAACTAAGCCAAGTGAATAGGAGCAGAGCAGGTTTCAGATACCTACATACATAAAACTGTGCTCTGTTTGAGCTGTACTCCTAAAAAATAACTCACCAAAAGCGGCCCACCTCCACAGAATTATACAACCACTCTGGCAACAGATACAGCAAACATGCTGTCAGTTGTTCTGCGCTT
This sequence comes from Diplodus puntazzo, assembly GCA_963678695.2. Lineage (NCBI taxonomy): Eukaryota > Metazoa > Chordata > Actinopteri > Spariformes > Sparidae > Diplodus > Diplodus puntazzo. The sequence continues at coordinate 23,140,186 of OZ023162.1, forward strand.
AACAAAGGCAGCACAGGGAGGTGAAGCTAAACCTATACAGTAAGACCAAGACAGGCATCAGTGGATTTGAGCAGGTTGTCCAACATTAGTTAGTTCTGTTTTTTATGCCAGAGGCAGCATTGGAAACTATTAGGACTCTCCTGGGTTGACAGGTGGTAATTCAAACCATCAGAGCTCAAGCAGTTTGGTCGAAATTGAGCTACCAAAACACCCAAATCTTTTGGATAAATACAAGAAAATTACATTTCTGAAGAATGGATAATTATTTTCTGTACAGACGACATGAATTTACACTTCTAAAACTGTGTGCAATACATATGCCCAAGTCCATTATAGCATGCAGGTTATGCAGCGGTCCTTCCCATTAACTTCAATTTAATACGCAAATGGTTAACGTTTTGAACAGGTTGCAGTTCAAAATTGGTTAGGTTTAGGAGAAGAAAATGTATTTTGGTTAAAATAAGTACGTTATGTGATGTTGAATGTGATGTAGGTTAAATAAATTATGTCTGTGAGTTTATGCTACATCACAGGACACTTTAAATGTGTGGTATTTAGTTAATGGGGAGGATTGGCATTACACCTGCATGCAAAATTTGACTTTGGCATATGTGAAGCTTGCAATCTGAACATCTGATGTCATGTTCTTTGCAACTGGGCTGACGTACAAACCTTAAAATGCTCTCATGTACCTCTTCCATCTCCAACCCCCCCACAAAGAAGTGACTGTGACAGCAAGTCGCTTGACTCCTGATCCCCAAAAGAATGACACACTTTCTAGCATCTTGTTGTGATAATTTGCCTTTCACAAGTGCATGCTCAAATGAGCCCCGTCGCGCACTGCGGTTTATGGGAACCTCAATATGAAATCATCAGCTATAATCACATGCCCTACAAACCAGATCTCTGTGGAGTCAAGAGGGTTTCTCTGAAACTGTGGTGTAATAAAAAGCCTGACCTTGATCATCTCCTCAGAAGCTCGGATAAAGAGAAGATCAAATTCAAGCAGCGAGGATTTACTCTCTTTGCCTCCTTCCACTAAGGCTGACAGCCACTGAATTATGATGTAGTAAAACACTTAGGAAATATGAAATGAGGCCCATTTAGAGCCTTTCATTCACCTCTGTGGGACCGCTGGTTGGAAATGAGTGCTGTCACGACCGTGTTCATGTGAGAACTTTATTAACAGAGGCCACACAGGATTAAATGTATCAATATATGAGACTGTGATCAGTCAGCACAATAACAATGATATTTGATAACTGAAATAAGTAAGACTTAACAGGTGAACAGGGTAAAAACGGGGGGTATGCAGCAAAGGGCCAGGGGCTGGAATCGAACTCAGGTCGCTGCTCATGGTTCAAACTTTTATGTACATGAGGCACATTACTAAACTAAAACAAAGACATACATGTGTATTTTTGGACCATTGGAGGACTTGTTATAGAGGCAAAACAGCCCAAAATCTAAAATATCGAAAAACTACTTTTTGGTCTTCAATGTGTTTGTTACAGGGTGATGATTGCATTATTTTTGCATGTGCAGGCATTCATAGCTGTTTACTGGCAGTTTAAGTAGTAACTAAACTCACTAACTAATTCCACTAACTCAGTATCTCAGGGTAATTGTCATCATGACTGGAACAAAGACAATATCTGCTCAAAACAGCTACAGACACCACCAAACATTAGAAAAATGATGGTGAGAGTCAGTGGACAGTGACTATAGAACCTGTGCCCCTGCAGGTTTTTCTGGCAGCCCGTCACTCGAGACCATGATAGACCTTACCTCCTTTCCTCCATCATTCATCACTATACACTGCTGAGCTGTACTCTGCTGCTCCAACAGATGGAGCTAGTGCTGCACTGCAGAGTTCTGCTGTCAGCTTTGCTGTCAGGCAGCTTCTCCCCAGATGGTCAAAGTGAACACAAAAGCTTGTGTGTGTGTGTTTTTGCCATGTAATACCTTCCTGTTCCCTTTAATCTACATTACCATCCTGTTAACTGTGTGCATCAAAGCAAAGCGCTGCCAAGTAGCAAGCTTTAAGCTCATTAGTGTGAAAAGAGACATTAGACTGCGCAAATGTGTAAATATTTAGTTTTGTGGCTGAGAGACAAATTAGTTATGTGTTTTAAACGGAGGTTTTAAATGGTGATAATGACATTTATGTTATTTTTTCCCCCCACATTTTGCACTGACTCATACTCTCTGACAGAGACACACACACACACACGCACGCACGCACGCACACAGGCTCCCACAAACAAACCCTGTACGAGACGCTCATGAACACAAGCCACCTGAAAGGAAGCACACATCTTAATCTCTGGTTTAAAAAACAAACAAAAAATAACCTTATTGACTCACTCTGGCGCTGTATTTTCAGTATTTTGATTTTCGAGAAGTGTTTATTTGTCTGACGACTTGTCTCGCGTCTAATTCATGTACGCTTTATGCACACACGCACTTGGATAAAATCTGATTGTTATTCTGATGGTGTATCATATTGTGACAGTGCTGGCAGCTGGGATGAGGCCAGAATAACAATAATTTTCTTAATAATGTGTGTAATAATGTGTAATAATGCGTAATAATGTTAATATTAAGACACCACTGGTCATTTCATCTCTTTGAAAAAAAAGGGAACTCAACAAAAACTGTTGGCAACAAAATGGGTCTCAGCTGTCAATAAACAGACACATCTAACACAAAGATATCTAAGTGTGCATGTCTGTTTCTGTAATCATTATTAAGTGTTATGGTGACATTGAGCAGTTTGAGACATCTGAGAAGCCTTCATTATGTCTGTGCACATAGCCAGTTCTGTTTAGTCTTTATTCAGCGATAATAAACTACATCCTCCACAGAAACCTGACAGCGCAGTAAAAAAAAAAAAAAAAAGAATCCTTGACGGAATTTGATTTGCTCATGCTATGCATATTTCTTTTTTTCTTTTTTTTTATCAGGAAACAAACAAGCCAAAGAGGCCTTGTGACAATCCCACAAAGACTGACTTTGGTGATTTCTCCCCACGCTGTTATCTGATGCAAAATGTGGCATGCTTTGTTTTGCAATTGGCACATTTGCCTGCACGGCGAGAGGACAAAGCCTTCAGAATCTGATTGAAAAGATTTGTTTTCTGCACTTTTCAATTACCTCTTACTTGACGTAGGCGTAGGAGCCCATCTCCCACAGTGTCCCAATCCAAGGATGGAGAGAAAAAAAAGAGCAGCCGTGGAGACGGGAGCAAAAAAGTTGCATCTGGCTGACACACAAAACAGATATATGTCTGCTTTCTGTATGTTCATGACATTTTCGAGACAATCAAAGCTAACGCCACTGCCTTGGGTGAAAAATACAGTATGTGCTCAGTATTTAAAAACTCCTCGGTCAAGGCTGCTAGTTGTCCAAATGTTTGCATAGCAATGGCACTAATGCTAAAAGTTTAACCCAGTTTTTCAAATGAGTTCAAAAGCAAAACTCCCTGTTGTACTCCCCCCACTTGCGAGTACCATATATTCAGTAATTAATGCAAGGCTGTCGGAGGCAAAAACACTCTTAGTTGCTCTATTTTGCATGTATGGCCTCGATGAGAGGCAGATACTAAATGTGTCCTTGAAGCGAAGGAATATGGACTGCAGAAGTTACTGATGTAGCCATTGATATGCACGGCAGTGTTTTTGTTTTTTTTTTGTCTTCCCACACCAGAGACCTCAACTTCTGCTTTTATAATGAACCGCCCACCTCAATCAATGAGTTAATTAACATATTCTAGACTTGCTCCGAGGAGTGTTGACGAAACTTAACACCAATCTTCAGCTGCAGTCAGTTACCCTGTGGAATGAAGACAGTTCCCAAGGTCGTACTAATCAGACAGCTGATTCAAATTATATTCTGCCTAAAGGGCTCTAAAGCAGTAACAGTCAGAGACAGGCCATGCTATCGACGGGTGGTTAAAGACAGGAACAATGCTGCTTTTACAGGCTGACGCTCCTGTCGTGTTTGTCAAACTAAGCTGTGATCTGGTACACTTGATTCTCTCAAGATGTCACGGCAGAAATCACGCTTGGCTTTGTTTGGTTTGTGACAAAATGTTCGTCCTCTCAGACTAGTTCCTCTGAGCATGCACTGTAGACTAATTCTCTTTTCACTGGGGCTTGTAGAAATGGCTACATTATGCTCTATTTGCAGGGGAGAAGTCAAGGGAATCAGTTACCAATCACGCTTTGAAGTGCTTCTCAGCCGTCACAGCCTTGCTGCCACCTGCGCCATGCTGCCCTCTGTCAGCCTGAATTGCTCCTTTCTCTTAATAACCTCATTGACAAGTTCTTTCTCTACCTCTCACTCTCTCTTTTCTCTCGCTCTCCTGCTCTCTATCCCTCTGTCACTAATGCTTACCCTTTAGGAGGGTTCTCTTTGCATCATCTGACAACCCTCTCAGCGTTCAAGAGTTAGGGAAGCATGGGGGGGGGAATCATAGGCTTACACTTGCCCTGACAAGCATTCAGATGAAGTGCTTAACTGATGAAATGTTATAATTTTGGAGGGTTTTTCTCAGCCTAAGGGAAAATAGACATTAAGGTTAGGACTTGGGTAAGATGTATAAATATTTTTAAAAAATGACTGCCTTTTTGTGTTTAGTTCTCCTCTTGCTGAGAGACACATCCTTCACTCCTGTGGGATGGCCGTATAAAAGTGTCGATTAATATCCTACGTCGAACTTGAAAGCCTACTTGTCTATTGTTCATTCAACTGCTGTGTAAAAAAAAGAAAAGAAAAAAAAGTGTTGAATCGGTGTATGAAACCCCTACAGCAGAGGTTCATGAAGGCTTTCTGTTGCTCTGAGTTACTAGAGCCATCCCCACAGAACTGTACCTGTCTGTTGACATTTCAGCAAGCATGGCTGTGCTGTTGTTTGTGCAAGACACACAACCAGCTGAGCTGAGTGTGAGCGGGCACAGACAGCCGTTGGAATTAAAAAGGTGGCTGTGATTTCAAGGCAGTACCAAAGGTCGGTCCAAGGTAAATACCGCTGTGTGCAAAATATAGATTACAGAACTTATTTAAGATGGCTATTTAGTCAGCAAATCAATATTATGGATCTCTCTGTTTCTTTTCTGATACGCCTCAGATTGCTTCGCCCTGATGCTCTTGGAGTAACCTATCTCAATCCCCATGCCTGAGTTTAACCAACCAGACCAACGGAGGCCACCAATCAGAGGCAGAATAAGACAAAGAAAGGAGGTGGGATCCAAAATAACGTGTCAGCTATCTTCTAATTCTTCACAGTAACTGAAGTAGTTTGTGTCAGTTTCAACAGCATACAGAGCAATGTGTCACGGACATGCTTGGACAGGATCTTGAGGCGCAGCTGTGGTGAGGAGGATGTTTGGTTTGCGTATGTCAGAATGGCATCTCTGCTTTTTGCAGATGACACTGTTCTGCCGGCTTCTTCGGTCTGTGAGTGCGCCTAGGCGGTTTGCAGCTGAGTGTAAAGAAGCTGCAACAAGGGTCAGCACCTCCAAGTCTGAGGCCATAGTTCCATGCTGGAAAATGATGGATTGCCCCCTGCGGTTGTGGGATGAGCCACTGCCCCAAACAAAAGAGCTGAAGTATCTCGGGGTCTTCACAAGTAGCATTTTTTTTAGGGCTGCAGCAGCATTCCAAGCTTTGTGCGGGACCATCGTGGTGAAGAGGGAGCTGAGCCAGAAGGTGAAGCTTTCAATTTGGTTGATCTAAGTTCCAACCCTCTTTCTGACTGCTTGACTGTTGTGTGTTTCTTGAAACGCTCTACAACTTTCCAATTGTGCTTCACCTGCAATGGAAAAAAAAAAAAACTCCAAAATCCCTTCAAGGACAACTTTTAGAAAGTGGATACTAACTTTGCAGTGACTACATTTTACATCTTTATTAACTATTAATGATGGGCAGATCGTGAAAGCTTTATTGCTGTACAAAAACTTTAAAGTTATTGCGGCATAGTTCTGGAGAGTGGCTACAGATAGGAACGTTTGATTTTCGTGTTATCAAGTAGGTGTTCTGGGAGATTTGTGAAAGCTCTGGGCCGCGTCATAAAAATTCCAAGGCTGAATCAGTTCAAATGAGCCGAAAAATAAAACCTTAAGTTCAATATAATGCCATAGAAAGCCAAAGGCCTTCACCAAATACCTACCGTTACTAAGCTTTGTTGTCAATTTGTGTCATAAAGATGTTTTTTGTAGGCCCAACATAGTTTTCAAGACCAGTTGGAAGATGTTGCTAAAGTGTACTGCTTTGGAATGTGAAGTATTTATGTTTTCCAATATAATAGCAATCAATGGACTGAATAAACACGAAGCACTCTGTCAGCATCTAAAGGAAAGTCAGCACTAGATGGTTTGTATCTTTTCCTGGACATCTCCTGTTATTTTTTTGGATCTCAGTGGACTCACCCACAGGCTTTGCTCAACCTCAGGTTCTGGAGGCGCTGACCCAGACAGAATTTCAACTGGCAGCCTTTGTCATCCTCTGCCATATAATTTTTGGAGTGGGGAATTGGCTGAGATACGTCTCCAACCTCGAATGACCTTCCTGTGAGGAGAGAGCACTGGTATCCATCACGATCTATCCATATAGATGGCTGATAGTGACGATTAATCTCTTTACTTCACTGCAACCCAGCTTTTCTCATCATCATCATCACCCTCTCATCATCGGCTTTTTCAGCTCACAATTTTAGACCTGCTGAGGAGCAGCACAAATCACTGGTGTGGTAGTATTCAAGTGTAAGAATTGGAGTAAGACGAAGGGGGTAGTACTAACACTGTGTGGGCTTTTCAACAACAGGTGGTTATCGGTCAGAGAAGACGTACAGGTGGTTAAACATCCTCAAATGTCAGTTCACAATCCCATTACACCACAATAACATCACTGAACCATAATTGTGACTGAATTACTTCATCATATTTCAAAATGCATCATAGATGGGTCACATAAATTTGTCTGCTTGCTATGACATAACCATAACCATCATTGATGTAGACTGTTGAAAATTTAGACCCAATTTTATGCCGAGTTACAAAATAAATGCATACAAATCTGTAACTTCTATCAGATTTTTCACATTTTCTGTTGATTTATTATTGTATCTGTATTTAAGACATCAAGTGACAGATTCGCACAACCCTATTTACTAACCCTAACCCTAAATACAGAAAGTGGTCCAATGTAGGTTCCCAGATATGCGGCTAAGAAAACATAAAAATAAATAGTGAATATGTGATTGAAACCCTTCTCTATGTGGCTAAACAAACTGTGACATCAACTGACTTTCCAACTGGGTTGAATTAAGAATAAGGTCAGGTTTAAAAGTGGCTGATGCCTGATTACTCAATGCAGTTGACCAACAGCAGTGTTGTCCACATGCCGGATGTGCTGCTGGCATGATGACCCTGTCCAGAGTCATCCTTGAACACTCTTCTTGCAGGCTTTCAATAAGTAAAAATAACTGTGGGGCATTAGTGTGTTAGGCAGAGCTACATGATGTACTGTCTATACAATATACTTTACATATGTATGTTCACTGAATTTTTGGCTTGCAACGTAGCACTACAGCCTACACTGGAGTTGCATGACCTGGCGTGAGCCAGTTAAAAGCTTGGGGGAACATTGGAAAAGGTTGAGGTCTGGATACAAGAATAGGATTTGTTCTGTGCATACTCACATAATAAGCAGTTAGGCAGCAGAAGTTATTACAACTCATAGGTTGCAATAACATGGTTGTTTTGACTGTAAATATTAAGTCATTGACTTCGTTTGTTTCAGTAATGAGGTAGTGCTCAGACTTTTTAAACATTTTTCACCTATGCCAGAAGTGTTGTGGAGATCTGATGCTTATGAAGTTAGGTATATAAAAAAATATATAATTAGGGCTACAGTGTGATGGACTGTCAGATCTGCTTGAGATACCTTTTTTCCACAGCAGTCTGTAAATAGCAGCTTTAATTAGATCAGTTCCCCATTTATAGGATTGTTATTGTGTAAGAAGGAAAAAAAAATGTTACATATTACTCAGTTAGGTGCAATACAGCCTTTTGAAATGAATTCCACTGCTTTTCTACTTAAGGCCTACCCTACTCAGCCTCTGATTTGGTTGGCGTGATTGGTTGGGTTGGTTAAGTTTAGACATGAGGAGTGATAGACTTTTCAGACAGGGTTCAGGGTGAAAGCATGCCAGCGGTGCACTGGGCAGTCTCCCCATCGTGCTGCACAAGTAATTGGAAATAATGGGTTTCAGAGTGCAGCAGTGCTGTTTTCGCCATTTGTTGTTAGGGTTAGGGTAAGAATAGGAGTAGAGCATGGTGGGTCGTAGCAGTAAAATAATGTCATGCTGTTTTCATTTTGCAAGTCGTATAATTGTAGGTCATCTGAAAAATTGACATCAAACTGATGTCTTTTTAAGGTTTCCCAGTTGATCAGCCTCTGAATAGACGATATGTCATGAAAATCTGGAGGGACATTTCACCATATTTCAAGGTAAACACAACAAATTGGATAACTTGTTAGCTAATTTTACCGTTCAACCACTTCCTAGTTTACAAAATGTGAAGATGTGTGTTTTTTGTGTGTTTTTTTTTACGAATATCATTTCAAAACAGTAAAGTTAGCTAGAATGTGCTTCAATGCTAACGTTCTCTGTTGTTTAATGGAGGCTAATCGGTAATCAAACTTGTTACCTTGAAATATAAGCCGCTGTCCTTCCGGATTTAACTTTCCATCGTCTTTGCCGATCAATCAGGAATCCGTGAAATGATAGTAGGGCATCTGAACTTTATAACCCTGCGTGTGATCCCAGAGGAAAATGGCCGCCGTGTGAATATTGTTTATGGTGACTGTGGAAACTGCAAATTGTGTTCAACAATAATCTGAAGTGATCGTGTGCTTTTTTATTTCAAGCTACAGCTGCAACACACAGTAAGCTGGTTTGTAGGCAGTTAACACTGTAAACTACCGTAAGCAATACAACCAATCACTGCTAAGGGAATGAGTCTGCTTGATTACTTCACATACATTCAAGCTGGTAAATACATCTTAAAGACACAGCAAGACTTCATCTTCAGCTACTACATAGACCTTTTGCCTCTGAGTGAATCTTGTGTGTTGAGTAATGTGTCGCTCCATATGGTGCCAGAGAGGTATGTTACATCATATTCTGTGGACTGAGGTCAGCGGCTCAATCCGTTAGTTACTCAGCCACATGCCCAAGCAATATGGCTGCCTTTATGTGTGCTTTCTAGGCAGGAGGTGATAATATAGCATTTGTGTATGACACCATAGAAGTTTAATGCTGTGCCACAGCAATAAATATCCATAGGATTTAGTATAGTCTCCAGCTTAATGGTCGGCACAGGTCACCAAGGAAAGCTTTTAGCACTGGGTCTGACAGTCAGGAGGAGCTTAATGGACTGGAGTTCCTTCTTAAGCAAAGTGCGGAGGAGCTGGGCTGGGCCCTGGCTGATTGGCCGTGACCCAAGGAATAACGCCGTGTCAAGGAGGCTGCTACGTCTTGCTCATGACTTAACTGAGAGCGTGTGGTTCCCACTCCTGCTGAAGTCCTACCGCCAACACCAGCACCCTCTCAGCTCTGTGAGAAGCTTGCACTTAATGAGGCTTGCAAGGTAATTAGCAGCGACAGAATCCTCGACATACACGTATCGTCTTCATCTTCCTTTTGCTCATATCGTCCTCTCATCTCCTACCCTTTTTCCCCCCTCTCGCCTTTTCAGTATCCTTTCATCTCTTCTCCCTTTTCATACCTGCTCTCCTTCATACCAAACAGATGCAGCCTATTTTTGTCAAGAGGACAGAAGGTACATTTTGAGCAGGCACTGGCGCAGTAAACACAACCGATACGGCGGATAAAGGAACAGACAGAGAGACAGACAAGTCATCCCATAAAACAAGCACACGGATGATGGACAGGTCCTGCAGATGATTAACTGCAGAACACAGCCATTTTTTCCAGGTCCCATAAGGGACTCAGTCAAGGTGAACGCCAAGACATGATGAAACTTGAAGCAATCTGACCCCCAGCAGGTGAAAATGTGAAAGCTGTCTTCCATCCTGATCGATGTTAACGCACATATTTTGTCATTTAGTGCAAAACAAGCTCGTTGTTCACTGGCATGAGACGCTGAAAGAACACTCTCTGACTCGCTTGGCCTTTAAAACTAGAAATTTATTGAAAGGTACCTTAAAAGCAGCAGTACACAACTTTTCACCTTGAGGCAAGAAACATGGACCTGCTCCACTCCCCTTCAGTTGATAAAGTTCACTTCCCTGTCTTGCCACTCATCCTGATGAGCTGTCTAAGTTGAAATGGCATACAGCCGGAGGCTGAGGTAACTGGTAAATAAACCCACTGCATGTGTAGAAGTAAAAGAGGTATAAAGAATAAAAGCCTTGTTTACCTCTGTTTTCGTTCTTATCAGCTCTGTTTGTGATACATTTAGGTACACGGCTCTTTCATTTTCATGCTCTCTACTAAACATGAATCTTCAAAAATATTTTGCTTTCCCTTCCTTTTCAAGAAACCTTGAAAAGCAGGCCTTCAGAACGAAGACAACATCCACCTGAAATTATATTTTTCTTCTGACGGCAACAATTTATTTTGTACACTACAGTTCACCTCACAACTTGTGTTTTCATGTCGGATTTGTAGTGGGATTGTATTAAAACATGTCTCAAGGTAGCAGGAGTCGGCAGGGCTAAATGTGGATAAAAATGTCTTCAACACACGGGTGCTTTTTTCCACTATCTGCTCAGATACTGTAGCAAGACACAGGGATGGATGGGCAGAGGTCGAGGATGGAGTTTAAAGGGTGAAGGTGGTGAAAGGCGCCCGAAGTCAAAACTGGCTTAAAACGGTGATCCAAAGTAAGCCGACGGGCTGGCCTTGTCCAGTGCTCATCCGTGCTACCGTCTAACAATCCAGCTATCGATTCTGTTTCTTAATGAGTTCTTTGGGGCCATGTGGGATTTCTGTCTTCCATTTGCTGTCTTTCCTTGATGAGAGCGTGGTGCTGTTTTCCCCCCTGTTAATTTATGAGTTTTCTTTTACATCTTCCGCACATAAACTTCCCCAGTGAAGTTATTTGCTAATTAGCTGATGTATAATAATTTATCTGTCAGGCAGGATTTTTTGTTTTTGAGGTAAAAAAAAATAGCCTCACAGTCTGCCACGTTCACATTAACACAACTGTTTCTTGCCACTTGTGGACTGTGTTTGACATTCCCCCCTCCCCCCCGAGTTGTTTTTGTTCAAAAACTGTAACGATACACGAAAATGCACTTCAGATATGACAAAATTAAACTATGTTGCTTTGACAAAATTGGATTTAGCATTGTGATAAAGCACTTATTATGTTTTTTTTTTACTTTGAGCCTACATGACTGTATGCATATGGTATTTGGATGCCTGAAAATACGTTGAATCTAATGTTGGAAATTTGTCAAGAAAAACTGTATCCTAGTTTTTGATTTTATTTCATTTTTTTAACCTTGATGAATGAACAGGTCTTACTAGGTATGGCATGTGTGGCAAAAGTCTGTTATAGCTTCTTCTTCCTCTGTGTCATGGGGCTTCATTGTTGTATAAAAAACACACTGCTGCGCAAATACTAGAGCTAGTCTCCACATACAGTGGGTCCCTCAAAGGAAAAGAAAAACAACATACAGAAAGATATTTTTATTCTCTCTTTCTTGCAAGCTACTGCATGCTTTTCCTCTATTAAAGTCAACCCAATCCCCAGAGTAAATGTATGTTTTTGCCAACCACGAATATATTAAACTTTACATCTCTTTTCTTGACAACTTAGCATTTCTTTAGGTTCCATTTTCAGGTTTATCTTGGGACCACTTCGTGCTTCTTGTCTGGTCAAGCTTAGGCACTAACAAAAGTTGGTTAAGGTTATGAAAAATCCATGTTTTGGCTTAAAATACCTGGTATTATTGCCACATACACGGCTGGAGATGACCCAACATCGCGTTACAAAATACCTGGTCGTTTTCTTGCTCACAAATGTTAAAATGCTGTCTTAAACAGTAGTCTCTGGTTTGGTAGGGATCTAGCCTAGCTAATGCACTATTTTACCTGTCTTTGAGTAAATTTACTAAAAACTATAGGGGGCAGCTGGTTAAGATGAATTCTTAAAAGCATACATACATACAATAAACTGATCATACATACTAACAATATAAGACCTTTTGTTCAGGCGTCTTGTATATCACCATATATCTATTGTCTCCCAGATGAAGCCTTGTATATCCATTCTAGTCAGTTCTTTGTGAGTCTGGAGTTGGACACATATGTACCTTATACATAGTATATTATTGTAGGCACATCATCTATTAATAATTGAGCAACCTGTCCTCCATCTCCTTTGCAAAATTCCCAGGACACCTCCTTGATAGTGTAAACTCTCCACTTAAGGGCTCATCAATTCACAAAGGATTTGTTAAATGTCCCAGAAAAAGAAGCCATCACGGCTCTCAGCAGGCTACATTTCCTGGGAGAGAGATATAAAACTGGATTCTCCTGCACCATCCATCCCTCCAGTGGTGGTTTTGGCTTGATTGCCTGGCTTGTCCGACTACACCTGCGAACAAGGCGAATCTCTCGGATAACCTGCCCCCTTTCTTCTACCTGTCGGTCTGTCTCCCTTTATGGCAGCCGACAAGGGTTACAACATCGCTCAGGGATCCATTTTCCAATGTTTTTGCACGCAGAGAGTAGGTCAGGAAATCCCCTCTGTGCAACTCATGTTTTGTGCTGGGGTGATTTGTCCATTGTCTTTCCATATGTACATGTATGGAAGGTTTATTTTTATCTGCCTGTCTTCAAATGCCATTTCTCCTTCACCTCGCCTCCTCGAACTTTTTTTTTTTATGTACTATTCCACTGCAGTGCAGGCAATCTCCCTTGACTCACCATCTCTGAAAAAACATTACCATGTGACATCTTATGACATCTTGTGTGCCTCTAGTTTGTGTCGGCATGGCAGAGGACACGAGTCAATGAACAAGCCCTGACCGGTGAACTGTAAAGTCTTCGGGAATTCCTCGGGGGACAGCACTAGAGGAAGAGGGGGGAGGGGGTGTGAGCAAGAGCACAGGGATGAGCCATCAACGAGATCAACTGGCTGTACCTGGTATTTTGACAGTTCGAGGTGATCGGCACCACGTTCACGTGACTGAGACTGCGGCGACAACAACAATCGCTAGAGTCTCTATGATTGAATACACAACCGATCACAGGTAGTTCAACAATGTCAATTCTGGTAAGTTAATAACAACCCCAATCGCCAAAATAAATGTTAGCTAAGTATGTTTCTGCAAAACCATAGATTAGTTCAAACTGAGCATTTCTTTATGGCTGCTCAGGTTGAACTTTTCTATATCTGTCCTGTCACAGCGCTGTGCTTATGCTCTGCCTAGGTGTTGGCTGAAAAGCCTGTTGGTCAGGGTTAAAAAAACAAAAATGTTTTGTCTTAAAATATCTGTTTGGTTGCTATGATCACAGATGGATATGGTCCGACTTCTTCTGAAAAAAACACTGGAAATGTTCACCGGTCTTCCTCCTGCTTTTGATAAAAACAAATGAAAATATCCCCGGCATCCTTATAAACATAAGCTGATGTGGTCTGCCGTTAACAGCTAACATTGCATCCTGGCGACTGGGCTGCAATGCCTGTATGGTGAGAGTGTAAAACTAAGAACTAGATATTAATTCATACACATCCAAACACAAATCCTGATTTAAACACTGTATTATTACAAACATAATAATTGGGACTCCGATACCGAGGGGATGGGAGCTTGTTTACGCCACAGCTCACGCTTTGAAAGCTTAATTTTTGCATTAAGATTCGTGTGATATCGCAGACTAATTGCAGCTGTGTTCTATCCTTGTGCTGACCTTTCTTTGATTTGTTTTCTGGATTTGCAGGTTTTGCAGCTCCGCTTTGTTATTATTCATTTCATCAGTAACATTATACTCTCATTGTTTGCTTTTCTTGATACTTGATGTACTTCTACTTTGAGCCTTTAAATAATATATCAGTTCAAGTCATTAAAAGCGCTTTCATTTATGGGAAAAAAAATAAAATAAAAAACGCACACTTTTGTTATGATTCAGAGCTGTTGAGAACTCTGAGTTCTTGTCAAGGCAAAAACAATTTAGTCCTATTTGACACTGGCTGTCTTGTTCTCTTTGGGAATCTTAGTGATCTGGGAACTGGACCTTGCAGGCAGTGTCTGGATGTTTTCCTCACTTTTCTGCTGATGGAGCTAAGTGAAGACAACAAGCTATGCTCCACTGTCAACTACCACCCACCAGTATCTGGCTCGCTGCTAATGATGCGTGTGTGCGACTACCGTACAGGAACCGAGGTATTGCCAGAGCCGCTCATGTATGGCCACGCTTTATCGTGGAGGTGAGACGTGGGGTTGGGGATTGACATGCGGTGATTCTCATATGTCAAGATTAATCACAAGCGTGTGAAGCACACATTTTTCTTCGACCGCTCACGTTTCAGGACGTGGAGTGGGAGCTGCTTTGAAGACTCTTTCTCTGCCAAAGTCAAGAAATGGAATCCACTTAAATGGAGAAATAGGAGAAATACGAGAAACTCATAATTTTAAGCAAATTTGCAATCTAGAATTCAGACTTACATACAGAACTGTAAACTGTAATGCCGTTTTCTTTTGTGACTCCGCACATTTACAGACACAGTTTATTGCGTTCTGGTGTGTCTGTTTGCGCCGTAATGATGAATGAATGTCGACTCGACTCCATTGCCCTTAGAGTTTGTAATGAACCTCGTTTCTGCTTCTTTGATCTCGGCGGCGGAGACAAATGAAGAACCCACTCGCTGGCTATTTATGAAAAGATGCACGACACACACACCCACACAAACAAGGACACACACGCATGCACGCCTGCACACACGCACACATGCGCAGATGTCAGAGGGGCAACGAGCTACTTATTAGAGAATATGCTCCAGAGAGAAGCTCTGCTTTAATTAATTTTGTGCCTGCCAGTGACAAGGAGAGGAGGGGGAACATGGTCAATTTGGTCTCCTTGGAGACGTCTTCAGTCCAGTTGGCAGTGGGTATCTTGAGTTTACTTCTCTAAAAATGTCTAAATGTTTATTTATTGATGCTCAGTCTCAGAGAAGAGAAACATTTATGCCACTTTGAGTAAAATAGTTCTGATTTACTTTCCGTTTATCATCATGGTAATGCAATTATATTATAATCTCAGAAATCCCAGTTCGACATTATACTGTGCCTCAAACTGGAAAGCTTTGGCACGGACCACAAGCGTCAGACCCTCAGCTAAACCACCACCAGGGCCTCGTGTCTGCCTAACAAGTCTCTGTTGCCCTTATTAAGCTTGCATTAGCTAGACACATTGTGCCGCCCGCTGCCCTCTATCCCAAATGTCTGCTGTGAGGATGACAAACTGTTTCAAGCATCATCCACCCCAACATGCAGCACAAACGCACACACGCAATTAAACAGTGACGGTTTCCCAAGAACTTCCTGCTCAGTCCAAACAGATGGACGTATAGGCTGCAGCGTGTGCGGTGAGAGGACATACGGGGGGAAAGAACAGATGACAAACGTGGGCATTATCCTCTAGCTCATCTTTGTGCTGTGGACTGATCACTGTCCCAGTGTTTGTGGCTTGCAGACATGTGGTACATCACAATGACAACCAGGTGGGATTTTTTCTGGATGAAGCAAAAGGACCAACACGGTGAATAAATAGAGGAGGGCTTTGGTAGGTTAACATGTACTGAATATGATGAAGTCTACACAAAAACGAATCAGCGAAAACGAAGAAGGAATCTGGCAGGAAATGAATGGGGCCTTTTTTTGAATGCAATAAAGTTGACTTGAAAAACGTTCTCGCACGCGACGACAGAAAACAGGCATGTTCATCTTCAGCTCATTATACTGTATATCCTGGAGGCAGCAAAATATGGTCTGGCTCATTAATCAAAGTCAATACATCCTTGGAAGTAAACCTGAGGTCGGTGTACAGGAGCAAGGCGAGACAAATTAGGCTTGAAATCTGTAATGAGACAAAAAACCCCATCAGCTGCGACAAAACTTTGACAGAATGTGTTGAAGTGTCAGGGTATCCTGATGTCTAATAGTTTGCAATTTGACATTTTGAAACTCGGTATATACAAAATATGCACATGTTCTGCTCAGGGCTATGCATGTGTAAGTGATCTGAATTTGCTCATGAAGAATGGCTTTTTGCATTGTATAAGGTCTGCTGCTCCATTCAGCACTGTCTTTTTACGTCTGATGCACGGTTCTCTAAATTGCCTTGTTATTGGAAGGTACAATATAAATGAATTAGCCCGGCTATTGAGATGACTGCATGTGAAGGAGAAGGAGTAATGTCAGTGTTTACAGTACATTACTGCTTATTGTGTGCCTCGATGCACATGGCAGAGATTGTGAACACCTTCATGCCCTCCCAAAAGCTAAGTGTTCTGGTTCTGTTTGGACTTTGATCACTAACTAAAACAAAAAGGTGTTGTTTTTCCCCACCCTCTCTCTTTTTGGCTCAGCTCAATGTGCCAAGGATTCAACTCATTCCGTTTTCATCTCTCCATCACAAAATTATCAACTGCTGTGAAACAACATTAACCACTTCTCAGGGATGGACTTTTTAAAAAAAATGTATTTGGTCATGACTGATGTTCCTCCCACACCCACGGATAATGTTTCATACTAACCCAGCCCTCAGCGGCAGAAAGTTATGACTGGCCCAAGTGCAACGTTTTTTATGGGCTCTCCCTGGGGGACTCTGAACGGGTAGGAAAACTGAATAATTCAAGGGGCAAAGAGGCAGGTCCTGGGACATGCAAAGGATTATTGATATTTACTGTTTCAGGGTCCTGAGTAAGCTGTTGTCAGAAGGTCCAGGATTTCTGGTGAGGCTTCTGATCCCCCCTGAACCTATAGGGACAATATAAAAACAGACAGACACACACACACACACACACACACACACACACACACACACACATACACACATACTCACAGATATATAGAGCAAAATAGATATATTATAGACAATGTCTTTAGTTTTGTAGACAGGCCTCACCTCATTAACACAGTTGAAAATCAAAAAAGCAAATAGTGTAAATATACCTGGTAAAACTGAAAGCGTGGAGGCTGCCGAAGCATCAGTAACAGCAACAGAGCACGACAAGGTGCATGGTATGAGAACAGCTATACTGTAGGCCCACATATTGTCAAAAACGTCCTAGGCAGAGACACAACTAAGGAGTTTGGAGTGGCAGTACCTGACCAGAAACCCCCACCTATTGTCTTTACATCACATCTGATGAGCCGTGAGATGTACAAAAAATGTCTTTATCTTGAGTTTATGACTACTGTTGAATAATAAAGAGTTGTTCTTAACGACAAATGCTATTGTTTTATCTCTAAATTTAAAGTATATGTGACTTGATTTAAGCTCAAGGTATTAGCTCAAGATTATTTCAATTCAAACGAAGACTTTGCATGCACCTTTATTTCTACCTTTATTTTCCAAGTTCTGCTTGTATCTGTGAACCACGTTACTGGGAAAAGAATAACCTCTTGATATGTTTGACATCCTGTTAAAAATTATATAAATATGCTGCCTTCTCCGTCACGAGCAGACAGACACAATTGACAGACAGAACCCTGTCTATTCTCTAGTACTGCAACTACTACATGATAGGTCATAAAAATAACATAAGTCAATACAGGTATATGGGTGATGATCCACAGTGGGCATCTTTGCAGACAGGAAGAAGGAGAAAAGTTTCTGTCAATACATTATTTTGTACAACATCACATACGGACACTGTCTGAAGGAGCTTTACGGTTCTTTACCCAGACCAAGGTCTCGAAGAAGACAAAGCATTTTTCAGAAAACATGAAAAAAAAATGTGTATACAGATAAAAAAAAACAAAGGTTATACAGCTCAGTAGAGGGAAGTAGAAGGAAGATTTCCTTCTCCTTGAACAATAAGCTGTGCAGGGATAGCTTAGATTAGGCTACAAAGATGTTTCAAGCTTCAAAACTGATACAATAACAGCATATGCTAAGAACTCTACCTCTATGGCAGCAACTAAAACTTGTAAACTTGGTTGAAATAAACTCACAGACACATATATACATATTGTAATATCATTTTGTGAAGCATCTGATCTTATTCCATTTTATTTGCTTAATTTGTCTGTCTTGTACCGTATGGTATGATATTCTGTGAATCACCTTGTAACCTCTGTTTTGAAAGGTGCTATAGAAATAAATTGCACTGTTATTATTATACATGTATACATATGTATATATGCCAAACTATATAACTATACATAAAACTACTTCTACCTTCTGTCTTACACTTTCCAAATGCAAAAGATCTTATTAAACATGACCCATTTTTAACCATTTGACTAATGCTCTCGCTTGGTGCTGTCTTTCATGCTGGTGAGTACATTCTTTCTTTATGCAACAACCGATTTTTCGGCTACTTGTTGGCACTGGAAAAACAAAATATTCTGACCACAATATTGATTGATTGGTGAACTTATAAAACAAACAGTTGCTTATGGGCACATCCTGCATCTATCATTCATTTGGAGTCATGTTTCTGGCCACCCAAAAAAAAATCTTAACTCTCCGTTTTTGGTCTCCACCAACTCCTGAACTCCTCTTCACAAGCGTGTTGCTAATTGTGCCTGTCGGCTGTCAGGTGTGGAGTAGACAGTGTACAGTGGATTTTTAAAGCTTGAGACCAGACCAGACCAGCTTGTTGCTGTTGGAAATAACAATATGAGAGTGGTGAGACGAAACCAAAACAGTAAAACAAGGAGCTAAAATTCGCTAAAAAGGAGGAGCTGCAGATTCCTTTGATAATACTCTAAGAGTGACTGTCCTAACATTGGCATTGGATACATTGTTATTAAAAATATTGATATTGCAGTTTTAAGCAGTGTTTTGCCCACAATCTTTAGTGAAGTAAATCTTTGATTTATTTTCTTACCATATATACTTACAAAATGTCAAATTTCAGGCTTAAAAGCTTACAGCTCCCAGGTCCCTCCTTCTTCCTCTCTGCTTTGCTTCAGCCCTGCCTTCAAAGCCCCTCCCCACATAGGAGCCTGTCATGCATGAGCAGGCTTTTAACAACAGTAACAGAGGAAGCCAGATAACCAAGACAGTGCATTCACAATAACAACGACAACATAAGCCCTCATTGTTCTATTTCTGACCAATAGCCTACAACTAAATTACAATGACCAGTGCTTCATGCCGAGTCACTGTAGATATGCCGAGTAACAAACAATATTCATCACATGGCTGCAGACAGAGTAACCAGGCAATCATTACCCGGTGCAACATTGGACACTGGAGTTAGCATACAAGCTAACAAGCTAGATTTACCAACAAGCTACATAGCTCGACTGCAACATCGTACGGCGAGTATTACTGTAATCGCCGCCACCATAGCCTTGTGGTTAAAACATAGAATGAAACATATATCAAGCAGGGGTCCTTGCTTGTCGAGCAGAAAAGCGGCCAACTCTGCGTCACTCTTGAGTCCTTAGAAATCCTGCAGCTCTCTCCACCTCTGAAATGACGCTCCGATATTTATCCTTGTTTTCTCTCTGGCTCGATCCAGTTTGTTCTTTTTCCACTGCTTTTCTTCATCAGTCTTCTTATTCCTTCTCTTTGACGTGGGCAGTGGTGGGGCATTTTTCAGCTCTGTTGTTGTTGTCTGTTCTCCTCCATTGTTTACAGTTTGGGCTTGAACATATCTGACCAGGTAAGATCAGGCACTGCGCCTGCCCCAGTACACCTGCGTGAGGGAGGGTGGCTGCCAGTGATTGACACTTCTCAGACACTCTTCTTGGCTCTGATTAGTTGTGTTGATCCTGGAGCAGTGGATTCTTGCAAATCAAATTACAGCCACTGGGTGGACCCACAGACAGTGGATTTTTTACACAGCTGATCTGTATCTCATTCTACTGTCAGATCATAATGACAATTTTACACAAATACAACAAAAAATAGTTACAGATTACAGCTTTTGAGCTTGAGCATGAGAGTAAGAGCTGCCTGAGCTGAGCAGTATAAATGAGCCGTGCAGTTGCAGCATGACATTGCCTGTTAAATTGGTATCCCTGTTATGTTGAGCAGGAACCTGCAGAAAAACAGAGAAGGACGTAAGGGGAGCAGCAGTGTTAATTTGATAAATAATTTTCACAGTGCTGGTGATGCTCTGCTAAGCAATGTTGACCCCCCGGTGTGATGGCATATGTTAATAAAAAGCGCTGCAGGACGTCCTCTGCATCCTAATCTGCTGGTGTCAGAATGAGTTTGTGTGTGTGCATGTGTGCATCCGTCTGAGATTCCCCATTTTCTGTGCTGCAGCGTTCGCCTGACAATCGTATCAGCGCCGAGTCGTGTGTGTGTGTTGTGCGCACGGACATGCATATGTGCCCATTGGTGTTTATGCGTGTGCTGAATGGGTGCATGCACAGGGTAGTGACAGGCACAGCGCCTAATCTACATATCAATTTTCCTCATTTGAATACACCACTTATTGGTTGATGGCGGTGATAATTACCTGTTGTGCAGTGAGTAGGGCACGGGCTCCCACTGGGCATCCCTTTGTCAGCCTGGGTCACTGAATCTGTACATAGTACAGTCGAGTATCTTACACTGGGGACTGGTGAGACATGACAGCACAGTACGAGTCCCAGCTTTCTTTCGCCTGCATCAGACAATCCCTGGTTGCGTGAGAGGGCCATCATGTAGGAAATGACACGAGGAAAATGTGTCTTAACAACTGGGATATTTTCAGCACGAACTTGACAGTCTGTGCGCTATAGTAAGATGTCTTCCAGAGCACAATCTGTTGTGTGAGAAAAGGTTAAAGGATTGCGGAAAAGGTCAAGAGATAGTGTCAGAGAAAGGCAGCTTTGAAAGGGTGTGAGGGCAATAGAAGGAGGATAACCTCCATTTGTATTTGACGAAACAGTAAAGACTGTAAGATGACTCCCCCGGAGATTAAAGCTGACAGTTTGTGATGTCAGGTGTCTGTATGATCCCCGAAACCAAAGAAAAAAAGACATCATGGAAACCGATGCTCGATTCAGCATGTTTCTATAAAAGACTCACAGATGTCCTAAAGAAGAAAATGAACATCACTGGTGAGAATATCCTGGCAAGTGGATTTATTGTGAAACAGAGTGTGCTTGTAATTAAATCTGGTGCGTGTCGCAATTTTCTCCCTTGCATAACTCACAAAAAAGGGCTCAAACTGTGTTTGTGTGAGCACAGGTGAGTCATGCTGTCCAACCAGCAACTGTACATTGGACTGCCCACAGCACCTCTGCCATCATTCCACTTGCCCGAATCCTGAAGATGCCACTGAACATTAAAAATGATCCCACTCATGCTCTACAGCTGTATGTTCTCTGCCACTGCCGACCCTGTGTACCGGCGTCCAGGACGCACTGTGAAGGGCCCTCAAATGGGAATGAACAGGTGTCACTTTAATTATGTGTCCTTTCGTCGGAGCCCGGCAGAGTCGGCCAGGAGACGGAAGCTCTTTTAATTAACCTTGGATCTCTGCTGTTGAAAAACAGTGATAGTGCCACGCTGGGTACCTGCAAATATAGGTGGACAATATCTGCGTGTCTACACGACTCCCTGGCTTTTAATTACAAGCGCCGAGGGAGTGTGCTCGCTTTTCTTCACCCCTACGTACGTTTTATTTTCCTCCCCACTCAGGCTGTCTGCTGAGATAACATCGGTTTCACATGTTTCATTCCATTCGACTAACCCCACCACCATCGGCCCGTGGCTGGCTGAGACTGGCAGATTGCTCCTCTTATGTCATTCGACTTGAAATGAGGTCAGCCCACCCTCAGAATGTATTTTCTGCTATCTTTACATAGATGTCTGGTGGCCTAAAACGAGCCCTGCATCAGAACTTTCAATTTCTGGGGCCCTCTTCTGGTTCAGAGATGGAGGCAAATGGATCAGTTTGCTGCTCTCTTCATACTGGAATGCCAACACCGAGGCGCTGATGCAGATTTCGGTATGTTCAAATAGGCAATATGGGAACGCCTGTGTAGATCTCTCTCAGTGTGAGTTTCACACAGCGTGGCTCAGCTTTCACCTCACAGAGTTGATTGACATATTTATCCAATTATACTGATAATTATCTCCCAAACTACAGATGTTGGATCGCACATGCTTCCAGCGTCTTTTGACCAGATAGGAACAGGCTGTGAAAATCAAAGCTTATCCTTCCGTGTGATCGTCCTTAATTTCATGTCATTTCTGGACTCATGCGTTGCTCTAATTTATTGTTATACAGCAGCAGGGCTTTCATACTTCATAGGTAATCCAGTGACAGCATAGGCTAAACAATAAAATCTGTCTGGAGTCATTTAAAGAACCTGTAGTGCTCATCAACTCTTATTTTGAGCAACCTTAACCTGAATCAAGTCACCACGTGTTGTTTTGCAGAAACAACATGTCCTTATACCTAAACAGCTTCATTGGTAGATTACCAGTGACTCCCGAAATGACACATATGACCATTACCAGACTGGACCTTCGTCATCGCCAGTGATTGAATGTAACATTTTACTTGACGTCCATTTACCCAAAAACTGTATTTAAGTGTGATTTTGAGGTACTTTACTTGAGAGGTTGCATTTCTTGCTGTTATATAGTACATCCATTTTCTAATAATCTTATCAGCAATCAGATCATATAAAAAAATAATTCTGATGATCAGTAAAATGCTGAATGTGGAATCTGATAAGCCAGGCTGATAATACATGTAGATAAATGTATAGTGTACTTCTGATACCTGATATTGCCATATATTACTTATGTTACTTAACTACATTCACTATTAGACACTTTTTTACAAGAACTATTCATATGGGTGACTTTCGCCTTCACCAAACTCACATTATATATATATATATATATACATCCTTCCTTTTTACTTAAAATTACTTTTGGGTACTTACACTTTACAGACTACTTTACAAAACTGCTCATGACATGGTTAATTTTGTGATGTTGTTAGGGTTTGGTTAGGTTTAACTAACAACACTGCTTTTTATGAAAAGCTTCTGGTTTTGGTTAAATAACTAAGCTACTTCAGTAATGTTAAAGTTGTTAAAGATACGTGACATTTAAAGGTCCACTTTACATGGAAGTTGATTTTGAGTATATGCCTAACTCATCAAACGCTGACGCTTTGGGAATATAGGTCAGGTTAGTCGCCATCAAGAACTCTAAAAGACTCAAGATTCAACTTTCTCACAAACCTCAGCTTAAAAGAACTCACCGAGGACTTTTGATTTCCCGATTCACATGAACATCAGTTTCCTGGGTACAAGTCCTGTGCTTGTTTATTCTGACCACCAACCCTAGCCTCTTCCTTTCGCAGACTTTGTCACTCTTTACACGACGTCACGATGTTTCTTCTGCTATGGACTGTGCAGGAATCAGATTCCCTTTGACTTTTACATAAGCAAATGTTACTTGAGCACTATGTCAGAAAATTATGCAGACACTAAAGTGAATATTTCAGAGCTCATGCTGATGGATAACGCATCATGTTTCTCATGTTTAATTCACGATTAGCGCGGATTCACTGATTATACTGATGATACATCTGCAGACCTGAATGAAGAGTCCAATGCTTTCTAACCTAACCCTGTGCTTTTGCTAAGGCAGCCTAAAATGTAATAAGAATAGAAGAGCATGTTGAATAAAACGAGCGTGGAAGATGTCATGGAAACGTTCACCTCGAGAGAGGAATTTTACTTTGCTCTGCCCACACGACCCTTTGAATTACGATACAAACACTCCATTAATGATCAATTCAGTGACAGTTCAAATATAACTGGTCCAGTGGCACTTTTAGAGCAACTAAAGGTTGGGTTTAATGAGGATGTTGTCATACAGTATTTTTCCAGATTGTTTCTTGTTGCTTTCTGCCCTTCCAGGCACAAAATATAGCTTTTGATCAGTGACAGCAGCTACAACTAATTTAGCAAGCTTACACGCTGCAAACAGTCCAAACATGACCAATATATGGCATCACACAAGAGCATTGTGGCTGCCAAATGTGCCAAAAGGAAATGTCTTCTTTACAGGACATGATGAATTATGCTACTTTATTGTTAACAAACCAAGGGTGTTGCAGTAGAGACAAGCTCATCCCCAGCGCACGAGGAGGAGTGAGGAATGAGGCTTAGCAGGATCGTTTGACATGTCAGGCTTTATTTCAAGTTAATCAGCTGTGATACTTGGTGAATACACTGGACATTTAAAAGTATGTCTTTTGAATTCGGGTCACCTCTGATTGCTAATCATGGATTGATGATAATAAAAATACATCTCATTGATTCATTTTTGCTTCATAATGAAGGCCACATTTGAACTAATAAAGACTAATCCACACTTGTATGTGGATCATCAGTCAAATGTTTTATAATGAATATCTCATTTGGACTTTTGTCAATGTTGTCTGACTCTCCCCACTGTCAATCTTCATTCATAAACCTCCAATTATTTCTCTTCTTTTCCCACACTGGTTACAGTGTTACAACCACACTGGTTGTTTACTGACAAAGCTACGATCTGCAACTATTCTAAGCTTCTCAAACTTACTGAACAGCTAATGTGTAAGTTATGGCTGAAACTGAAAAGGTATTTTCATATATGTGAAAAAAAAAAAAAATGTTGTGCCTTTCGTCAGTTTTGGACGTAATAAGCTGTTTTCACAGTCAACCTATATGGTCATATCTTTCAAAAAAACACTTGGTGTAGTTTAGTAATAATCATGGTTTGTACCTGCACAAACCTGTTTGTGTACCTGTTTTGGTCACCATGATGAAAAAACTGGTGTGACTCTATGGTCAGCCATTTGGTAGTAATAATGCAACCACGGTCCCTTTCCAAGCCCTGATGTGAAAGTCAGCAAATAAGCATATATACAGTATAGGTCTGCAAAAACTTTAGCTGCTAACATTATATCATGGCGACTGGGCTGGCTTTACAGCATCTGAAGATGTTTTATCGCAGGACATTTTCACAGAGAATAAAAATAGTATTCGTACCTCAGTGTGGGCAACATCATCAAATTTAGAAGTGAAAAAAATAACAAAGAATATAGACAGATTTATACTTTGTTTTCTATATGTTCACATATTTTGCCTTTAGGAAAGGAGACTGAGTTGCTGAGGTTCCATCATCCACCTACATTATTCGAGTTGTTTATTGAACCAACAAATAGCTATTCCAAGGACGACTGCAGTAAATTAGCCATACATTAAAAGGCCAACTCTCACACAAACAAACACAGAGCCGGCTAAATGTGCTGATTAGATGCAAGCTTTGTGTTGAAATGTTTGAGGCTAAATAAAGGTGTGGATACTGCTTTAGTTTTCTTCATTTGGCAAGTGAGACGATGGGTGCTAGATGAGAAAAACAGTAAATACAGTGCTCATACGCAGCAAGGTCAATGCGAATTACAGCGCACATAGTTGGGAAGCATTCACACCATCGACTTTGCTCGGTATGTACAATCTCTTTTTCCCTGTAAGAACAGACATTTTTCACATACTTAGGTAGAATGAATTGAGAGAAGCTACTCAGAAATAAACCTATTCAGTCTCCCTCAGTCTCTTTCTGTCAGTCTCTACTGATTTCTTTCTCCACTGAATTTCTATTTACTGAAGTACTGAACTGCAGACTTTTTGGTCAGATACAGCCCAGCTCCATTTTCTGACTCCTTTTCCTGGCTCTCCAACAGCTCTTAGTTCGATTCTGGGATCGTGAAGACTCCTCTGGCGGTATTGAGTTTCAGGCCTTTGGGCTCGACAGGTATCGCTCTCAGACGGCTCGCCTTCGCCTCGCACCCACTGCACTCCAGTTTGAATTACTAGACTCTCTTCAGGTCTGATACTGTCCCCCTCAATACTGTTGATACTGGATTTTCTCCCTCAAATTCAACATTGCACATCTGAAATACAACCGTGAATTGCCTGAGGGCAGCATGTGTGTGTAGATGTGTTTGTTTGCGTAATGGAATGCTCGCTATTATATTGCTCACCATGTCGATGTGCAAATAAAGTCAGGATCTTGGCCCACGCAGAAATCCAATCAATAATGCTGTACTTGATCATGATCCAATTTGCCTGCTGCACTTACCTAACAGTAAATACAACGAGCTTTGAGTTTACTGGCTCTTGCCTCACTTGTTTTTTGTGTGTGTGTGTGTGAGTGGGTTAAGTAAGGAATGCAGCTTTGCTTCTTGTGACATAACTGTTGCTTCTTGCCAGCCTATAGAACTGCTTGTCAACAAGGCTGCAAAACAAACTCATTGCTGGAAGGTCAGAGAGGTATGAAATGTTCAGTAAGGTAGCAACGCAAAGGCTAAACCATGACTTAATACTCCATCAAAGCGTCTCAGAAAACTTTCCTGACTTCAAAGTTTTGTGAAAAGATGTTTCTATATTTTATTGGCCTCTCTGAACTGATGGAGGAGAAATTCACACTTTCATCACGCCATGTATTTGGCATTACGTTTTTTTTTTTATTATTATTGAATGTTTGCACATAGTAAATATTTATGAAATGTTCTTGTTATAGTTTCTTGTTTCTCACATATTACAGAAGGGATATTTTGGCCTGTGTTGTTCCCACACAGTGTCTTTTGCTGTCATATACAGGCTGCTGTCTCAGGCTTATTGTTGGTTCAGGTATTGATGCTGTATGAGCTGCAAATGTCTTCATAACACAGATTTTAATTTTCTTAGTTTATCTGTTTTTGTTTTACCATAAATTCACCTATAAACAAGAGCTTTGTTATTTTCATAGCTTCATGCAAGCTGACACAACAATGTACAAGACATCTGCGATCCACACAGTGAGTTTGTGCAGCTCTACAGTATGAACATAGTCTCCAAAGCAAATGTAATAGTTGCGATGGGACCATTTAAAGTTACAAAAAGAGTACAGACATCGATTAATACAGCAGCTCACACAGCCATTGAACATGAAATTGTCAAAACATAAAACAGATAATGGGATTGCGATGATGTGCTGTGAGGATGCAAGTTGTATTCCACTGCCACTATTGGTGAATACTCTCTCAAGCACGCTAGCAATGGTAGAGAAAAGACTAAAACTTACAATTGATTTGATTTTTTCTTTACTCCCAGAGATTTGTAAATTATTATTTTTCTTATGTAAAGCTTTAATGTCAAACTGACATTTTAATTATATTCAGTCATCGTGTAAGGAAATATGTATATAATGATCCCACCGATTTTGTGCCTAAATGTCAATTTTTCAATAACAGCCTAATTGAAGAATAAACCCATTTTTGGAGATAATGGTGATTTAACACTTCAGTCCCTTTACAGCATTTAACATTTTGGAGGACCCATGGAGTTGTTAACTCTGTGTTCCATGTGGGCAGCAGAAGCTAGCTCGTTAGGCTAACTAGCTTTCACTTGGAAATATGATGCTAGTAAGCATAGCTTGCTAACGCTAGCACTGGTTAAAACTCCATGTTACTCTCTAGTCATTTTGTCTGTTGTAACATAAAGTATTTCAATATCTGCACAAAGAGATATTATACCAATCAAATTACAGTAATGTTGGTGGTGCAATCACGGCTCAAAAAATAATGAAACATACATTACTTCTTTTAGGTTGGCGCAATTTCAGAAGTTAAAACAAACACTAGTGATGAATTTATTGATGTCTTGGTAATTGTAATATTATCTTGACTAAGTCTACGTCTAGTCTGTTGGGTTTAGTGGCATCTAGTGGTGAGTTCACTGATGACGACCAACTAAACAAACGTTTTTGGGCCAGTACGCATTATGTGACATTGCAATGATACAATTTGGCGTTTATGGAGGATCTGTTCCCATCATTCTTAATTTGGTGATTATACGCAAACATAATTATGAATATTATTCTCTATTTCTGCCCAAAGACCCCCCTCAAATCCTACACACTGGACCTCTAATTGTCAGTATGTCAGCTTTGTAGCGATGTGTTTCTGTGGTAGTTTTTGCTATTTTCTCTGTGAAGACCGAAAATTAAATTGAAATACTCAAAGCTCTGTTTCCTTGATGTTCACCAAATTATCATCTGTCGAAAACATTTAACTGAATCCTCATACGAATATGTGCACGCCGTATCACTTTTCCCATCTCAGTCATGGCATTCTCTTTCTTTCTCTCTCTTCCATGATGCCATCAGATGTGTTTGTCACTCCATTGCACCCCGACTGTTCTCCACATGGGATTCTGAGCTAATTAGGATTTTTAACATTAAGGGCGAATAAATGCTAATCTTAAAGAGCCCTTTATGAAACAAAACACTAAGAAGTAACTCGTGGAACACAGCGAAACGCCAACCTACACAAGGCATTTTTCTTGACTCGAATAAGATTGATGTGTTGGATAAATGATCTGCTCACAGCATCAAAGGTTAATCAAATGAGAGATAATTAAATAAGTGGCTTCTTGGGCGAAAATTGCTCCTTGTGGATGAAGGAGTTTAAGGCACCTGAAAAGTATTTGACTTCCAAATCCCTTTTTTCCTCCATCCATAGACTTCTAATTATTATCACAGATGGAGGTGTTCTTCAATCACCTAATTCTGCACCTTGATTAAGCTTGACATTTTACTCCTGAGTGCCAAAAATTGTCCCCGTATATGTAAATGAGTTCAAAATTTCTTCATTATGCAAATTGGCTTACTAACATTTCAGAGACTCCTGGATGAAATCACAACACATTCGAGTCATTTTAAGTCACAACACACATATGGCGATCGTGTTGTAACATGATTGTACAACTAAATTTTGCCTCGATTATTGCATTGGGTTTTTCACAGAGGGGCGATTTCATGCTGCTCAAACCGATGTACAGAAAAATAAAACATGCACTCAGAGTCTGTTGACAGGGAAATGCATGTTGTCACAGGCGGTGAACACAGGGGGGCAGTGTGGAGCCATAGTCCCTGAGACGCATTCCTCACACAAATGAGCAGAGTTTAGGCTTTTCTAAACGGAATATCTGCAAGCCTGTGATATCTGATCCGTAAAGTTAAATCTCTGCCATAATCTCCGGTCTAACATTTTCACGGTGTCCCTTAAAAGTTTTCCAGCTTCATGGACTGTATGCATTTGTTTCATACACTATGTCATCTTCAAAAAAAAGGAGAGGAAAAGAAAACAATGAAAGGAGGAAACGTTATTAAATGAAATACAATAAAACACTCACTGGCATCTTGCGTTTCCCATTTCTGCTCTCTGCTTTGTGGGGCCTAATTAGTAACTTTTAGCTCACATAATGCAGTCGAAGAGGTTGTTTTTGTAATGTGAACGGTTTACATCTGACTGACCAAGAGACACTCAGAGGGAATGTTCAGCTCATTAGAGAAGTGACTCATTGTTTTCTGGCCTTCCTCTGTTCCTTCCTTGACTACAGGCATGGTCACAACCCCTGGGCCTAAATCCCCCCGCCCCCCACCACCCCACCCCCCATCCTCCTCCCGCGCTTGTGTGAATAACTCAATAACTCCCATCCATGGCACAATTAAGGCATTATTACACCCTCCGCTGGACCTCACGCTCTGGGGTGAATTGTGGGGGCAGAAGGGGCCTGGCCTGACCCCCATTTCCATCCCGGCCGACTGTGAAGCCTTGGCTACACTTTTCCCTGACCCACTTTACACTCCCCCATGCCCCGGTTCCACACACACACACACACACACACACACACACACACACACACACACACACACACACACACACACACACACACACACACACAAATGTTCTCTCTGACACACACACACATTCACTCAAGACACTCTGTTGTCTCCATCCAGCAGGCAGAAACATGGCATCGTGAGTCACGTCGGTGCCAGCAGCTGTGCAAGGGGCGCCATGTGGGGCGCTCGTTCGGCCAAGCGGTGGGTGAGGGGGGGGGCGGGGTGAGCATCGTTAAGGGTTGAAGGGTGATGTGTGGGCACCTCTCCTCTGTCTCTTGCTTTTACCCCTCTCCTCTCGTTGCTCTGCATGAAGGAAGCCATCTGCCTACTGCCAGTCATCTGAGGCTGTGAGAGCGTCTGTGACACTCGGCACTTTGAGCCTGTCCATCACCCACCCACCTCCTCGCCTCACAGTCAGGATGAAACCACGCTGAGATCTACCGCCCCACCATCTTTGGCATTTTCTTTTTTTTTTTTTACACTCTCTCTGCCATCTCTAAGTTATGATTTCCCTCAATTGTTGCACCGCTCCTCAGCTATCGTCCTTATTATCTTCACCTTAGAAATGCCGCTGTATCATGCCATTGTAGTCTGTTTGTGCTCTGGCATTGTCACGTCAAATGTTTTTCTTTTCGCACACAAAGAAATACTTGACGGGGCTTCTTGTCAGTCTCTAAAGAGCGGCGGGCTTTGAATAAACTTAGACTGCAAGTTTCACTGGCCTTCATCTGCCAGAGCATCCTCCACTGAAAGCATTGCCTTCATTATCAACTCTGAAACCTGTGAGAGCATGAGAATTTCTTAGCACAAGAAAGTAAGCTACTCCAAAATGGTTTATCTATGTGATAAACCATGGGAGTCGAGTCAATATTTGTCCACACACTTCCCTCCCAAGCTGATCAACGGCACAGCAAAAAACTCATCCATTTATTATCAGTGAAGAAAGCGCCAGCCCCTCTCTTGATAGCATCACAGACCAAGGTCTTGTTTTTCTGTATTCTAGCTCTGGGAAAGAAATCTTCTATTTCAGTGGATTAGCTGAAATAAAGGTCATCGCTTTCTTTCATCAAACTGCAATAAACAATGTTTCATCACGATTTGCAGGAATTAACTAGATAAGCTGCGGTTTTAGACGGCCCGAAACAGAGTCTCAAGCTGCCGAAACAATTGCTCGTGTTATTTGCTAAGAAACTCTCCCTGTGTCCACTGTCCGTGGGTTATTAATATTCACACACGCTCACATTTTCCCCGAACGCTTCCAACTCAAAGAGACAAGTTGAACAAATGGACTTGCAAAAGAAGAGAGGCTTGCACTCCAAATGTCACGTCTGCGGGCTGTTCCATTTGTTTTGAATGCACTCCAAATGAAAAGCAATTTAAGAGCTCCAACCATTAGAGAGAGCCCTCATCACTGAAGTGCAAACCGAACCTTAATTAGTGAAATGATGATTGTTGGGCGCACATGCTCAATTTGCTGTACAATTGGCCGGGCTTCTTTTCTTATACCGCCCTCCGACAATTCATATACTTCAGTCTGTCTGCATTTGCAAAATGTCAACATGCCAGAGATTAAATTAAAGCAGGTCCCTGTAAAGAAGACACATCTATCACATCGTTACTGGCAGAAGATTAACTGGTTGACATTTCTCTCCACTAAATCGGCACAATAGAACCTGATCCAGACGATTCTCTGTCAACAGGCCACGTCTAGCACACGTGAATGATGGAGAATATAATTAAGTCGAATATCCGTAACACGTACCCCCCCCCCCCCGAAAACACCTAAAAGATTGTGTGTTAACTTTGTTTGACTTTTGTGTTCAAATGTCAAGGACGCCGTGCAATTATGCTGCTGAAAACGTTCTTTCAATCAATTCGGCGATAAATCAGAAAGTAAGAGCTCACACACACACTCACACACACACATACACACACGCCCCTGTGTTTACTGAGGCATGTTTAATGATACCTGCCCACGGCCCCATGCTTCACCTGTTATAATACTGTGCAAATACAGCCAGAATAATTAACAGTCTAATATGGAAAGCTAACATTTGATCAATCCAAAGTGCCCGTGGTGTGAGTCCAGTCAACAGCGCTGGAACAAACAAGAGCAAACCTTAACACAGGGAAAGGTCATGGGATCAATAATTCATTTAAGATGCTCCCTGGGATTGACTCTGCAGCCGCCTTGTAATCAGGAGGGGAGATTTATTTATCTTAACTAACTTTAAATCCACATTCCTGCGGAAAGGAGAGGAAAAAAAAACATTGTGCCACCTCGGTCGATTTTCAGTGCCCTCACGAGGCCATGAGATTTTCTTGTTTTATTTACCCCCCAGGAGCTGACAAGGAGCAGCTGTAACACTTCAGCTGTGGACTAAGCATCTATTAAGGAAACTTTGTAGAAGCAAAAGAAAAGGATGAAAATCTAAGGATGAGGACAAATCTAAGGATAAATGTTTGTTTGTAGCGAGGGATGCATTATACACCTGCAAGTTGATTTAGTAAACGGGAATTTTGCTCTGATGTGTTTTGCTGATTGAAATTCACACAGCCAGCTGTAAATGGGTGGTTAATCTTTGGGTCCTTCTGAGCAACATAAGACATTTTCCGATTGTTTTGTCTTTTTCTTTTTAAACAATGCCCCCTATAATGATTTATGTGTTTATTATAATTATAGGTTATGAAGTCACACTCCCTCCGTGTGTGTTGTAATCTGAGCCTTTTCTCTGAGCATGCTATTGTTTTGGTAGCCAGGACAGCTGCGTCTCAGCGTGCCTGTTTTCCACAACAACAGCCTTGTAAGAAAGGTTCATATGTCACAGCTGAACGGCTAGAGAAACGTCACGGTTTGGCTTCAAAATATCTCTTCCGGTCGCCACGATCACAGATGGAGATGGTCCGACTTGCCAGGAGAAATAGCAGGTTTTGGTCGCCACAAACGTGGCTGGAAATATCCCCAGGTGTCCTTAAAAAATATCCAGTGGTGTGACTCGAACTGCTGTCAGCTGTCATTTGAACGTGACATCCTATGTTTGGTACAAATGTCAATCTTGGACGTATCTGTGGTTCGCAGGACATTAACTGCTAACATCATAACCTTGCGACTTGGCTGGATCTGAGATACGTGAGCGCACAAAATGACAGCCAACTCTTGTTTTAGAGCTAAATGGTACACTAAAATATGGTTTCTGAAATCATTTCAAGAGGGAAAACGGCTATAAAGTAGGGTTGTGCTGGTGATACAATTTTCCCTGTGACTATTAAAGGTTGTGACAGTACACGGTAGACCGGGCTGTTTTAAGAGAAAGGACGCTCACTATCTGTAGAGCGCTGTAGTAATTTACTGTGATTGAAAACCAAACATTTCCTTCAGCGGCAGCGTCACATTAAAAGCATTCAACTGGTGAAACACGAGTTGACGCAATGTGTTCAGTCAGTTTTGTTCTCACCGCTATTGTTCATCAAAAAGATTATTACGCAGTCTGCAGGAGAATAAGAAGTGGTTGTTAGATGCAGGCAACGGGCCGCACCCCTCCAACTTCTCAGTGAGGTAACTAAATTGAGCGTAGCGTTAGTTCTGGCAGGCCACGACGTCAAGCTCTAACTGCATAGCTGTCATCACCGGCGCAGATCAGCTGATGGCTCAGCTGACTCTGCGTGCCTGCTCCCTATTGGGAAATTGCATTCACAGCGGGGTATTTAAACTGCTCTCGCCCGACCCTCCTTCCTGCTTCCTCTGCTGCTGGCACTTTCGCAACCCACCTCCACCCCAGCTCCTCCTGTATTCATGTTGGTGCTCTGCTCTGTCTGGGTTTTCTTTGCTGCTGCGCTCCCTGCTTATGCCGTTCATGATGGCTCGTGAAGGGCAGGAAGGTGCTCTTCCTGCCTCAGGCTTTCCACGCAAGCGCGTGGAATAGCAGGGGGTCCCAGAACAGTATCATACCGCCAAATAAAACTGTGCAAGTAAATAAAGATTATTTTGACAAAAGTGGTCCTGACTGAACTATTGTTCTGTCATTAACGTTATAGGTTTTCCTTTTGGTGTTGAGTTTAAATCGAATATTGCCAAATAAGCGTTTTTTTTTCTCACTTTGACAACAAATCGTCCAGCATCATCTTGCCTGTAAAGTCCTCTTATTTCCATTACTTGATTCTGCTGCAAGATCTTCACTATATTATTGTAGCTTCCATCAACAATAGTATACAAAAAGTAACAATAATGATAGTGTTGCAGCAGTAGCACTGACCACCTCAGCAAGCCTATTATGAAGTAACAGAATCCAGATTCATATTTGATCAGCACTGCCAAATTTTACAGTTTGATCCCAGTTTCGTGAGCAGTGCATGGTTGGATGTCTTTTTTTTTCTTTCTTTCTTTCAGGCTAATTGCGAGAACTACTACTTGTATTTCTTTTGATCTCTAATTGCAGTGGCTGTTTTACATTTAACCTCTAAATGTCCCTGAAAAGGAACATGCTTTGTGATGTTTCCAAATATCTATCATTTAGTTAGCGGGGCATTTCATGTGTGCGGTGCTCACAGGAGTGGATGTGACCGTTTCACAGACAGCACCACGTCCTCTTATTTAAATAATGCAGCCCTGCTGAGTGGAGGCATCCAGAGGCTATGAGTGCTCAAATGCTACAAACCTGCCCGGCCTGAAAGATTTACCGACTTGCCAATCAAAGCCATGTCCAGGCGTGATGTGGAAACTAGATTTTCCAAAAATGCAGTACCATGAAATAAGGATAATTACAACACATTTTATTAGTGTTTTCTTTACACATTCCGCTCCCCCTACCTGATGTGCAGTTAGCGGATTCAATTTTATATTCCTACTTTAGGCATCCTCTTCAAGATGTTTCTCCAACAGACAGATGCTGGTTGAGTGAGTTTTCCTCTGAAACAGCTGTCCTTAATAAACAAATGGCTATAAAGGAGGCATTTCATAGGCAACTGCATCAAGGAAGCAGCAGTGTGGAGTTTTGTTTCAACATGTCACTCAACTCACATTTCAGCTTGCTATTAGACCATATGGTTTACAGTTTGGAGTACATAAACAAGTTTGACTGACAATCCAGTGAGACAGTCGAAGCGGGGAGGAAAACATTCAAATCGGAATGTAAATGTTGGCTAACGCACAGCAGTGTGATGACCTCAACAAAAACACGTTAAGTTTTGTTGGATGCATCACTTCACTTGTGTTGTCGAGTCTGCTACCTCCCACTACTTTTTCCCTCACATCGCGGGGATACTTGCCTCAGACTATTTTATAATGGAGTGCATCGGTGCACCAAACGCTTAGTCTGCCATTCGTTCTAAATTTGTGCCTTTGTTAAATTGGATTCCAAATGCAATTATCTGCCAAGGTAATTCATGACAGAGTGGCCCGCCATAACAGCTCATTTGAAAGGATACAGAGTCATTTATGTGTCATTTTGGAACAATACTGTATCTCTTGGATGAGGTGAGGCCCGTGGGGAGCACGGCAAGCTTTCTACTTTGTCAGGAGAGGCAGGAATGAGTGATTAGTGCCATCCAATAACTAGTTCCAAGGAGAGCATTTAAGGGGATACTGTAAGCAAATGTCTGGCCTAGATCTGCTTGGTAATGAGTTGGATCTCTATGATTAGTCAAATCCATCACAAATGGCGCTATTTGTATAATGTTTGCAAAACATTTTTTTTTTCACTCAGCAACGAGAAGCTTTACCAGGGAAATCATGTTCTTGGCAGATGGATTCTCAATATCAAGACCAGACTGGTTATAGCTCTTGCTTTGAGGTAACCACGGAGAGTCCTTTTGTCTGTCTGGCTGCTGGTTTGATGTGCAGTGGTGAAACGCTTACTCTCTTTCCCCCCTCTAAGCTGCATAGTGCTCACAAATCAGAGAATTGTTTCTGATGCGGGGCTTCAAGAATGCTACGTTTCCATACAGGCTGCAAGTGGATTAATCCAGCTAAAGAGTAATTGCCCTTGCATTGTATTGACTCTATGCATGAGGGAATTCAAATCACTTTTAAGTTTCAGTTGTGTAGGATTGGAGCCAGTCCTTGAAACAGGCTAAGGTGTTTATGTGATTTCATTTAATTTGAAGTAAGACTGCAATGGTCCTATTAATGGATTAAAGGGCTGCTTGTAAATGTAATGATGTGAATCTGCTGACTGCCTGCCTGGGAAAATATCAAAGAGGGGAAGTAAATAAACAGCGGCCTGTCTTCTCTTAACAAATACAGTAAAAGTGTGCTCGAGCCAGGCACAAAGTGCTCAGAGTGGCTGATCAGTGGCCGACTGCGTGGCAGCGATGGGGATGAATCAGGCATGTGACTGTGATTGTTTCTATTCTTGTGCCGCCACAGTGGTAGGCTGCAGCTCTAAGTAAGCTGTAATTCTACACCCCCTTATTAAGCATCCTCTTAATTTCTTCCTCATTCTCTCAGGCTAGGATGATGTAATCGGTGCAAAATCACAAAAAAAGCTCCAGTAAGTGAGTTTGTCACAAGATATAGTTGTTTTAATTCTACTATCCAGCAGTAGGTGTAGATTTGTAGACACAACAAAAGCCAAAAGCAGTAGCAGAAAAAAAAAATGTAAAGGGCTTCTATATATGCATAACCAGTAGGCGATTTGTCAACATTTGGAAGACCTGTTTGTTTCATTCACCCATAACTCCCCTTATGCAACGGAAACATATTTTATGTATGCAAATGCAAATGTATTATTTAAAAGTTCCAAAAGTTTAGTTCACTACATTTTGTAATATTCTTGAAATATATTGGCAATACGTTGGGTTGTCAAATATATGAGGACTCCTGCTCTTTCTCAAACTGTATTTTTAACACATTACATTATATATTTCAGTTAATGTCAATAAGCTCAATGCTTGCTACTGAGGGTCAGAGCCTTGTTCATGGCCATGAATCCTAACTCGCACAAAACTCAATTAGACAAAGGATCAATGATTCAGGCAGACTAGACTAACGAAACAACCCCTCAGTCCCTGCGTGCTCTCTTCTATTAGGAGATGGAGAGTGGGGACCCACTGTGCAGCATTTGCTGAATGGAGCAAATGGTGCATAGTAGGTTGATATTAATATTTTATCAAGTTCTATGAACAAATCAGTAGATTCCAACTGAAAAAAATCTCACATTTTTATGCAAAATGTGCCTGCCGGGCCTGAATAAACAAAGCAGAACGTCAGCCAAATCTGTGTCAAATTTGAATCACCACATCAAGTTGAAATATTTGGCCAGTATCGGAAGATATCTGTGAATGAATGATGATCACGAGAAATCGTTAACAATGGGTTCAGACCAGAAGACAGACTTGCGCTAGACCACATTGTAGGAGATCTGTGGCAAATGTGAACTAGTTCATTTTTTGGACTTTGAACTTCACAGTTCGCAACTGTGAACAGTGAACGTGAGCTCGCTGTAATCTGTACGAACTGAACTTTGATCCGGCTCCTGTGAAGCGTGAACATGTGTCCTTGTTTCCTTCCACCGAGCTGATGCGGAATGTCTCAGCAGGGCTGTTAATCATTTATATCTTTTCCCTGAACATTGTACATTGTCCTGTAATATTAATGATGCTGCTTATTTATTCTCACTGATAGACAGAAGTGCTACATACACACAAACTCAAACATCAGTTTTATTCTCCAAATATACAGAGCAAAAGCATCATAGATTCACAGACCAGTACAGTTAAAATACGACCATTTTTCTTTTTTTTTCTTAGATACAGAGGGCCACTGCCTGAAAATAGTGGTTTACCAAGTAGAATTTACATGTTGTTTTTTTCATTACAATTATGCTTATGGTTCACTATTTATACAAACTCTTGAAATGACCTTTCTAAGTTAAGTACTTTTTTTAGACCTGGGTCATGTAGTATTTGCAAACCAGTTCGCCTCATTTGGAGTCGGGAACAATTCAACCAATCACAGGGAGGCATACTCATTTGACTTACAAATGCTTTTCTGTGATTCTTTCACTTATCTGTGACTTATGGGGATTCAGTGCGGTTTGGTTTTTTGCAACGTACAGTGTTGCAGAAAATAAAACCACGCTGACTCCCGGTGTGCCCATCGCACTGAACTCGGAAGACTATTTGCAAATACTAATGACCCAGGCCCTTTGTCCTTGTAGTTGTTTGTTATTAAAGTACTAACAAGGTATTGATTGGTAGAAAAGAAAAGTGAGAGAGATAGAGATAAACAGTGATAGAGAGCATTTACACAGTAAAGAAAAGGGCTTTTTTTTTTAATGATCAATTCAACGCTTCAAATGGCACCGTCTCTAATGTGTTCCACTGTGGACAGCAACACCTATCACACGATGAGGGAGACTTTGAAAAAGCCTTATGTAAACCACCCGTTGCAGGCATAGGCTAGATATTGGCAGTACTAATGTTCAGCAATTCTTTATGCATTTTCTTCCCAGCTTATTCAGACCAAGCCAGAAGTTTTGTGCGGTAAACAAATGTAATATAGCAAGTGGGCAGAGGAGCCTTTTACATGCCGGTCTTCACCTCACGCTGTTTATAACCTCTCTCTCTTACCCCAGAAAAGTCCAGTGTGCTACAGGCTAGTCTTTAGCATCTCTGAATAATAGACTGCCCCGCATCCTGCCGCCATGAAAGGCTTGCTTTGTTTTACGAGGGAAAAGGGCAGCAACCCCTTGTAATTGTTCTGGGTCTTTGTGTTTATTCATCTGTTATGCCCTGGCATCTGTGCGCCGCTCGTAGCCAGGCAAAAAGGCGCCGCCAGCACCAGCCGGAGAGGTGTTCGCAGGTGAGTAGGGCAGACTTTGTCCCCACATGGGCTTTGATTCCCAAAGACTGACATGGCACTCGCATCCTGTGGCGCTCTCATGCCCACTCTGGCTGCTGCCACGGCTGGTATGGGACAGAAGGCTGGCCTATCAAATATTTATCTGTTTGCTGTGCAGTGTGCAGATTCTCTGGACTGGGAAAATGCATTATGTTTGG
Organism: Diplodus puntazzo; assembly: GCA_963678695.2. Taxonomy (NCBI): domain Eukaryota; kingdom Metazoa; phylum Chordata; class Actinopteri; order Spariformes; family Sparidae; genus Diplodus; species Diplodus puntazzo. The sequence continues at coordinate 23,179,085 of OZ023162.1, forward strand.
ATCAGCTGCATCAGATAAGTAAAACTGGACCCTTTGGACGGGAAAGCAAATTTGTTTTGTTTTTTAGGGAGAGACAGGCTGCATGTCTGCGCTATGATAAGTTTTGAATAGCGAGCACTTTTGACACTGTGGATATAAACTGATGCTAATATATATGCAAATAATAACAAAAAATGAAAACTGTATCTTGCCCTTTGCAAACTAGCTCAGACTGTAATTGACTGTGGCTGATATCGGGGCAAGAGTGTCCTCCTGTACTCATAAATGTTGAGAGAAATAAATAAAAAATGGAGCAGGCTTACTTGACAGTCATCATGGTGCCAAATGCAATATATTGCTGGGCATCTGGGCATCTCTCAGAAGGGCTGAAGGTATAATAACCTCTTACTGCATCGCACTTCAAAGCTGCAGCAGCTAAGCTCGGCTTCTCATCCTATAGCCTCCTGTGTGCTCGGTGTGCGGAGTCTGAGTCTTCCCCATGAGATCCGGGGGAAGAGAAACTGCTCGCACAAGCCTTTCATGTAATTTGCGAGGGACAAGTAAAGGTTGATGAAATTTTTTGGAGGGGAAACAAAGAGAAAATGATTGTCTGTCCTGCAGTTGTTGATGCCATGTGGATTTGTTGAGCTCTAATATAATGAAATCTGACTGAGAAAGAAAGAAAAGCCAGGGAAAAAATTATATACAGAGAAAGACAGAATTAGAGATTTATATACAGTCTGCTAAGTGCCAAGCTGGATTATCAGCGTTGAAACAGAGCTTTTTGTCTTAAGCTGTACAATGGGCGCCAATCCATTTGTAAAATTAGAGTCCAAACCACTGCCACTCAAGTGGAAAACCCCATTCAACTGCTTTGAATATAATCATATGTAAAGTGCTTACAACAACAACAACTTGCTTTTGTTGGAAGTGCCGCGCGTGGTTTTTTCATGGTTTTAGAAGCAGATTTCATAGTTTGAGGCTCACTTCATCCCAGCTGACAGCTGCAATATGAAAAAAAACCCTACATAATTAGATTAGATATATTGTAACCTAATATACTTTCTGTCAAGTTTTTTTGTTTGATTCGACAGAAAACAGAAGTGACACTGACAGTGCGGGCCACTGTTTTTAGGATTGCTTCACAACAAGCAAGCTGTTATTTTCCAGGAACGCGTCTTTACCCTTCAAGGATCTGATCAAATAAGAAACAAGCTGATTCTATAAAGTACAGCATGAACGAACCTTGAAATACAAAGGATATATGAGGCTTTTGATGGCTGAAATCAAATGTGATGTAACGTATGATGTAGCTAGGGCTGTTGCAGAAATGCTCCATGCTTCTGTGAAGGGCTGCCCTTCAATCAATAGAGGCCTGCTTTAAGGAGACAACACTCTGATCACAGGCTGTCTTACGTTGAGGTCCGAATTTAACTCGCTAGCATGGTAGCGTCCTAATTAAAATAAAGTGAAAACATTTTTGCCCACTTGCTGTACAGTATCTGGACTACGCTCAAATCGGCATGAGGTTTCTTACGTTTCGGTGCTGCAAAAAAAAATGTAAAAGCAAAAACTCCCCAGTCCCCACTTTGTGTTCTGCCACGGAACATGCATGGCGCATTGACTCACGACACTCTTGACGACGAGGCTTCACTTTTTTTTTTTTCAAATTTCACATGAAGTATGAGTGTCTGTGTAGCTGCAAGCTAAATCCCTACTCTCTGTCTCTACTCTCGGCTAAATAAAAACAAAAAACAAATACAGTGTCAGTGATTAAACAGTAAATCCAATTTCATATATGTCACACACAGTGCAGAAAAACAGAACAAAATAAAACAATGCACTTGAAAACGAGTCAGTGCGCCACCATCAGCTCCGCAGTAGCCAAAAAGAAACGAACAGCAGACAGCAAAAATAAAAAAAAAATAAAAACACATTTTTCTAGATTTGCTTTTTGTCTCCCTTGATGACCGGCACGATCACAGGTAGGTATGCAGTCAGGATGCGCTATGCTCTAGTGTCAACAGTGATATTGACTACAGCAATGGGATAACCACACAATAAAGAAGCTCGGCTAAAATATGTTTACATTTCACTGAACAGGTACCCTCAAGTATATATGGCTGATGATCTGCGGCGTTAGCCGGAGAAGCTCACAAGCGCAACGCGTGTTGCAGTTTGTGGGCTTTCCCGCGTGCCTGCCTCGGAGCTAGAATTGGTGCGGGAACACCGTGGCGGATCCAGCCCTCCATCAACAGAGGAGCTGATAGTGTATGCCTATCTCGCTTAGTCAAAGTTTGTATTGACACAGTTCAAACATACCCTCAAGGCAAAGTAGATATGGACAAGAAGAGGAGCTCGCGTCTCATTTAGAGTCCTCCGTGAGGAAAAACAGAGTCAGAAATTAGAAGCTAGAAAAAGAAATTACAGTCACATATGTACACTGATATTCTTTATCGCAGAGTGTCACAGTAAAGTAATGACTCAGGGATTTAAAATGAGATCTCAGCCCCTCTTTATCTGCCCAGCTCTGTGGCCCAGATACCGCTGCGGGGAGAAAAAAAACAGCCATTCTCTCAAACGTTCAATCGTCTGTGGGTACATGGAGAAAGTTTTCTTCCACCTACACAGGAGACCAGTTTCATCAAGAGAAGCTTCACATACAGTGTTTGAAGGGAAGATGGGGGAGGTGGGGGGGAAAGGGGGGGGGCGTCATCGCTTTAACAACTAAAAACCACATGCACATTCATTTTTGTGCTTCAGACTACGAGTGAGCAGCAGGACATTGGCTCACACTCATTATCGCGCCATTCGTGCTGAGTTTTTATGAATGACAATCTTCAAAAGGCAAAAAAAAAAAAAAAAAAGGTCTCTGCCATGGGAGCTGATTGTCACACAAAGCCTTGCGGTATTCATGTCCTCTGCAAACAATCCCACTGGAGAATCCAAGTAGTGAATGTTCAAAGTCCAAGCTTGTGTTGGCAAATAACCTCTCTGTGGCACAATTCTGATTATGGGTTAAAAAAGGAGGCGGTCGATGGGTTAAGCAGGAGGGAAATATAAGGCTTCTTGATCCACTCTTTTGGACATTGAGAAGTCTCAACAAGTCACACAGTGTGTTAAAGCCAATCAGCCTCTGCATCTCCAGGTGTCCAGAGGAAACAGTAACCTAGTTACTCTAGGGGCTCCTGGGAGCTGATGCTGTCACAGTTTTACAATCCTGGCTGCTTGTTACACTCCGTTCAAACACCCTCCCTCCCTGGTGGTCAGACGTGGGTCTGCATGCGCTTCTGCAGCGGCCGGGTGAGGTCTGAGTTCTGCGAGGAGGACTGGGAGTAGTGGGAAGAGGAGGAGGCCGACGCCTTGCTGTCTTTGTCGAACTGCACGTAGCCGTCCGGCTTACTGTAGCTGCTGACGCTGCTGTCACACTGCGTGTCGATAAAAGAGCTGGAGTCGCTGAGTGAGCCGCGCTGGAACTCCCGCTCGCACAACTCAATGGAGCTGCTGCCCATGCCCAGCACGAAGCGCTGGCTGTAGTCGTACAGACGGTTGGGACCTGCTCCCAGAGTGGAGTAGATGTTGGTGAAGGACATGCCCGTCGGTACTCGCTGCTTGCCCAGGGTACTTGTGTTGGTGGGGTTCCTCACCTCGGTGGACTGATTGCCAGCCATGGTAGGCGTGTGGTGCTCTTTAAAGGTGTTGACACTGTAGTAGCCGTTAGTGGGGTCCTATTGAAAACACAGGAAAGACAGTAATTGGTAAATGGTCAACGTCAAGGCTACCCCTAATTAAAATAGGACAAACAGGAAAACAAAATCACTCCTTTGTCTGTATGGATTTACGTGTATTCTTCTCAAAGCTAAGGACCCAAGGTCATTCTGCAGGTAATTACTATTCACATTTGTGAATAAATAAGGAAACAGGCTGCCGTGCTCATCGTGAGAAAAACAGTGCTTAGTGCTTGGATTTAGTCAGCCCCCATGCTAACCTTTAAAGCATGTTTCTTGCTAATTAAACAGGCCTTGATTATTCATAGTTTGGCATCTAACGTGTCACTGCAAAGTTCACTCACATACCAGCCTTAATTGGGCCTAAACGGCTCGTAGTGTCTGTGACTTCATGTGTGCCCTGAAATGGCTTCTGAGGGTACGGCTGTGACACTTGTTTGTCTGCTACGCTGCAGGCACCGTGCTGTTGCTAAGGGTCCGGTTGGGGCGTGCGTGTGCGTGCCTGTGCGCTATTTCATGTTTCCTCGCGTGAATGGACGTGAATGTCAAGCGCGGCGAGCGCAGTGGCAAATCCCAAAAGAAGAATGCTCATAATGGGAAAATGAGAGCGGCAACCTGAGAGGATCCTCGTTATGCTTGTCATTATCAGACAGCAGACGGACGGGGATTGTTTGCGCGTGGCCTTTATCTCTTGTTCAGTCCCCCCCCTCTGCTCTCGCCTCGTGCTCACCGCCATTAACGAGGATCAAAAAATCCGGCCCTGGAGGGAGCAGGTAAGCAGGCGGACACAACAGAAGCCCACTCAGGGGAGCCAACGGCAACACTGGTTTGGACAAGAGGCCAAATTAGCAGTTCTGAACTTGTCTCTGGACGGTGTGTTTGTCTGCACAACGGCTTTTTGATTTGACAGGTGACGCATTCATGGGAACAAATTGTTGCTTCAAAAAACAAACAAAAAAAGATAGGTATATTTCGAATTGAGTTTTGAATAATGACACACTAGGCCTACACCAGTGAAAGATGGTGAAAGATGCTTCTGAGTGAGGATAATCAGCATGTCTTCCTCCCCATCCAATGTGTTCTCCAAAACCCGTAATTAACACCTTAAGTAACTTAAATAACAGCTGAAGGGCCAACCGGCCTCGGATTTGTTGAACCACCCTTGATGAGAGTCTAATTAATAAAAATCAGACCTCTAACAGGAGTCATTTTGCCTCCGGATGCGTCCTCGGAAAAATCACGTGCAGCAGGAGAGGGATTAATGCTTTTCCAGTTATTTTTGGTCCCAGAGCTGAAGACCACCCTCTGCCCCGAAGGTGTCCCATCCCTCTCTCTCTATCTCTTTTTCTCTCTCTCTCTATTTGTCTCTCTAACACCACCTCTCGCTCTCTCGCACTGGCGCCTCCCCGTCGCCGCTCGTGAGTCGTACCTTAATGTGCTGGTACTCCTTCTCCTCCTCTTGTAACACCTCCAGCTGCTTCAGGACCGACTCCTGCTGGAACTCTCCTCTCTCAACCTGCACGGAAAATCAAGCAGAGCATACTAAGAGTCTGCGTAGCCTCTGAATCGCTTCCACTCAGAATGAAAAGAGACATTTTGAGATGGAAGGATTTAACTTTTTTTATCACTTGCTCTGCTATTTCATAATATCAATCAGATAGCTTCACCTTCACGCGGAGCTGGCAGGGAGCATTAATAATGTATTTATGAATATCTTTTATTTATCTTTACAAAATGCAGATTTGTAAGGTAGGTAGGCTCATTTCCCCCGCACTGACATCAACTGCCGACTGTATGAAGTATTTTTGAAAGAAAAAATGTAATCCGAAAAACCGCGCACTGCAAATAGCCCAGCCCTGGAGCAAGCGGCATGAAAACCAAAACACTGGTACGGATCGAAAGAGGAAACAGTCCTTTGTATGTCTAGAAGGCATGTAGATACAGAAGTACACCCACGGTAGGATTACCCAGTATGCATCAGCATCTCCATAGTTACAACGTATTGGGGTTTGTTCTACTCGTTGGGCTGGTCGCATCGTATAGGTAAATATAGCCCCTTCGCTTTGACTGCAGCTCAATATCTGCATGCCTCTCAGTTCTGCCATTACTGTACATGCAAAACAACGTAATTCACACAAAGTACCAAAAACATTATGTTACGGTCAGATCATGAAGGACGTGCAAAAAAAATAAAATAAATAAATATAATTCTAAAACAACAACAAGAAGTTGAAAGTAGTATGTTGTGACACTCACACTCACCATCAGCTGTTTCATGGAGGTGTGCTCTTCGTTCTCGCGCGCCGCGTTGTGGTCCTTGTGCACGATCTCCACCCGGATGTCGTTTTTCGCCGACACCACTCCCTTCAGATCTGGCAGAAAACAGGCGAGACGCATGCATCTCAATAAGCTGAATAAACAGCATTCTGTATTTGTTGACTTTATCATTTCTCCCCGTGCAGTCTGCAGCATTACAGAATTTAGCAAGAAAAGATCCCCGGGTTTTTGGTCTGTGAGAGCTCTCCCCCCGTTCCCCCAGAAAACAATACAAAGCATTATTAATCATTTGCTTCCTGCCAACACAAGATTATCTCTTTCTCTCCATACATATGCAATCTCACACAGACTGTCCACGGCGGCTCATTCTGTTCGGGATAATGCTGATGATACTGTCATATAACAAGGTCTTACTTTCTGTCTTAATTTTGCTTGCAAGTTCTCTCTGGTGAGCACAGATGGAGACGGGCAGTGAGGGCATAACCAGGTGCGCTTCCTCTGTAGTATACAGACAATAGACATGCTGAAGGGACCAGTAGCACAAATTGGGTGTTGGATAGAGACAGTGCCCGACTGTCTCTAACCTGAGTCACTTGGTACATGGGTGGGTGGCAGTGAGCATAACGCAGGATGTAAATAGCCTCACAAGCGAATGCAGCCAGACTGAGATTGCATGAAATGAGCCCTTATTACAATCTGGCTATCTGCGCACCACAAAAAGATGTCCATCTCCGTAAGTGATTACATCTTCCATTAAGTGTGACACCATGTTACAGCAATTCACATTGTCACAGAAACGTCTTCAGGATGTCTCTTTTATTTTCTTTTTTTCGCAAACGACTGAAATTGCTTAACCCCAAGAGCAGATTCTTCTCCCATTACTGTTAATTAAATCAATATCTGCATTTGAAGAGATGGACATTTTATTTGTGTGCTTGGGGGCGATACAGTACTTTGACATGCATGCTTCAATGGAAGCAACATGTGCAAGGAGACATACTTCTCTGGGAGCGGGTGCAGCAGAACGCCCCGATGGTGCCCATGAGGACAATGACGGCCACGAAAGCTCCCACAGCGATGCCGATGATCACCGCCACCGGGAGCGATTCTGCGGAGAGCAACAAAGGGAAACGTCATTCCACAATCTGATGTTACAAACATTTCAACTGTGCGGGGCACGCGGCGGAACATACACAACAGCGCACACAGCCGTAATGAAGAGGCGGCCGTTCTCTTTCAGGCACATGCATGTACCGACTCTCCTCATCTGTCCCTCTCTTTCCTGTCTCTGCAGCAGACAAGAACTGAGGGAAGATTTGCTATATTTTATCCCTCTAAGTGGTTCTGACAATATCCCTCAGGCACAAGGCCATGCAATAAAAACACACAGGCACAATACCACAGGAAGAAACAGCTCTGTGCTGTAGGTCAAAATAACAGCAAATACAGACGAAAAACTAATTACCAAACCATAGTTATCAGCGAGCTTGAACATTTTTTAGACCAATATTGTCCCACTCAATATCCTACCGTCTAATAACTTTTAATTCACACTCATTTAAGCCGAAAGAAGAATTTCACTGAAGGCTTTTATTTTCTTCGAGTGTGGGCATTCGTCTAAGCACAACCCCGTCGGTGTGCCTCTTGCGTTGGGAGTTGCATTTGTGACGAGCAGGAGATTAAAACCTGCGTCTATATGCTCCTCTGGCATTAAAGGTCCTCATTAAAGCACATTTAATGATCTGAGTTACCAGCCCACGTTTATGACCTTCTCGCATTTTAAACAAATGCAAAACAACCAAGTGCTCTGCCCACACCATTAAAGCCTATTTAATGTCTTCATTGATCAATGTCACTTTCACATAAGCAGCTTATAATTTATCGTTTGTGATAAGTGGATAGAAAACACAGCTTCCCCCGACGGTAGAGGGGAAAAGGTCGACGGATAAAAAAGTATTCATGTTCGAGGCAAAAGGAATGGAGAAAGTAACTCTTCTGCATAACGGAAGCAGAATGTTTATATTCAGGATACAGTCTGTGCGAAAGGTCACCGATTCAAATTAACAGCAAGTTGCACTTTATATTAACCCAGAAAACTAATTTGTCAGGGAATGTGCCGATGTCATCACCACATTTACAGTACTGTACATCAGAATGTCGGCCATGCAGTGTATAAACAAGCTGCAGCTGGAAGTGATAAAATGTCAGTTTTGAACAAATCATTTCTTATAAAATTTGAAAACTAATCTGAAATGTTGCTTATGTAAATTAAAGCCCTCCATTGAAACATTTAACACATACAGATACACTGAAATCTGTGTCAATTTTAAACATCCATTCCAGATTTGTATTTGTTATTGTGCATCAACTATCAATTATTCATCAGTGATTTGTTATGAAATCCTTCCCTGCACCCATACACAAGAGCACATTCATACAAAAACCCAACCGCACATTCAAATGTGGGGCTAAGGTCGCAGTGCAGGCACAGCCTCAGTGATGCAAACAGAGCACCGCCGTCTACCATCTATCACTATGTGCCGCAGGAAACCACGGTCGCGTGATCTGAAGAAGAGGAAGGTGGAACTTGTCGAACCTTGGCTCCCACCTTGTTCCTTAAGGCGTATGATCTCGGTGTCAGAGCCAAAGCTGTTCCACGCCGTGCAGTTGTAGATGGTCTGGAAGTCGGCCGGGACGATGTTGCTCATGGTCAGCGTGGAGATCACTCCTTCCTCTGTGGTGACGGTCTCCACGGTGTAGCGGCCGGACGTTCCAGACTCCAACACTGTTTCCTTCCATGACCAGGCCTGAAAAAGAAAGACAGGGCGAAGAATTGAATTGTGTGCCGAGCAGACATGCTAGCAGTGTGGCTCCATGTATGAAAATCTCCTCCTGTCTGTGGGGCCACCGTCTTTTGTTTCCGGGTTTCAATGAAATTTGACAAGGCCTCCTGAGTCTGGTGATCGCCATTTTCTGTTTCTGATTGAACGATTTGATGGCTGCAACCCTCGCAATGAAATTTGGTTTATTTTGAGTATATCGGCATGCCTGAGCACAGCCCATGGAGTCAGTACCCTCACTGAAGACTGTACTCTAGTTATGCATTTACAACAAGTTTTGTTGAGGATGATGGAATAATGACGAAACCTTGAAACGTGCGCTTGTACACTTCTCTGTGATTTTGAAAAGCTATAGCTAACAAGGCTGCTTCTTGGGTAAAGTCTCACAAGCTACCTCGACATGGTCAGTGAACAGAAGAATAGAAAAACTTGCTAACAATGACCCTAACAACGCCTGGATTGACCTGCAGTATTCAAGAGCTGACCAAGCCAGCACGTATCTGTGCTTCACAGGGTTACCCAGTGTTGACCAGCGAATCCTCCTTTCAAAGGGTGCAAGAGTTCACTGGCAGGTGTTTACCGGGAGGGTCATTATGTTATTTCACCCCGATGTTCTTGGATGATTCTTGAACTACGGACAGCATCTGTATGTTGCAAATGGTTCACATCTCCGTGGAGATGTGGTGCACATCGCACATAATGGTACACGTCTCCATGGAGATGCACGATGACCATGAACAGATGAACCTAGTACTCAATAATAAATGGACAGCTATATGGTGTTCTGTAACTCAGTGATTCAGAGCCTTATCAGATGGACTGAGTTCTTGGGAATACTCTAACAATGTTGTATTCTGTTTTGGTTAAAATGGCTAAAATATGTTTGTTAACTAGCCATTACTGCTGTTCATCTCTGTTTGACAAGCTGCCAGCTGACTGAGATATCGCTGGCATCTGTAGACTGAGCTAATGTCTGATAGATAATTGCAAACTGCGCGTACTCCAGGCACATCTCTTCTCACCGTGGTGTTTGTAATACTGTGCTTTTTGGATTCTGGCTGTTGTGCTAGTGAAAGCAAGCATTTGCAGAGCAGCGCTCTGGGAGACGAATATGAGAAGGCAGGGAGAGCGATACTGTGTGTTAATTAGAATACAGCACATTATTGTGATGGCAAAAAGAGCAAGACTGAAAATGCTGTAAAATAAAAATACAGATATTTTTATTATTTCAGCGTTACAGCATTTGGATCATTGAGGTTCTTGCACATTATGAATTAATAACAGGTACACTGGCAGTTTGGGGGATTTTTGCATGGGTTGTTTGGAAAATAAGTGCTTGTCTTATTCGTAAAAGTATATAAATTGGATCTCACCGCGTAAACATGTATTGTTCTTCACGCCTGACTCTTCAAAATGATGCAATGCTGGATATAACGAACGCTGTGTTGGTGGATGTGAGCAATACTAAGCATTTTTCCTCAAAAACACTGGATAACAATAGCTGTTTTGCATATACAGGATTTATTTATGCAGTGCTATTATAATGTAACACGTATCATTTAGGGGCTGCTTTTGTTCGAGGCGTCTTAGCGCAGGCTTGCTTCGGGTGACCGTGGTGAGAATTACATTTTTCCTTTTCTCTGATTTTTAACTAACGATACGATGGAAATGTTTTAAAGAGCGAGAACGACAAATTGGTTTCCAGAGGATAAACAACACATTCAACATCAAGCTCGGAATAATGGACAGGTTGCTTAATAGAGTTGTGAAGTGCAGTGTTACATTGTTACAAGTTTTGCCTTGGCTCAAGTGCTTTCAATTTACTCCGAGGCGAAAGAACACCGTTAATTGACTTCTAGGATCCAAAGTGAATCATGTGAAGAGCGTTCCTTGAAGTTATTCAAAAATCATTTCGTAGAGTGTTTTTAAATGAAGTGATGTTTTAATCTGTAAGGAGACCGTAAAACCCTTTGAGAGAGACATGTGATTTCTGATTTGACATCACCACATCTAAACACTCACATATATCGTATATTATCATATGGAGCAAAAGAAAGGAAAGACGGACCAACACTTATGGATGAACATTAAAGACAGCCTCCACGTGCACCAATCTCAAATGATTCTGGTGTTAATTATGTCGCTTGTTAATGCCGGACATCAGTATAATAAAAAACTCTATGGCAGTTAACCACGTGCATATGCAAACAAGTGCACACACTCGCACACAAACTAATAATAATCTCAAAGTGAGCTCAGACTGTAGACTGTTTATATAAGGTCCATAAATCTTAATGGGATCGGTGCTAACAGAGCATAAATGTGTGTTAAATGGGAATCTGAGCCGTTCAAACTTTTCATGCCCACCTTTTCATAGCAAAACAAATGATGGAGCTAATCCTTTAAAACCCCTTCAACTTTTCTTTCTCTTCACTTGCCTGTGCTGTCCATGTGTAGCTAATAGATCGATAGTTCAGTCAGGCATTTATATTTTAGATATGAAAAAACTGGAAATAATTTGCGTTGGTCAGCTTCCACAGATCCAGAAAATACCTGTTCGTGCATTACAGTACTGGATGTGTCCTTGCAGTAACATTAGGTAGAAGTTGGCACAAAGATGAAATCAGAACAAAATAAATAGCCCAGATGTACTTACAATGCGGTCCGGAGGAGGCGTACTTCGGATGAAACATTTGATTTGTCCTTTCTCTCCGTGTAATGCCTGCTGAGTCTGTGTACTGGAGATAGTCGGTGGCCCTGAAAAAGAACAGTCATAAAAAAAAGTTTTGAAGATGAGTCACAGAAATTGAAACATGAATTATTAAATTCATTTTCACTTTCAGGTCTTATGACAATTCTGCTCAATTGAGTTTTTGAGGTACATTATATTGTCATTGCTCTCTTGTTCCGAGCAGTAACACCTGAAGTGTTCAGTAATTTGGGACTCCTGGGGAAGATTATATTGCAGTGCGATATGAACATGCCTCATCCCTCGGCACAATCTACCCAAGGACACGCCAGGACTGAAGGAAGGGCTTAAGTGGGGGCCCAGACCTCATTCTGGTTCAAGAAAATTGTTGATTTATGGCCGGCTTGATTTCTCCCATGAAGGAAGGCGTTGCTGGAGAGTGCTACAGCGGTTCTTTGGAGAGTATTTGGGACTGCAAAGATGTAAAATAAAAAAAATACCACTGCAGGGAAATGAGACACTTGTCCACTTTATCTAATCAATTTGCTTGCAGAAGATTTGATCCCTGAACCAATAGGTTAGCAAACAAGTAAACATCAAGCATCAGCGCTTTTGCACAATCCAGTAGTGACTTGTATGAATTAATAAAACAGAACATCCAAACTCTGTCCAACAAAATGTGTTTCTTATCACATTTGTAATGCATCGTTCGCATTGTAACAGTAAATACATCTTCATGAGCTTTAAAATTAGTTCTGTGGAATTCAGATTTCTCCCAGATGAGCCTGATTCGATGGAAGGGCTTGATTAGAGTCATAATCTGTGTAAACAGTCCAGTCAACAGGAGCTACAGGTATGGACTTGGAGCCAGCGTGTGTTAAACCTTGGTCGGGCTACAAGATCTCATCTGACAAGGGCAGCTCGGCCTAAACGACTGGTCTGCTTGCCATCTGGCCCGGAGGCTGTTCACGCCAGGTGACAGCACTAATATGAAGACAAGATGTCACACATGACCCAATTCTGTCTTTCAAGTCTATATTCCCCTTTGGTCTTGAAGAGCTCACTGTAAGTACGATTCCAGCACAGTAACATTTCAGAGGTTGACATTGGTTTTCTATTTAAGTAAATGCAACTACAGTATGAGGACAATGCTATGGAGATAGATAGATAGATAGATAGATAGATAGATAGATAGATAGATAGATAGATAGATAGATAGATAGATAGATAGATAGATAGATAGATAGATTTAAAATTAATGAGATTTTACACTCCTTAATCTGCATATAAATGCAGAATATGTAGGCTAGGGGCAAGATTTTGGCATCGGAATCGTTCTCGTTTCCGTTTGTAGTCCATTTTGGTCCCAGCAGCATTGACCAATCATGTGAGATGTACTTTGGTCAATGCAGACAGTGCGGAGAGCAAAAGAGGAAAAACACATTGGCCGAAATACAACATCCGAACCAATCAGTTACCGTCTTTAGCTTTTCATTAGCTTGTTTCAAATGACCGAACACACAACTGCAGATATCTGTTTATAAAGATCAGCCGAAATTACACAAGCAGCAGAGGAAGACTTTGTCTGGATATCCGTTATCTAAAAAGCCCCGAAACACTGGCTGATGCCGCCAGACCCTCTCCCCCATCGTTGTTATCCAAGAGAATTATTATTATTATTTTCAGCTGGCTGTTTCCATCATCACTGTGAGATGTCAAATTTGGAGCCAACATAATCAATCATGTCTGAAAAAAACAAAAACATGTGGGCTTCAATCGGCAGTTTTCAGTTCGTTCACAGTAAGTTCGGAAATTTTTTCTTGTAGACCCTTGAGACACATTGTGGAGATGATTCAGTTCAAAATCATACACAGGCAAACTGACATTCCCTCTTTCTCTGCATTTAGATTCTTAGGCTCAGCTTGCGTTTCCAAACTTACACAAAAAAACAACTCAAGCCTTCCATTTTTTTTTACAAGGCCCTTAAAAAGCAGTTAAAATCAAACATTTAGCGCGTCTCTTGTGATGGTTAAGAATGTGGGTTTAAGGGGGTGGCAAGTGAGGCAGCTTCTTGATTAGGGAGATGACTCGCTTCTCCGTCAACTTCCCTCAAACTCCCGCTCTCTGCCATCTCTCTGACGATACATAATTGCAGTTTATTACCTGTCTCTTATTAAAATGAATTAGCATTTTAATGAGACTTTGCCAGATGGCGTCTTGGTATGCTACTGGAGGATGCTGGAAGGCTGCTACTGCTGCAAAATGAATGCTGCAGACAATTTAAGAAATAATGTATTGAAAGCTGTTCCTCTTTTTCCAATGGATTGCCAACATGTAGCGGCAGTAAAAGGACAGCATGCGTGTGCTTCAGGTCCTTTTTTTTATTAACTTGTGATTCGGAGATGAGAGGTAAGTTTCGTAAGAGCTGCAACTGTCAAAACAAGATCAATTGCTCGCAGGCTGCAAAAGGCTGCTGGTAGTGACTGGGAAGGATCTATTCTATGGATCAGAACTGCAAATGAGGGATATAATTAGATAGCTTTATCTCACTGGCTCAGCCTGGGTTGAAAGTGTGTGCCCGTGTGTTTGCCACTCAGACTATGTGATCAGAGCACAAACACGTTGGTAGCGGGGAGGTGGGTGGCACTACAACATCAATGTTAGCAGCAGGGGAGGTAATCAAAAACGTTGGGTGCAGTGTTTTTTTTCCTTCTCATTCATTTGAGGAGGTGTTAACTCTAGAGTGGACATTGCAATCTGATTACACAACATCGATGTGGGAGTCGGAAAAAAAAAAAAGGTCAGGGCTCGTGCTTCCTTCCTAAAACTGAGGCATCCGCTTTGAACAGGGGCTTGACATTTCCCCGCTACCTCGGCACAACCCTTTTGATTTGTCTGTTTCTCTTTTGTGATAAAAGAGAGCATGAAATAACTAGAGAGCGACTCAACCAGAGGAAAAAAAATGTCTGATGTGGTCACCTGTGGCCACATTTGCCTTTGGGAGAAAGCCACGGTGAGGGGATGGCAGTGATATGTTGAAACTGCCAACCAGAGTCAGTTTTTGTTTTAAATATTTTAACAACTGTAATAAATTAAATATACCAAATTCAGCAGTTGCTACATACTTCTTAAAACACTTTGAAAAAAGCAAGATTGAGAGTGTTGTGCCAAGGAGATTTTAAATATTTAACCCGATACTTTGTGTGTTTTAGTCATTTCACACAGTCCGGTCATACTGCAGTGTGTCCACACATAAAGAGGACAAAGTAATCAGATACATTTCCGCTAGCAAGAGTGACTTTATTGTTATAAAGTGGCTTGTTATCGTCAGTACTAGCCTATAGCAACATTAGGGGTAATCTTCGCGCTGTTTTATCTCAGCATTGCTACATTACATTACCAGCAGCAGGTCAGAGTGGGGCTGCAACACAAATAATTTCAGCTTCATCTCTAATTGGTCGGCCGAGGTACAGCTATCGTGTTTACTCCTGCAGAACACACACTTTTCTGCCCTGAATGCTCTGACAGCCCCGCTGCATTTTTGCCTGTTTTGGCTCAATACATCTTTACAACAGGGACCAGAATGTATTTTCCCCCTGTCTCTTTCCCTGCACGCAGTGTGAGCCATACTGCCCTCGCTTCACACTGTGAAATACATTTACAGTAATAACTCCGGACAGATGGCACAGGCCAAAAGCCACCGATTTAGTCCCCGGCCAAAACCAGTGCTTTATCTGATTTTTACAACTTTATAGAGACGCCGAAAAGCACGATTTCTGGCAGTATTTGCAAACAGTCTCGAGTCTTCGCGGTATGGTCGAATTGGAAGAAAACATCAACATGAAATATCTGTATCTGCCTCAGAAAGCAGGCATCTTGCTTGCATTATGTATACAACTGTGTATTTAAAGTAGGAACACTAGTCATGGAAAAAAAACAAAAAAAAAAACTTCTGTTCTTGTGGGGAACATTAATTAATTGGATCTTAGGAGTGAAGCAACTTGTGTATAATGAGGATCAGATTGGCTGGCGATGCATCGTAAAGAACACCACTGGCAATTTCAGAGTGCAGATGAACACAACTGAGAAAAATCCTTGACAATATTAATGTGAAGAATTCTCTTTCTTTATTAGCATGAGTTGAAATAACATCTGTGGTGTGAATCCCTCATTATCTGTTCAGGTACAGATAAAGTTGATACCTACTGATTATTATCAGTGTGCGCTGACCTCTAATGTGCCGCCTGTTTATTTATAGACTTCCTTTCCGCTTCATTGGATGTACGAAGGAGGCTTTCTCGACCATGATGTCCTCCCTGGACAGACAGAGGACACCTTGGAGCTGTTGACCTCGGAGCTGCTGTGCTCCAAAAATCCCCGTAATCCTCTGTGAACACGCCTAAACTTCTGAATTAACAGCCCTGATGGAAAACTTTTAGCTGTTTAAACATAGTGAGAAATTATATAAAGATATTATTTGCATTTGAAAAACAGAAGAGACAGGTACAAAAAGAGAGGAAAGTCGGTTCAAAGTCTTGCAGAATGCCTCGCGGATCATATCTCACTGCGCTCGAATTTAGCCGGTCAGATGAAGTGCGCTGCATCTCAAATGCAGTTTTCTCCTTCATTAATTTGCACTTTTCTTTCTTATACGGTGTTATTGCCAGTTTAAAGCAGGCTGGAATGCTAATTAACTAGGCACATAAAGGCTGTCTAGAAAGAGAAACAGCGGGAAAAAAAAAAAAAAAGATCTATAACAACCCAGCGCTCTGTGGGATATTGTGGGATTCTCTGGCCCTCCCTCTCCCTTACTGTGGTAATGGGCTTTCTCTCCCTAGGCTGCCCGAGTACTGTGCGTGTGTTATTATACATACTGCTTTGCCCAAAGACACACACGCGCACGTACGCACAACCACAAACGGCTGCACAGATCTACTCGCACTCGTGGATACGTTAATTAATATGTATTGCGTGAATATATGGTCCTTAAATATACACAAGCTCAATCCTTCCAAGCATGTCAGATAACTTCTTGGCGGAGTCTGGAAAAAGCCATGCATATATATTGTGTGCCATGTATAAATAATCACGCGCATGGACGTGCACATGCCCGCCCCTCCCCCGCCTTCCGCCCCGCCCGGTCATACATGTGACCACTTGGTGACCACATATGAAATGCAAAGGAGCCTTTCCATCCTGAAAATGTTTGACTGGAGTAAGCAATATGTATCCATTAGTGACTTAAACACAAACTGCCTCCCCTGCTAGCTGTTTGATTATAATTAAATTACATTCTTCCCCGGGGAAAGCAGGAATCCTCATGTCTGTGTGGAGTAGCCACAGTGGGAGCCGGTGACACGCGACGGCGGGGAAGAGAGGGAGATACAGAGGGAATGACAAATTATAAACACATGTTATTTTAAATGACGGCATTAAAGGAATCTGGGGGGATGGCTGCGGGGAAAACAAACAAGAAAGAGCAACGATCAGACACCGTTCGCGTCGTGACACGCACGAAGCGGACGGCCCGATGTTTACTGTATCACAGTCGTCCAAACCCAAAAGCCTGCCCGGGCCGCGGCGTTCGCTTTTCCCTGTCGGATTGAATTGAGTCCCGCTGACTGTCGGTGGTGTCGGACGTATAGGCTGAGGAGAGGAAAGTAGCGCTCGCATTCATCAGCAGTTAGAGACAGTGGCAATGGACAGGACAATCAATGAGCCTCGGGAAAGAGCTACGCGCGCCCGCCACCACTTCAACCGCAGTGTTTGCACTTTCACAAGTTTGACAATCTGATTCGCCTCAAGGATCGGGTAAGAAATGACTCAGGGTTCCTCGTGTGGTTTTCGGGGAAGGGGGGAGAAAAAAAAGCAGATGAATTTCAATTATTCAGAAGGGGAAAAAAGGAAAGAGGCCTTTTGAATGTCAAGCACCGATTCGTGCGGGGTGGGCGCGACGATGCCAAAAGGAGAGAAGCCGAATATACGCACATAAAAGAAGACAAGAAGACATCCAGACCTCGCCTGAGTGAAGTCTGCGGAGACTAAATAAACATGCCATTTTAGCTTTGTTGTATGTTTCCCAGTGTGCTCGGAGTTGTTTATGTGGTGTAATCTTTATTAAAACAATCCATCTCCTCTCTCTCATGGCATTGTTTTGGAAAGCAGCGCAATCTCAGTAGTTGCAAGAGCAGGGAAGGGATGGATCAAAATAAACTGGTGCGCTGAATATTATGTATTCTGTTTACGTGTTAAGGCTGCAGACAAAGGATGCCAGCATAGGTTTTGCTATCAACAGAACGGGAGACAATAGAATTAGTCATGATTTTTCCTCACGCCTCTTCTGCCTTGATTCCCGCTGAATTCCTGGTTGAGGCGGGGGGGGGGGGGGGGGGGGGGCTCGCTGCAGTTCATAGAAAGTCACGGTTCTGATCTCGTGCTGGAGGGAATACTGGTATCCCCTCTCTCTCTGATATGCAAAGCTCGTGTCGGGTTTTGAAAAGGAAATCTTTACACACACTGTTTGCTACTTAATGTATCCTCATCCCCAAATCAGCGCCAGCATTGCTTACAGGCAAACTCTTTTGTTAGCTTTGGAAACTGTGCAGCGATACACTGTCAGCATTAACTCGACATCATCTCGCCAGCCGCTTAAAAAAACCCTCTCTTGTTTTTCTTTCTGTCTTTTTTTCTCTCCTTTCCTTCACATTTGGCCCGGGCTTCTTCGGATGGACAGGGGGAAAATAAGAGCCATGTAAATTCCACAACTCTGCCACGCCGAAGCATGCTCCCTGAATATCAAATGCTGATAATGAAGTCATTTGTTTGAGAGTTGCCAGGTCTCCCACCAAGGCTGGTATTCATTAGTCAGTCTGTGCCTCTGAAAAGGCAGCTTCCCTGTGACTCATGCAGAATATAATTAACATTTAAGTACATTTCACCTGTTTATGAAATGTGCGACCATATCTTGAAAAGACCAATTCTATATTTATGGCTCCATAGGTTTAAAGGCTTCACAATGATGAGAGCTGATGAAACGGGTCTGTTATGTCACATTGCCTTTGTGGGGGGAAATTAATTTGCACGGGCATGCTATGTGCCACATCCTTGTGCAGTCTGAGTGTGTGCGTGTCGGGGCTTGTGTTGTGTTTCTATACCTGCCAGGTAAAATTAGCTGCATCTCCAAGAAACTGCTACGCCGAAAAGAAGACTACAGGAGAGGAATAAGGCTGCATATTCTGTTGGAAGGCTTTTTGTAAACCACAGAGGGGGCAGAGTACTGACTCCCTTGACAAATTGCTTTCTCCTTGCCGCCGTTGACCCTGGACATCAAGATTCACACTTGTATGTGGATGCAACTGACAACTTTGCGGGTGTGCATCTGTGAGCCTATTTGTGCGGGAAGAAAAAAAACAAAAACAAAAAAACATACAGCATTAGCGATATAGCTCACCGTTGACCGTGAGAGAAACCTCCTTCTCGCCTGCTCCTACTCGTGGGACCACGGCGCGGCAAACGTATTTGCCAGCGTCCTCCTGCCTCACCGACTTCAGCGTCAGGAGGTTCTCGTTGCTGAGAACCTGCGGGCGACAGAGTCAAAGATCATCGAGTGCAATGACAGCAAATGCACCTTCGCGTATTGACATGGCAACAAGGCAGTGCGATGGGGGAAAAAGGGAAAGGCGGCACATTGAACATTTAATATTATAAAGGGCACCTCTCCTCAATTATTAAAATCCAATTTAGGGCCTGAGCTCAGTGGAGTAAAGGAGTTGGCTTCGGCCTTTGATGTTGACAAAAGGGAAGGTGGAATGAGTCAGAATTTTGGATCGAATCGACAGATCTCGTGTGAGAGCAGGTCACATAGAGGCTGGGACCTTAATGGCCTCAGAATCTCAGCTTTAATAGACTTTTAGGAAAGTCTAGAATGCAGGCTTCATCGGAGAGAAGCAGCTTTTGTGAGCCGCATGTGGCTGTTTATTAAACAGGTAGCAGTGCAGATCAGTACACTCACCACCCCGGATCCCCTCTTCATCCACACTATGGTTAGCGAGGGATTTCCTGTCCAGGCGCAGTTGAACACGGCATCAGATCCAAGGTCCACCTGCAGGGACTGAGGCTCGGCAGCCATGCGGGGACCAACTGTTGAAATAAACATCATTAACTGTTTATGATTCATCCATAATCAGGCATCAGCTGTGGTGGCACCGGCTCTCAGAGCAGTAAAAGTGAATGTCCATAGCGGTGCTACATCACGTTGCTGGCACAAATGAAAGGCGTGCAGTATCGCTGAAGGAGCCACTCACAGTAGACATCGACGTTGCGGCTGATGTTGGTGCTGCCAAGAGGGTTGGTAACCTCGCAGGAAACAGGCTCTGTGAAGAAGGAGTGGTCCACAATAACCTCATACGTGTCTCCAGAGACCTCCTTGATTATGCTTCCTCCTTTGGCCCACCTGGTGAGAGGATTAGAAGACGCGGGAAGGAGAGACGGTGAGAAATGGAAAAAAAAAAAACTGAAGGAAAAGGGGAAAAGGCATTAAGACAGGTTTTCACACCTCCTTATGTCAATAGCATTCTTTTGTGTGAATAAATCATAATTCTGGGGGCAGGTTTTTTCTGTGCTGGCTTCAGCATTTTTTTGTGGCAGCCCTCCATGCTGTGACAAGCTCCCTGGCGACTCGGAGCAGACAGCACGTTCCTCATTACGGCAGGCAGAGAGTGCGGCACAGAGTGCCAGCTAAGAAAAACAAATCACAGAATGATAAATGGGTTGCTCCCCCACCTATGAAGACGTTGCTTGACACGTACTGTATTGCAGGCAACAGCTGATGTTAATAAATTGACACGGGATCACATAAAGAACATCTGTTTGTGTTTGTGAGTGATAGCTCCTGTGACAGGGACACAGACACTCCCCACATATTTAGGTGAGACTTTTAGGATGTCAGAAGCGACGGTGCACCGCTCTGCGTGGTGCGGATCGCTCTCTGCTGCTACAACAGACGAGGCCCATTTATAAAAGCGAAGCGAAACCATCTGCGGATGTCTCAGGTCTCTTTGGGAAGTTTAGACGGTGCTGTGGGACATGCAATGCATCATGCATCTAAACGCTGCCATCCTCCACAATAGAGATGTGGCAGCATGCTGATGTGGCAAATGGAAACAATGACGACGGAGCCGGCGCCTGTCTCCGTTTTATATTCCTGCCAGTACTGAGAGTGGTTTTCGCAGGATAGGGACCCCATTTGTTTTCCATGACTAAGCTGGCCCCATGCTTGACTGAAATGCTATCATTTAAATGAGAACAGATTACCTCATTCAATCAGTAAGTGAAGTGAAGCAGAATTCTAATTGGGCTTCATGGGATTTTTCACAGCTTTTTCTCCGGCAGTAGGTCTTTTTCGAGTTGTGTTCCTGCGTGACAAGGACACAGCTAAGAGCCCTGCAACACCTGTGTTTCCAAAAATGTTGAAAATAGGGCAGACGGGTGTTTTTGGCCTGTCTGATCCGATACTAGAAGTACTTATACGGTATCTGGGTGTCTGCGTGAGTCAGCGAGTATGAACAGATGCAAACCCTAGATAGCCTTGGGACAGAATAGAGTTTATCTATAGTCATACATATACATCTCACTCTTTCAGTAGCAGGATATCATATCCCCCAAGTATTGGCATAGGAAGTCATATGTCTACTACACACGGGGAGATTAAAAGCATGTGAAAACCATTATGTTAATATCAATGCAAATATCATTATGAATGTCTCCGCTTCTGTTTGCATGATGACGATGATAAAGATGATGATGGTGATGATCACGGTGATATTAATTACACTGGCAATGGCTGTTGAAAACAATAATGACTATGATTAAGACGATGACAACAGTGGTAACGGCAATGATGGCGGCGATGACAATGAAGATGATGATGATCATCACGAAATGAATTACACCAGTGATGAGTTGGTGCTGGAAACAACACTTGACAAAACAATTTCTCAGTAAGGTTCCTTTTTGTAACTGTTGTGGAGCTTTCTCTCGCATAACACAAGCTTCGTCGGCAGATAGAGTTGTACAACTTGTGAGAGAAAAGTAGAAGCTCCAATTTTCATTATTTTTCGGAGCACTTCGGGGACTCCAAGGTCATTCCTGCTCTTGAAAACAGCAGCGGACAAAACAACCTTTCATGATGTTCCATTTTGTGGCTGTCGTGAAGCTTGAGATCGCATCACAAGCAGTAAAAAGTGCTCCGAAAAAGTGGACGAATGAGCCAGCACACCCTCATAGCTCAATGATCGAATAGATTTTCACTGATTTCCAAAACGACACATGTCACCGCTTCCACACGACGATTGTTGCAGCGCACCAGTGGCAGGACTGTGCACAATTGCAGTTTGGAAAAGATTGTGGTTCGGGTTCAAATGACTATATGACTTATGTAACTAACTGATGTTGTGTGATGTCAGTTTACTACGTTACTTGCCGTCTAAAAAACGTTATCTCCGAGTAGAACAGATTTTAAACTTTGTAACTTCTGTTTCTGGCTAGGAGATGTATTTTAAAGCAGTGGATAGGTGACAAACCTCCAACTGTCACACAATGGTACCAAGAAACGTATAAAGTTTTACCCTTAGAAAGACTTACTGCGCGAATGAAAGGGGATGATAATTTGTTTGAGGAAACATGGTCGGCCTTTCTGAGGTAGTTACCCCCGCCCCTCCGGGACACTGTAAATACGAGGAGATATGCTTTAGACTGGAATACTTCTAATGGATGGTTTATGTTATTATATCTGTTATTGCCAGTCTCTAGATCTCCCCTTCTCTGCTGTTGCTTTGATCTTATTTGACTATCTACATGTATATATATTTTTGTTGTACTGATGATTTTATTTAATTTATTTAGGTATTTTAAATTTAATTTTATTGTTCATCTGTTTTTATTTCATTTACTTACTATTTATTTTGATTAACGTCCACCCTGTTATTGTCTCGTGTACTTGTATAATTTCTATTTTTACTTCCACTATACAAGGATGAGAGAAGGCACAGTATGTGTATAGGGTGACCGATGCGACAGTTGGGGCTGGCAGTGGGACTCCATGAGCTACCTGAAGTCATTTTGGTTTGGATGGTGGATTGTTTTCCTTTCTGTTTTGATATATTTGTGAATACAGAGAACACTTGTTTGTTGTTTATGTTTTGTTTTGATAAAAATCAATAAAATCTATAAAAAAAAAAACACTTACTAAATGGACATCTAGCAGACCTTACTCTGCCATATACTGATGATGGTTCTGACCATTCCCAAGACAACAAAAAACTTGCATGTGTAAATATATTTCATCGATATCAGCCAAAATTTCCACCTACGCTTCAGCAGCTCATACTGTAGGAGTCGTAACGGGCTGAGCGCAGATGTTTGGGCAGCCGGCTGCTCCCGAGTGGAGGTTGCGGCTGCCAGATTTGGGAGCCCTTGACAGTGTTAGAGGGAGCGGAGACAGAATGCCGTCGTCCTCGGGGAGCATGGGAGCTCTGTTGGGGTGTTGGGCCTTGTCCAAGACTCATGTCTAAACATAGCTGGCCCAGGGTAACACAAACACCTGCATTCCCTCTGGGAGGTTAGAAGGGCCAGCGCCAGCTTACTCAATAGCTGACTCACTTTACACTGCTGTATCCTATTCAGGGATTTGATTCAGCCAAAGGGTGTGAATCCTGTACGCTAGACTCTGTGTGTGTGTGTGTGTGTGCGCGCGAGTAGAGGCGAGCTGTGTGTTTTTGCGGGTCTGTAAGCTAACACCGTTATACAGATAAACAAGTTTGTCGTTAATGGAAGCCAAGGATGAAGGGGGGGGGGGGTATTCACTGAATGTGATTAAGGCAATAAAACAGTAACAATTAAATTAGGCAGGTATCTGTGCCATCAGCATCGAGACCCACAGTAAATCAGGCCCAACAGTTATTATCAGCATGGTTAAGCACAGCGCAGTGCAGCTCCTTTCTGCTTTACATGCATATTGTAAGTGATGACTGTTGAATTCTCAGCGGAATATAAAATAAATATGCAGGTTTTAGTAATGGCAAGCTGTGATTTCGACATGCGCATACATTACCGGGCTAATTAATGTTCTGCCAAGGAATTGGAGTAAACAGATATGTACTTATATGTGTGTACCATATCTATTTGAAAACAAATACAAGTGTCATGATGGCAGTAAACCTGAACAAGAAAATAGAAGGTGAGCATAACCTCGGAAATATACAACTTAATAACTGACTTTTCTGTTGGGGATATTTTTATTTTTTTTTTTTTACTTCTAGGATATTACATTTTTCTCAACTTTTCGGGGTTATTTGAAAGTTTCAGGTTGTTAAATACTTTAATGTGTATTCTTAACTTTTCAAGGTAATTTCCAACCTGTCAGGGTCTCATTGATTTGTTTGCAGGAACGGCGCACATTAATCTACAATTTTGCAATTATGCTGTCAATTACTGGAACCAATTACATTCCAGGTGTTGCGCCCCGGCACTTATGTCCTTTTAAATAAAGCAACGCGCTAAAAGGAGTTTTTTTTTTTTTTACTCCACTATACCTTGTTCCTTCACGCTATTTTTTTGGTGTGTGTGGTGGCAGCTGATGGAGGCATAACAATGTGGCGAGGGAATAGTAGTCTTGTCCAAAAACAGACAATGGCATGTATCAATTAGCTACCTCCACGGTTTGCAACGAAAGAAGAGATGGTGATTATAGTGTCAGTCAAAAGCAAACAAACAATCCAGCAGTAGCAACAACAACACTGAGAGTTGGAGTGTGAGGAGGATTGGGATGTAATTTGCTGCAGTTCCATGCGGAAGGAGGGGGTTTTTGTTGTCGCTCTGTGCATGGTTGTATGTGCAGACGAGGGACCTGATTTGCTTTGTTTGTTATTCTTTCTCGTCTCTCTCGTGGGTTCTTGTTTGGATCTGAGGAAACCCTCTGTGTCTTCATCAGAGGGTGGTTGAGTGATTGTGATGTATGCCAGCTCGCCCTCCTAACATTATAAACAGTAATGAAGATGTTCCGACCCACTCGTCTTTCCCTCTCAGAGACTGTTGATCCCCTGAGTGCAAACTGCAACACATGCCCATTACTCTTACTTCATTCACACCATCAGCACCACTTTTATCTTTCCCTTCCAACCCCTGCCTTCACACCTCTAGTCCTCACCGATCCTCTGACTTCCTTCCTTTGTGCTCTCTCCTTGAGCCGTGCTCTGGCAAAGGTTCAGGTATCTGTAGAGATATATCTTATTTCCATCTTCCCGTTTAAATTAAGATTTATTGAACCGGTGTGGCAATCACCGGGGGTCGCAGGCGGCAGAAACCACCATGCATTTCGACTAGTGCCCCTACTATCTTAGGTCTGTGTCTCAAGTGTCCATTGAGCTGGAGGATGGCAAAGTGGCGCAGTGCACATTGGGAATGGATGGCTCTCTTGAGGATAGAAAAGAGGCCATCCGTCTAAGAACTACTCTGTCCTTGTGCCGTATCTGATCTGGGTTAGACGGAGTGTATTAGCACTGAAAAATGGCCCCACACTGCTTGACCAGCTTCCTGCTCTCCTCTGCGATATTGCTCTCTAGAGGGGGAATTTGTGGGGGGCTGTCCCTAGTCGAAGTCTCTCAGGCAAGCATTATGAGGCCTAAAAGTGTGCTGTCTACCATGTCCTGAGCTCCAATGGTGCACGGGAGTCCTGAAGCGCTTGTATAAATTGCAGATAAATCTAAATGGGAGACTGTGAAACTGGAGAACTGGTGGAGAGTATAACCTTGAAGTATCAAACGTTATTAGTCTGCGCGGATATTATTTAATCCTACGGTGGATTGTGTCAATGACAGAGAGCCAGACGAGCGAGAGAAGGCGAAGGAGAAGAAGAGAAAAGGGAAGAAATGAATTACATAAAGGGAAAGTTCAACCTCCAACCTTTTTTCATTCTGTAGTTTGTCAAAGTAAAAGAAAAAGTCATCTCAACAGGCATTGCATCTCAGCTCTTGATACCCCGGGGAGAGGTCTGATTCTCGCATTGATCCAGTCTCATAACAATAGAGGTGAAATCCTTTTGCAGGTGCAATAGACGTCCTGTCTATGCTGCGCACCTACACAATCAAATAGAAACCTTGTTTTCCACAATATCGCTGCCCTCCCTCCTCCTTTTCTTTTTCAAAAGGGCAGAATCCATCAAAAAAGCAACATCTCTTTTTTGCCACCTGTGAGTGTGTTGTACATCCATTTCATTTCCCAGTACCATTACAAGAGTCAGTGCCGGCCAATTCCCTTTGCTATCGATTTCATTCCATTTTTTATTTTTTTTTCCGCCGGGTTTTTAAAACCTCCCACACAGAAAAAAAGCATCTCTTGACAAATCACTTCAGAATTACACTTCTAGATGACCATGCAAGATTTTATGAGGATAATTACTGTTCATTTTGTGGTTTCATCACAAATAGAAGTGTCGTAGGATAAAATACGAACGGGTTGTTAACAGGATTGCAACTAAGAATGTGCCCATTAATAAAGGACAATGGGTGGAAGGCAGCATTAGATATTGTTGAAGAAAAGAAATACATTACAATTATTTCTGTTTTTGGTCAAACTTGACTCAATAAGTGCCAGGTTGTTTCATTTACAACCGTGTTTTCGGCGGGGTTGTGAAATTGAATTACAGTATAAAGGAAGCAGGAAATGAGGCTGCTTTGTGTACTTGAATTCAGCCTTATTAAATCATTTTTACTTTAATTATTTGAATACAAGCCAGTTTTCAAGGACTCTTGTACATATTGGATGATTCTGCAGTGCACAATTTATGTTGAGTGCCAATATTGGGCTATTGCAGGTAGCAGTTTACTGCTGCAAAGTGGAGAGTTGGGCTGTGCAGGTCGGGGCGGTGGATGGGTGTGTGGCTTTTTTTTACTTTTATTTAGTGTAACGCATAGTTTGGCATAAACACACTTTTACTAGCCTTGATCATACTGTACACTAGGTTTTAGGCCCAGACAATGTGTATAGAAATATTTCTTGAAATGTTAGCATTTGAAGATTAAAAAGAATAATTCAAGAGAAAAAACTCTCTGATATTGAATATCAGCAGTCTGTGTGGCGATAAGGTTGCTGAATGCACGTAAGGTCCAGAGGGTTAGTATCGACACACTACATGAGGGGTGTAAAGGTGTTCTACTTGTGCAACAGCCTCAGAAACCATTGAAATCCTCTGATGTATTTTATATCTTTTGCCACTCAGATTTTAAGTTACAGCTAAGAAGGCAAGAAGAAAAACCTTGACGTGACATTTCAGCTGAAAACATGCTCTCAAAACTGCTAGGAATGCATGCAGAAAATAAAAAGTAAATACTGCAAGGGGGTCACATATGTAATGCGAGGGTAAAGAGTAATCTTTAAGTTGACTCTTTTGTCACATGCTTTATTCTTAAGGCATATTTTAATCCTACTTGGCCTCTTGGCCATGTGTCTTCTTGGGTTTAGTTTACTGCTCTATAAAGACTTTGTTTACGTCCTTTCTCAACATGTTCTCTTGTAAAATCTCACTTTTAGAACATCTGATTAATTAAAAACAAAATTGAATAACCAAAACAAAATAACAAATGAATGGGCTTGAACAAAAACTTAAAGTATGCACTGTACACCGCGTCGGCCACCACTGCACAGCACACATAAAAGCACCGGCAGAGCCCTGGGGGGAAACCTGCCTTTTCTTCTATATAGCGTGGAGCACAACCTAATCTCAGAAAAGCTGTAATCTTGACAGCTCCATCAGATGTCATGCACATTATGTTTCCATTTTTCCTCCAACACACTGTTGGACATTTAATGTTCAGGGGAGATGATATGACCATGAAGCAAACAGCCATGCAACAAAACACTGTATTGCTTTGCTGCAACCCGGTGGAACATGACAAGGTTTCCCAAATGATCTTTTCTGTTGTGTTTTTTCATTAAATCTTTCGGCATGATGGTGTTCCATTGTTTGTCTGTTCTTCGTTTCAAAAATGGTCGTGGGCTGATTAAATGACATCACACCGTCATATGAAGGTGTCAGGTCATGATTAATGCTATCAATAATGAAGTGTTAAATCGACTTAATGTGTAAATATATCATCCACAAGCATTAGTTATTACGGACGACCTCATTTAAAGTTAAATGTAGCATCTTTTCTTTCCAGTCTGCATCACGCGATGGTTTCGTGTTTCACTGCACTCACGCTGAGCACTCAAGCAACATTTCTATTGCGATCTCACCTGTAGAGCGTGACAGGAGGGTTGGCCTTTGCAGAGCAGTGGAATTTCACGAGGTTGCCCTCCAGAACAGGCTGAGGCTCCACTGAGAGATTGACAAGTGGGAGATCTGAAAAAAAAAAAAAAAAGAAAGGAACATTCAGACAAAAAGACAACCAATTACAGGGCTGGCAACCTCATCAAACATCCTGTTGTGAACTGTGAGCCTGAGACAAACAATATATTGTTGACATTTACTGTGGCTGAATAAGGCTTAGAGAGAGAAAAAAAAATGCAGAGAAGACAAAAAACAGAAAACATTGCAACCTCAAAAGAAAACAGCTAAACACACCTACATGCAAAATACATTCTCTGTTTTATTCAGGGGATCTACATTTTCCACCATTTTTTTCTTTGTAACCCAAAACTGGAGACCTTTTATGTAGCTGTACCACACATATAGTACTTCAGGTAAACACATCAAACAAGGCTTTTTTATTGGGATTATCTCAAAATACGCTGGCAGAACCGTTGTGACAACTCATCACAGTTTGTGGCAGCCTTTTCTCCCCAATAACAGGCAATTACTCCTGAATAATTTGTTATCTCCCTGCCACCTACCTAGGGTTTAGGCCCAGTTGTTGAATAACATCCCGGTGTATTTCACAGGTGTGGGAGAGAACACGCTATTTTTACTCTCATATATTCATTAACAATGGTATAGTGCATATTAACAAATCAAAGGAAAACTTGACTTGAAAATGAGTTTCGGTAAATAGCAATTGGGAAAACAGCGAATTGTCCATAGCGCAAACCACTGCAATTAAATCAATGAGCAACCCCAGTGATACAGTACAATTAAAACAGTTTTTGGAATAACAAGCACAGAGATTATGCAAATTTAATAAACAACTTAATTTATCCTAATTGACAAAGGTGGGATCCTTTTTGAAGATACGTGTTCATTTCCATATCAATCCAGTCCCATGTGAAACAAACAGCTATTTACCACGCAGACTCGGGGAATGAATTTCAAGTAGGTATAGCTACAGCATTTGTTGGGGCTGCAATGGCATATTTTGTCGAGAGTTTCCAATGCAACAAGGGGAAAAAATGGACAAACTGACCTTGCTGACCGGTAGTAACTGTAATTCTAATGGAGAATCAAGTGGATGGAGAGTTTCTCCATTTGTACTTTTTAAAATGTACTCATTATGAGTTAGCTTTCAAGCAAACCAAACCCCACCCAAAGCACTGTCCTTCACCAGAGCATTTTTTTGCGGCCTTGTTGCTAGAATTTAAATGTTGGCATGTTACATTTTCCCAAACCCCGGATATGGATGACGGATTGTTGTATGTCACATCATACGTTTCATATCAGTATTCCAACAACATGTGTTATGTCACGTTCAGGTTACACATGTATGAGCTGATTTTCCTGGAGGAGGGGATGGTGGTGAACCTACAACAGGGTGAGACAGCTGCCAAGTCAGAGACCACTGTTGGAGATGGTATTTCAATTTCATTGAAACGTATTCATTTTAAGATGTCGGGCAGTATACAGTAGGGCAGTATATCAGCAGAGTATATTGACTGTTGTCAACTGTAGCTGCTGTGAGCTAATTAACTCGATTAGCTGTGCAGCTAGCAGTACAGACTGAGAGCTTGGGGCACCATGGAAGCGCTGGTGTTTACAGCACTAGCACAGGAGCTTTGGACCAGGATGAGGCTAGCTGGTTAGCATGCTAAACATGCTTTGCAACAGTGCATATGCGTCATTGCATCTAATCTAATGTTATTTCTCAGCTGTTGATAATTTTAGTGAGATTTTGAATGTTTTCAACCCACATTCTTACATCTTGCACCTTTAAAATTGAACCTGAAGAAATCTAAATTTGTTTGCAAAGTTTCATATCCATGGTTTTCAGAGGTGTACACTGCCAACATTTATTCTGGTAATTTTAATTGTTATTCTGGTTGATTTTTCTACAAGTTGGACTAATATGTGTGTCCTATCTCGTATTTAACACACACTCTATTGTCTGTACCATCTCATCTCCAAGAGTGAATGCGATAATGTGATTTGTTTTTTTTTCCATTCATATTTGACCCTAACAACATGAACTAGTGCTAAAAAAAACACCTAAAATTAAAAATAGGACGCCACTTCAAGAGCCTCAACCTCCACAGTGCCATAGCCAGTTTGCCATTTGTGGTTCCAGTGGCATGCTGGTAAGGCATCATGGGCAGTAGATTAGTCACGTGGAGGGAAAAGCTGGTTCGGAGTTTGATGCTGGTGCAGCCATCTGTTTCAAAGGTGCACTTGTGCTATCTGCGCTGTGTTCAATAACACTAATGTACTAGCTAGGGACCGTGTGGTGGGCCAGGAGATCCACACAGAATTAAAGAAGCACACAAGCACTGCTGCAGCGAAGCCAAACAACACTGTGTACAGCTATGTCATTCTGTGTGAGTATGTGTGTGTGTGTGTGTGTGGGCATGAAGTGTAGGGAAACTGCTTTTTACCCTGTGGCTGCGCAGATGCTCTGGGCTGGCTCAGCTGCCACAAAGCCCCAGAGAGGGGGGTGGTCCAGGTGCCACATTCCTCCCAGCTCTCTCTCTCTCTCTCTCACACACACACGTACCATATTCCCCATCAGCAGACTTATTTTCCTCCTAGACAGTTGCCCCCTCCCCCCCAGCCCCCACCGACCACTCTACCACCTTCAAATCCGTGAGCTCCACCTGTGCCAGTTCTCCCCAGGCCAGTAAAGCAAACAACAACATTGTGGACCCTGGAACAATGAAGGTGCCCAGCAAGTGTCTCCAGGTACTGAGAATACGACTGTGTGTTTGCAAGAGAAGGCACGTGTTTGGAAAGTGCACATGGGTGTGTGTGATAATGGAATGAGAAAACTATCCATGCCTTGAGCAGCACTGTTAACTGCCCAGTAGGTGTGTTTTGCATCCCGAGCAGTTAATTGTGTGGACAAAAATGCGGGTAGAGGGAACCTCAGAGGCAAAATGACAGATGTGGCAATGGTGAGGGTGGTAATAAAAATCCAACAAGAAGCTGGAGAGTAAAAAGGCAGAGCAGACATAAGAAGAGTGCGTGGGAGATTTTCGAAGTCTGTGTCTGTGCTAATAGACACAGAAGCTAATTGTAGAAGCTGATTCACGAGCCTAAAAGTGTTGCTATAATATACTTTTCAGTCATGCCAACCTTTTTTGCTCTGGTCTCCCCGCCAAGAGACTTCTAAGGACACGAATGCTCATTACTGTCAACCTGCCGACTAATTAATGTTCTTTTCAAATTGATAGAGGGCTAAAAACTGACCCACCCCTTAGAAAGACCTCCGTCCCTCTCAGCGAGAGGTAATGGCCTGATGACTTTACATCTATTTCTAAGTCAGACGAGCGGTTTTGTTTGTAGATTCAACTCTCCGAAGAACCATAAGCAAAGACAGCCATGGGAGTAAATGCAACCGAATGTCTTCCAGCAAAGGCCTTATGTGTGAATCAGGGACTGTCGTATATCTAGCCTCTGACCCGTCGGATACGACAGACATCTGCTTTATAACAAAGTCCAGTTTCCACTTTGATGTATAAATGCATGAGTTGCTGGGCAAATGCATTTGAGGTATCTCATGACGGCACATCAATATGCAAGACTGTTAATTCTCCAGATTTGTCAAGAGAGTAGTGTCGAGGAACAGAGGAGGAGGAGGAGGGCTGGATGGATAGAGGGGGAGAGTGGGACCGATCGGCGCTCCAGTGAAAACAACAGGATGAATGGGCGGGGTAGCGTTATAGTTGGCCGACAGCTTTTGATCGGTTAGTTCAAAGTGGAGACCAGATGGTGTTTTTGGAACAATCTTCCAACTTCTCTTTGTTTCCTGGAGATAGTGCCAACACAAATTGTTTTTCCCTTTTCTTAAAGCTCAATTTCCAATCTCTCCGGGTCACTGTAGACAGCTGTTCTCCAGTAGGACCAGCCTCCAACTCCTAGAGTGTCGGCTGCCTCTGAAGGATGGGGAAGCTGTTCGTGGGCCGTTCGATTATGGCTTCTAGTCTTAGCAATATGGCTGTGCTGTCATGTGGCAGGCTGAGAGGACTACTTGAGGGGTGAACAGACTGGAGGAGAACCTGAGGTCCAGCATATTGATTATAACATATTCAACCGTGGAACAGTGAAGGATTTGGTTTGTTTAATCAAGGCAGATGTTCTGCGATTCATACAGCTGCGGAGATGAGGTGTGCAGCGTTCCTTGCAGTGTGCAGGAGCATCAAAGTTGTGCTACTGATTCGATCGATAGTACTCTAATACTCAGAGCACTGGAAGTATGATATTGAGAAATGTCTGCAGGCAGCCAAAAATATAAAACCACAGGAGATAATTCAGTTTCGCGGCATCATTATAACTTAATCTAATGTACACAAAAATGTGCTTTTTATTGCCCCCGTATCCTCTTTCCCTCTCACTTTCAAATCCTTCCTTCTGTCATCTGCCTTCAGATGAATTTCCCATTATCTGCTTGATTAAGCAGGGAGAGCATGTAGCTGCTACCAAAAACAAATCCTCCCCAATTGCACATCTGCATGTTCTTTATTAATTAGTCTCAACAAATGGCATTCATTTTCCTCCCACATGGCTCAGCTTGTTTGCAATGCAAACACATGGAGAACCTTGGCTTTGCGTCCCCAGCGCATTCATTTGCGACTACTTGCTTGAAAAGAGTGTGTTTCTATGTGGGGCAAAGCTCTGCAGATATCCAGCTGGACTAGAAAAATATTTGAGGAATATTTTAAAGTTGTGTGATGAGTGGAATTCGGGGGACATGAAACCGTGGCATCAGAATCATATTCCATCGCAGTGGTTTTTTACGTCCGGGGGTAGGGGGGTCTACTGAAGTCCAAAGGGCATAATACAAGTTAAGTCATGCTGCCGGAGAAAACAGCATCAGGGGGTAGCCACCCCTCTGCTATCAAATAATTACAGTCTGCTAATGGCCTGGTTTGGACAACTGAAGTCAGCAGTCTATCCAGGGCTCTATATAACCTCTGTTGGCTCTAAATCCCCCTCATTTTGGCAACATCACCAGGACATAGTGTATTTAGATGCTAATTTGTCTAACCCTAGGTCAGATAACTCTATATGAACTTCTGTGGGAATGAAAATGCTGAGGTGGATGTAAGGCATGAGCATTAGAGTGATGATAAAAGAAAATACCGTCGTGAAATGCATTGGATTTTAGGCTGCTTTAAGCTGTCGAGCAATGTGCAGGGCCGTGTTTAGATTACGCTCATTTGGTTCGCTATAAGGACGGTGCAGAGACCGAATGGGCGACTAAGCTTAGAGGTGAGCGGAATACGGAATGTTGAGAAGGGCAGACAGACTGAGGAGATTTTAATTACTTTTGTTGCCATTAATATTATCTCACTAATACGGTCAATGACAAAACTCTGGGCAAAAGAAAAATAAATGAGACTTTTAATTCTTAGCACTGGGACTTACATACAAAGAGACATGAAATAAGAGCAGACCAGCGTTTATGCAGTGGGCGTAAACGCTCAGTGGACATTATTCACAGTTTCAGGAGAAAGCTGCTTATTTGTTGTAGATGAGAGCATCAATATCAGTTAAATCTCTGTGCATTCAATACACAGCCAGCATGCAGGGTGTCAGAGAAATATTTGCAATGCATTAACCTCGTACTCAATAGCTGTCAACTCATAATCTTTGACTTCTTGTTAGGAAAAGGGAATTAAAATAATGAAAAAAAGGAAAAGTCGAAGCTCGTACGTCTGATCGTCCACAATTTTTTTCTTCCTCAAGACTGCCTGCTTGAAATTCATTGCTAAGTGTGATTTTTTTTTTTCAGCAAGGCTATTGGAGGTCGTTAGGTCACACTTTCCACTTCTGACTTCATACCCCTGCCAAAAAAATGAGGAAAAAGTTTTACCCAAAGATCAAAGAGACTCTTAGGCCAGTAAATTCTAAAGTAGCTCGGTCAGTTCTCGGAAGGACAGACGTGGTTGCAGTGTGTAGTCTAGCTTCAGTGACTTGCTGTATCCGACCCTCACCGGGGTCCTACTTACACTAAGAGCAACTGTTCACCGGGGAATGCCATTAATCCCTCCATCTCTGTTAAGGGACCGCGGTGCATTGCAGCACCACTGAAACACACACAAAGGACCATGGGATGGAATTTATAGTGTGCAATAAATGGGAAAACCAAATCTGACAATTTTCCTACATCTGCCGAGAACAATCTACTATCACTTTAAAAAATCTTTACCTTGAAAACTAAAACTGCCCTTTTTAATCCTCTACCAAATCATATGAGTCGATTAATTTCATTTATATTACACATCACAAATTTAGTCTCTAGCTCTGGCAAGTAGCTCTTCATATGCGGATGACAATGATTCATAGCATGTATGCATACAGTTTGTAGCAGGTATTGTGTATCTGGGTACAGATGATGACATGGAAAACACTGATTTAAATCAGAAACTTTTGAATTTTCCAGTCTTAATATACTTAATGACATTTTGTTATGACACGCAACACCAATGATGACTTCACTGGCACTCCCATCTTGAGTAAAGCACGTAGACGCACAGATGGGAGCACATTATCGTGCACAACCTTGGACAGCCACAGAACATACCGTATGTTCATGGCAACAAACCTTGTTATTAGTATGCCACAATTTCCTCTCTCCGGTCGCTCCGACGATGCAGCGCTTTGATGGGCATGAATTACGGCCACAACTGCTGTAACATCCGTGGCTGAGAGCTTGAGATGGTGCCTATTACGGAATATGAGAACATCCGCATTTTGAGTGATGAGTACCAAACAAGACTTCAAAGCCGCAGGGTAGAAATTTGGTAATGTTTGATGATCTCCACCTTTAAGAGGGCCAATTCCTGCTGAATGTGTTGTATAACAGTGCTGGCCTGGCTACACATTTCTTGTCTGAGCATTCGAAGCTGCCATAATTATGAACCCCTATTGTTAAATCCTGACGTATGACCGGCCATTGCTGTAGAATAGACGGGACACCCAAGCACTATTGTAAAGAAGAGATGGTCAAGTATTACATTTCTTTCTCAAGCTGACACGGAGCGCCTGGAGGAACCATTGCTTTGATAGGTAGGGTGATGGCTTACACCCCCTTTCGAGAAAGGCTGACTAAGAAAGGTGTATTGTGAGTGGGAGAAATTGAGGTATGGTTTCTGTTTCTGCTGCTTTAAAAAGGAAAATACACGTTCTCCTGTCCGCCTTTTTTCTACAGCCCGGCATGGCCTCTGACTCTGTACAATATTTTCCATTTATTATGGTGTTATTATCAAAATTGAGTGAGTGACAA
The DNA here is from genome assembly GCA_963678695.2 of Diplodus puntazzo. Taxonomy (NCBI): domain Eukaryota; kingdom Metazoa; phylum Chordata; class Actinopteri; order Spariformes; family Sparidae; genus Diplodus; species Diplodus puntazzo. The sequence continues at coordinate 23,214,240 of OZ023162.1, forward strand.
AGAAACAAGGAATGACTAGTGAGCCCCAGTAATGTTAGCCCAAGTTGTGACCAAACTATTTTTGTGAGAGAACCGCTACGACAGGACAAGGTAGGGCTGGGCGATGAATTGAATTTCAATTTCGATTTCGATTTTGGCGTCCCTCGATCATGAAAACAAGATAATCGTAATAAAACGATCATTCTTGATTCAAACGCTCCGCTCCGCCCCCGCCGCTACGCCCCCCGCCGGTGCGTATTGCCAGTGCATGTTTGGAAAAAAAACGTATAGAGGAAGACGGTAGAAGATGGCAGAAAGGCAGCCTTAGGTCGGGAAGAAAGGTAAAGCGAATTCTGTGGTGTGGAAGCACTTTGGTTTCGAGGAGTCTGACTCGGAACAAACAAAGACATTGTGCAGGATGTGTCATGCGACTGTGTCTGCACCTCAAGGAAACACGACCAATTTATTCAACCATTTAAAGTCCACACACAGAGTAATACATGACCAAGCGGTGAAGGAACAAAAAACTCAAAAATGAAAAGCTCCTCGACTCCTGCCACCGCCACACAGTCCTCAATTAAGGACACACATTACAATGCCACTGTATATCCACAAAGCTCCCGCAGACATAAAAAAACAACGGATGCCGTCACATACATGATTGCCAAAGATATGTGCCCTATCAACACCATTAGCGACCTGGGTTTCAATAAACTGATTAACACATTGGACAAGCGGTATATGTTACCATCACATTTCAGCAGAATTGCGCTGCATGCCCTTTATGACAAATGTCGCGGAAAAGTTGCAAGAGAAGTGTCAAAAGCATTATATTTTGCCACCACAACGGACCTGTGGTCCGTTGTTATTTTTACATATTATTTAATTCCTTTTATTGATATATTTTTCTCTTGTTTATTTTCATTTTTCAGTTCAAACTTATCGTGTTAAATGAAATACCAGTTCAAAGTTCAATAAGTGCTTGTTCTCAAATCAATGAATAATCGTCTTTAATAATCGTGATTACAATATCAATCAAAATAATCGTGATTATGATTTTTGCCATAATCGAGCAGCCCTAGGACAAGGTGAAGATCTGTTTTGTTTGTTTTTAACTGTTATTGTTAACTTGAATAAAGGAATGAAATAAAAATGAAATCTTCCATGATCATTTCATTAGTCTTTCTGACCCTGGAGGTATCAGGACAATCAGGGACATCCACTTCACCCTCAGTGTTTGTTGTCCCATGCAGCTGTAGCATTTGCCGAAAACTTTGCCGGCCATCTAGGAACAATTTCCTTCGGATACACTTAGAAAATGATTGAATTATACAGGCTGTTTTATTTGCTTCACCCTGGCCCTGAGACTCAGGGCGCAGCTTTGTGTGCTGCCTTGTCAGTGTGACAAAAGCATCGTCCCATCAGTAGTTACAAAGCTGTCTGGTCTTTAAAGGGCCGGAGGTCAAGTCTCATCCTCCACTCTTCCCCTTGCCAGTGTTCCATCATTTATTTATCCGCCACCTATTTTTATTGAAAGACTTGGCGCTACTCTCCAGTCACCTTTTTTGCAACACACTGTGGATCCATATTTAATTGGTTTCCAGATTTTCCGACCTCATAATACCCTATTTTCACAATGCTAGCATAGTAATTGGAATTTTGTCAGTTGCAAACGTAGATATAAACATGAGTAATTGCAGGAACGCAGCTCAGAATACCTTTGTTCACAAGATAAAATACATAAAATGCAACTGTAATTTGAATACAAAAGCACATCTCCACCGTAGAGATGTATTTACTGTATGTATTTAGTGTATCAGACGTGTCTGCAGCAACACCTCATAGCTCAGTGCTTTTACTCGAAGTGCAGCATCGGTGCGAATTTGCACCGAAGCGAACATTTTTGTTTAAAAAACATGTGGTATTTCAGGTGCTGCGGTTGAGCCAGGAGCCTCGTAATCGAATTAGGCAGCATTGAAATTAGGCAAATTGATACCCAACACGAATGAATCAAAGTTCAATTACAGCATGTTTCATTCCAGGAGCAGCTTAATTTGGAAGTGGATCTTAGCGGAAAAAAAAAAAAAACTCCGGAGGCTCTGCTGAACCGTGCTGAACACTTTACCTGTCAAGTCTGAAGGGGGGAGGGGGGGAGGTAAACGTGAGGCTAAGCCTTGTGGGAGACAATTTGAATATCGACAATTAGTCTCTGCTGTCGCTCAGTTTGATCTCACACTGTGAAAAATGTTGTCGGGAGCTTTAATTGTGTAAAGAGCACATTTTGGAATGCTAATTACAAATCCGCTGCACTCATTTTTCAGGGTTAAATCGTATATTCAGAGGCAAGGATGATGCTACGATGGCGGGCATTTATCACAGACACATCATTATACATGGTGACAAATCAGTGTACATGTGGGCAGACTTCCCTCTCTCCGACTGCATGACAATAAGAAAGACGAGGACAAACTGCAAGGGTTGCAAACACTAACAACTGTTAATCATTTTCACTCCCGCGCCTGAGTTGGCCTGATTGTGCCGCGCCCGCTCTCGCCATGCTCGCCTCTCGTGGTGTACATAATGAAAAGAATGGAGCCGTCAGTCATATTGGCTCTCTAAATAGCATTTTATGCTTTATTAGTCATACTTAATGGTGTTGAAGGGGCCGTGAGTGATGCAGAATCCCTTTGTTCAAAGCCCTTCTCTCACTGTGAATGGCTCTTGATCGAAAAAAGATTCCCTGACAATTGAGGCTGAATGTGTTTTACACGGTGGGCTTACTTTGCCTATTTTAGAGGGGAATTGTGCATGCTCTCATCAAAAAGATTGATGGCATGAGCACGGAAATAAAAGAGGTGGAGACAGTGTAGTGCCACAGCAGGCAGGTAGCTGGACCAAAAAAAACAAAGACAATTCTAGTCATTTTGGACGGACAGCTCCTTTGATGTTTCATCGTAACGAACAAAAAAAAAAAAGTGATGCATCATCAATCTATCCACCCACCTACATGGTATGAAAGCAAAAAGGAAACCAATTATAAATATCCATCAGAGCCTAAAATGAATCCGAGATGTTTACAGAGCGCTAGTCACGTATGCCTGTCTGACAGTTTCACGCCTCTACATGTGAGAAATACCTCAGATACTGAGTAACGCGTGTCAAACGCAGACTTCTTTCTCCCCCCAGCGGCTGTACTGATGGCAAACAAAGGGACTTCAAAAAAGACAATAACTTAAACAAAAACATCAAGAGCGAGAGAGTAATGTGAGACAAAGACTGTGGTGGGAGGCTTACGCTGGATGTCGATGGTGACGCTGGTCTCCTTGCCGTTGGGGACAGCCTTGTTGGAGGCCTTACAGATGATCTGCTGACCCGTCTCGATGTTGGAAGGCGATAGGTAGAGCGTGCTCACGGTGCTTTCCCTCCTGCCATCCCGGAGCAAGGTCTGTGGAGAGCAAAGGAAAGTTGAGAAAAAGGGAAAGGTTACAGCGCAGCTAGTTGAAATGTTTCGGGCCTCTGAATCCATAGCGAGCGTGGTTCGGCTGATCTGATGGATTGCCAGGCTGGAACCTTGGCCGATTGAGTTTCATAATCAATAAAGAGAATCTAAAACTGTTTTGGTTTTGGGGCAGCAAACTCTAATACTGTACGCCCAAATTTTTGAGTCAGATACATATTGGATTGTATCTTTAGCAGCTCAGATTCAAGGTTTTCGAGAATGTTTAAATGATATACAAACAGACAAGCTTTGATGGAGAAGGTAGAAAACTGTGAGAAAAATTCATGAATACACACGTGTTGTCCCTCAGGGGACCAGAGGCAAACCATCAGAACACTCCGGCCGGCAATTTTACTGCAAAGCTGACTGAAATGAAAAAATAAAAAGAATGTAGCAATATGTTTTTTTGAGCCTCTTTTTGTGTGTCTGGAGAGCTGCGCTCTAGTGCATGGCTTGTCATACTCCACAAAGGAAATCAATCTTCTTTTCAGCGCTCATCCTCTGAGCCCTGCATTGTGGAAGCCATCTGGAATCGGTTGGTAGCGCTCAGTAGCTCTCACTCTCCCTAAAACGCTCAGGGGAGGGCTCCAGGAGTCTATGTTAACCAATGCGGCCCAGAACAAAGTCACTGACTAGAACAAATTGCGTGGGCAACAGGGCACAGTGTGGTCAACCACAAAGTCAAGATGTATTTCCCTGCCATCTCTTTAAAGGGGGCTCACTGTTGCTTTGTGTTTTTGAAGAAAAATAGGACCGCACCGTAGTGAAGTACATCAAACATTTTCCTTATATAGAAGCAGAACCTCGACGTTGACCAGAGGGAGCCGGGGAGTGGACTCGCTTTACTGAGCCGCTACCTTGAGATTAGCCTCACAAATGTGTGGATTGCTTTCACGGATTTTTCCTTTATTTGGATTCTTAAAGCACATCATACAGCAAGAATAACAGTCACACCAATTTTAATTCAATCTGTGAAACCAACACATCGTCCAGTTGTCACGGCTCTTGACCTAAATGTACAAAAGGTTTGAAGTTTAAAACAAAGGTTCCAGAAAGGAACAAAGGGTACGTGGAGGTGTCATGACTGAAACTTAGCCAGGTACTTAACACTATATTAAAGTGTCCCAAGCAGCACATATATATTTCAACCACCATAATCACTACGGTTAATCAGTAGCTGAGTCAAACTGTGGCTCATTGTCGATGTACAAACCACAGTAATTATCTCCTCATTTCTCTACTTCAATGCAAGGGTTTCTTTTTAATAAAACTCTCTAAGTATGTGCTCTCATTCTCATTCAAGCATAGCTTATTCTGAATAATTAAAATGTCATTGAACTTGTTAAAATCAGACAGACATCGCCATAGAAATATTTTTGTCTAACCACTTCACAGTTCAAGTACTTCAAGGTTCCTCTCTCGAAACCGTCCGTATCGTTGCTATTTTTTTTCAGCCCTTTTCATGAGTATAAGGATATTATAGATGCCATACATGTTTCTGTGAAGTCCATTTGTATGTGAGGAACCATGTGATGGAATTCATAGTTGTGCGTGAGTCACTTCCAAAGCAGAACACATTAGCTGTCAGACGCGAGATATGTCAATGTAATATCCTTTCTGACACAATCAGGATTGTTTCCCTCGTCGCTCTGGACCTGTCTGAAGTCATTAATCTTAGAGAGGGGGTTAGCTGGCTGCTGCATTGAATTCAACACCATGCCACATTACAAATTGATAAATTTTCATATCACTGCCTAGAGCCTATGTGGGGAATATTTTTAACCATGCTAGGAGAGGAATGGCAAAGAGTAACACGATTGAGACGGAACGCTTTGCTTTTTTTCCCCCATGTATATTTAAAGCAGCAGCTGTTGATTTCTGACCACTAGAGGGTAAAGTAGACAGAGAAATACAAAACAGTGAGCCAAACAAATGCTCAAGTCATGAAATGTGTTAACAAACAGAGGAGAAACAGAGGGGGCTCTTTTTTTTTGGCAACCTGTTGAATTCAGGCTTAATATCTGCAGGCAAAGGCTGTGCTTGTGCAACTTCCCTCTGCCAGCCACAGCGTTTTGTATTACTTTGTGGGGGTGCTTATTTTCAGCGTGGCTTTAACATGTCTTCAGCTCCGCAGCTACAGCGACAACAACTAATCAAGCTTAAAGGTCAAATTTGTGAGACAGTTGATTGTTGAGTCTCGCTTTGGGTCAGTGGCTGGTCTGACCTACCAACCCAAAGCGTCGGTATCTGACGAGTTGGGATGACACTCAAGAGTAAACTATCTTACAAATCGGACCTTTGACTCAAAGCTGTAACTGCCAGGCCAAACGGCAACTTAACAAGAAGGTGACCTGCCAGGAGAGGTGACCAGCCAGTGGCTTCAGAAAGCCCAGCCATCTGGATTATCTACTAATTAAAAAAAACGGCTGAACCAAATGGATTATCTACTAAATAAAACTTGATGTGCTGCCAGCTAAGCCCATTTACCGATAACGCTAAACCTTCACTGTGTTTACCTTGAACCTGCGTTCTACTTGTCTTCATGTTAATGCTGCCATTAATCCAAAATGTATGAACATTTTAAATGTACTTGGCCATCAACATGCATACCAAATGCACCGCGGCTGTGTTTGCCTTTTCCTAATGTTTAAAAAGGCAGACTCTTTGCGAGATTTTGAACGGATGGATGATCACAAATACCAGTGGATTAACTATAAAGTTTGTGATTTTATTAGAATGTTTTCAAGCCAGGATCCCAAGTTTTTTTTTTATGTCTTTCTGAACTTCTTTTACAAAAGCAAAGTCAAAGCGTATTTGCCGAACAGACTTCAACAGATTGGACGTTGTAACTCAACTGGGCATTGAGTCAGAAGTTTAGTTAAAAGCGCACCATCATTAAACTGTTTTTTTTTTTAACACATAATTTTAACACATAATATTTGATGGCAGCAACTGTAATTTCTCAAAATGATTCAAAAAAAAGAAGAAAAAAAAAAAGGACCTGCTGGTGTTGTGTATGTAAAGAGAAGTCAGTCTGCGACCAACCAGTGAACTGTATAGCCAAATGGTTTACTGTCAGTGTTTAGCTAGCTACTATACAAAAAACACATGCATAAATAATAATAATAGGAAGTACTTCCCTGCAAATGGGAGACATGTTCTATGAACAGCAGCCTACGAATTACCACTAGCAGACTACCAATACTGCATCATAGAAAGGGGTAGCGGCGAGGTGAAAGGGGGATCTCACACGAGGAGGGCCCACAAAGACAGTAGAGTGAATAGCCATGGGGGCACATAGAGATGCCCATGTATGTATAGGGGCCTGGATTTTGTCCTACACCCCCAAAATTGACCATATCCTCTTGTGAATATTACAGTTACATAAAACAGACCATTGCATATTCTTACCTGCATTTGACTTCATCATAAAGCATGCAAAATCACATTTACCATGAATTATCTAATTTGGTCAATATATAAATTGATAGAAAAACACTAAGACGTGCCTGTTGAATCTTGAATCTTGATTCAAGCCCTCAAGTCATCTCGAGCATAAATCTAAAAACATTAAGTCAGAAATGAAAATGACCCGCTGAGACCTGGCGAGCATGCAGGGAACGCCTCGACTGGGTCAGTAATGGAGAATGTGGTGGAGAGAAGGCCTCCGGGGATGATACTGAATTTACCAAGTAAGCAAAAGATTATAATTTATACATCATTAATATTCCGCGAACCCAATCAGCACGCCTTTGATTTGATACCAACTGTATCTCTGGTTTGTATTCAGTCAGCCATTTTTTGTATTATTCATATTATTATTTTTTTTTATTATTATAGACCACACAAGGTTTCTTTAACATAATATATACCTTTAATATATACCTTAAACAAATGTTCTTTACCATGGTCACAGTTTAACTTAACTCGCTCCTCACGCCAAAAAGTCATTTCTAAAGTCGTGAAAAGCCATTCATTGGGGTTATCTTTATTCCTTTCTTTCTTATAATTTTAAATGCTGAAAAAAAAGGGGGGGTTAAATAGCTAGCTGAAACCCTTTTGAGACCCTTTCAAGAGTTGCACAACAAATTACATTAATGTTGGAAGCAAAGAGCCCTTTGGCTGACTTCGCTGCTGGGAAAACTACACCTGTTTCATAATGAAAAAAAGTTGACATGTTTAATGCCCACTCAAATTTTAATTGGCTACTTTGTTTGTAAGCATTTCCCCACAATATTACTCAGCGAGTGCGATGATTAAAATGCAATAAAGTGGTCTAATTACACACACACACACACACACACACACACACACACACACACACACACAAGCACGCACGCACGCACGCACGCAAAAAAAGCAAAACAAAACAAAAAGAAAAATCTGATGACGGATGGGGGAATGAAACTTAGATGCAGTAAAAGCAGCTGCTTTGAGCACTTGTAGGGGAAGAAGGGATGGGAAATGGAGGTGAAACTCGGATTGGAAAAAGGGATAATTTTTTTTTCCCACTGAAAATGATATCCATCAATAGTAGCAGCTTCATGTAAACTTTAGCAATTTTACCTGATATTAAGCAGCAACGCGATTTTACTGCAAAAGCTGAGAGGGTATACAATAAAAAAGCACTATTCGGCTCTTGCCAGCGAGAGCAACTCATAAAAATGTCATTATTTCTTTTTTTTTCTCTCTTTTCTTTTTTTTTTTTTAAAAACCCCCCTAACACTGAGATAACTCCCGAGACTCCCGCTCACCTCTCAGCTTGCCGCCGGAGCATTCAGAAAAAAAAAAAATATGTAGCACATTTAGGGAGGCGGGAATGCATCATGTTTTTTCAAATGATTTGCTGTACTATTCCCGTCACAAAAGTATCACAGAGCGAGTGTGCACACCTTTCGAAACCACGGCTCAGACCTGGAGGCTGCGCATTACAAACAGCCCTTTGCCGCTGGCCACCGAGCGGCTCTACTAGAGCAGATGGGCGACGAGCGTTTGAGGGAAGGGAGGACATTATTCATTAATTTCCTCTGCCCACATTTCCACAGCTAGACTTCATATTTGAACTGCTCACCTTACTGCGACAAGCACTGCCACTTAATTATTTGGGCTGCCCTTTCTATAATATACTGCAGCCATGTTTTTTCTTCTTTTTTTTTTGGTAAAGCTACCCTCACAAATGATAAGCAATGCATCAATTCAGTGACCCTCTTATGCTATAAAAACCAACACACATTTTTGCTTAGGCAAAGCTTTAATCTCACATTTTCTCTTTAACCACTGGTCCAGTAAATAGTTTTCCAAGAGGTCATGGCGATGAGGTTTTTGGAGGCCTTAGTGGGAAATTATCTTTGGGTCAGAACTATCATTAGGCATGACACCATCAGCAAAAGCCATTTCTGCAAATCCGCCACCACATCTGCTCGCATTAGTCCTCTTCATCTGCGAGATATATGGGACGACCATCAGAGCAGATGATTATGCTTACGAAATGTCCCCCTACTGCTCTACGGACCCCCCAAAAAAGAGTCATCTCCCTTTAATCGAAACCCATTGCTTTTTAATGGTAGGCAATAGAGATAAGGGGGAAGGGGGACATACTTGGGCTCAGTGCAGGCATGTGGGCATCCATCAGCTACCAGCACAAAATGTCCTCATATCTGCCGTCGCTCTGAGAGGAAGTGAAGGCAGGAAGCGCGCTCTCCGCCCACCATTAGCGAGCGGCACCCCCAGCAATCACTTTATTCAAATCGGCCTGGTGCCGTACCCCAGCCCAATCAATGGCATTTATCTACTCTTTGAAAAAAGCCGATAATGGGATGAGGCAGCGCGGGGAGCGAGAGGAGGCGGGGGAGGTGTTAGTGCTCTAAAGTGCCTGGTCTCTTTATGTCCTTTGTTTTAATGGAAATAGAACATGACAGTGTTGATTGCATGATTAGCCTTGAGGGTGAATGTCAGTCAAGAGTCTATGGGGTCAGGTGATCGCGCCGTCAGACTGGTGCGAACGGCGGCGATGGCATACCAGAGCGTCAGAGGTGGGAACAAGATCTGTCAGCGGGAATCAGACTTTGTTGTGAAAAGGGTTCAGGCAGATTCCAGTACGGAATGATAGAGAGAGACGGGAAGATAAAGAGAGACAAACGCCAATGAAGAGGGAGCTCAAAACACCAGAGAGAAACGTAGAGTCAGCGGCGGTTTCATGATCTCGCCATCTGCTTGTCTGAGTTGATTTGTATACTGGGAAAAAAAAAAAAAAAAAAAAGGCCAGCCGTCTTTTTGTAATCAAAACACAACCTGGGTTTTTCACGGGATTTCATTTCAAAAAGCAGTCTGGATGCTGAGGCAAACGCCCACCGATGACTCAGGCAGTCACCCTGAAACATCTCGTGGATGTTTATCATTTTTGCGGTTGTTATTTATGGCATAGCAAGATGTGCACAAATGGAAAGTAACAGGTATTTTCATTCCTCATGTCAGGTCACTTTTGAAAAAAAAAAAAAAAAAAAAAAAAAAAACCCTCGACCATCATTCCCACCCCGCCCTGTCTCCCCAGCCGGTCCTCAAACCTGGTACGACACACACCTCTAAGCTTACCTTGGAGTACATGGCCCCATTAAGGACCTCTCCGTTGCGGATCCAGATGATAGAGGCTGCCGGTTTGGCGTTGTCGGCGTGGCAGGTCAGATTGAGCGGGTCACCAGCCCTCAGGCTCACTACCGGCCCTCCGCTGATGACTGGGTCCTCCGGGGGAACTACGGAAAAACACACACAGAGAAAGAGGGGATAAACATGTGATAAACAACAAAGACAACAGACGTTATCAGGAAAATGTGGATTGTGTGAAGCAAATACAAGCTGGACCACTAGTACAGTTGTAGACATGCAATAGATTTATCATGACCTTTGACAGGGAGGTTGTTTTCAGTTCAGTTTGTTGGTTTGTTTGTTTGTCAGCAGGATTACTGAAACATTTTTTGCTGAAAGTTGGAAGAAGGCTGGAACACGGGCCAAGGAAGAACCTCTTTAAATTCTGGATACATAAAATATGTTTCACTCTCGTTAACGTTGCAGGGTAATAGGGTATTTGGCCTAAGGGACTCCTCAGCAGCAGACTCCTGTGCAGTGAGCTAACTAGGTAGCACAGTGAACACCAACTGAGCTGAAGAAAGAGCGGGAGCGTCGGCAGCAACAGCAGAGAGGAGTCATCTAGAGAATTAAGGGTTCGTTTCGACCAAACCGCAGCTGGCGACTGAAAGAGCGACGGGAAGACCAACAAAGATGGTTGTGGTGTGTTTTTATGCTTTTTTGTTTCTGTTGAATTTTCCAACGTGTTTTTGTGTGTTTTACGGTCAGTATTTACATTATTATATGCTATTATTTTCAACCAAACCACTCTCTAATTGTATGTATGTCATTACCAAATGATTTGTGTGATCAACATTCCTATATAATGGGTGTTATACAGTAGATGACGTTGTCTGTAGTTTTATAGTTGAACATCATTTTTTCAGATTTCTGACAGCTGCTTCAAATATGAATTGAATATGTTTGTAGACGTTAAAGGTCCAGTGCGTAGGGTTTCTTTTAATGCCATCTAGCTGTGTGGTTGCAGGCTGCAATCAACTACGACACCCCTTGTTGCCTAAGGGCGGCCACTCAAAACACAAAGAATAGTGCGGAAACATGGAGAACGATATAAAAGGCATCACGAAAAACCAGTGTTCCTTATTTCCAGTTTATCATACATGAATGAAAGCATAATCATGAATATTTTATCACATTTCTGCCCCTTGATCCCCTTATATTCCACTAACTGGACTTATAAGTTAACAAAAATATGTTTTCTTCATGCAAATGTCATTTTTTGTCAGGGTAAAGATTTCTTCATGGTGAACATATGTTTTTTTTTTTCGTCACAGGTTTCTCTGAGCTGTCCAGCCCGTTATGTTTCTGATGTTTTTCGGTCCAAGCGAGTGATATTTGTACAGAATGTACGTGATAATTAAGTGTTTTTTTTTTCAGATGTGTGTCAAGCACGTGAAATATTTCCAATTCAGGAGCGCATGATAAATGCACGGCCGAGGTGATGAGGCTTCAGCGAGGCACAACCGTATTTTGACATCATTCCAATATATCCAGACATATACAGCATATCGTGCATATCAGAGCAGAGTGGACTATTGACCTTGGCGGATTTCTGCAATCTCCGACTGCACATTTAGTTCAATTTGTGCTACTTTGTTGAATGCAGACTAACAGCCCACTGGCTTATAATGACTTCCCTATATCTTTTTTTACATGCAGTCATTAGTCTGATACATTGCTTTTCTACATAACTAACTTCAAAAAACACCTGCAAGAGCGTGATTATGATGCCAACACGGGGTTTCTATATAATAATGTTTTTTTTTCTTTCCAAAAATGAAAGCCACATCCGTGGTTACACATTCAGAGAAAGTTATGACTTCCCGGTGAGAAATAGATTTATCCCGTACAGAAAAAAAAGATAGTAATAGATGCTGCAGTGCTTTACCCAAGTCGCAGCACGACTCTCTAAATAACAATCAACTCAAAGCAAATGTGATTTCTCCACTTTACATAGAATACACACATAGATGTCGGCATTTAAATGTCATTCCGTCAATGTATGACCCCCCTCAGACACGCAGATGTAGATTTCTTCACCATATTTCTCCGTCTCTCAGCTCTTACAAATACAACACGGAGAAGAAAGCATCACAGCGGCTTTTTGTGTGCCCGTAGAGGGCACTGATCAAAGTCCTTTTCCTGTTTTACCCACGAGCTGATCTGTTTGTTTTCTTCTTTTTTTTTTTTTTTTCCTTTATGAAACTGCAGTGAATTATTGATTGACCTGAGTGCTCATTACAATGCAGATCTGGGGCAAGATGAAATCAAAGGCTGCAGGCAGCTGCCATATTCCCCTGCAAAAGCATCGTGATTGGAAGGAAGGTCGTTATGAGCCAGATTTATGCCGTCAAACAGCGCTGAGATAAAAAGGGCGGAAATGTAATTTTGGATACTGTTTTGTACATTTAATGACAATAAGTATAAAAGGGCTCTTTTATATGGCAGACATAAATTAGAGCGTGGCGCCAGAAGAGATTGCATTACAGTATTTTATGTTGCTCACTCCTCAGTGAAATGACTAATTTTGTTATCACTTTATTCAATTCGGTTTTAGTTTAAAGTTACTGAAAAATGATCAAACAAAATTCCTCGTTTGATCTCAGACCTAGATAACAGAGTTTACTTTAAAGTTATGATCCTGATGATTTTCATTTTATCAAACAGCATTTTTGATAGCATTTATGTTGGGGTTTTTTTTCCCAGCTATAGCCATTCACTAAATGTATGTATGTCTTCATATTGTATTTTTCTTTTGTTAGTAGTTGGTGTTGCTGTTTTAATTTCAGATCACCTTCACTGCTGTCCGCTCTCCTGCAGATGTTAGCAGTTGCTCTTAAATTCTACGTGTGACAAATTAGCTGCTGAAAGGAATGTTTGCTGTAGCAGAGGATTATAACTTTAATAAAATCCAACCAACTGGGCTGACACACCTCAGAAGTATATGTTCTGTCATATTTCAAAGATACTTCATTCTATCATCCCAGTGCTGCTGGAATTTAGTCCTTAAACCAGGAAATGAGTTAGCGTTTTTTGTATCCCCGGTAGCCTCAAAGTCAGTGGGTTCTTTGAATAGGTATTCAGTTAGGTGCCTGAAATAAGGTCAGCAGTTAACATACATTCGACGATTTGTGTTATATATGACTTTTAAAAGAGCAGTTGCGAACAATGAACTAAATGAGACGACAGGTTGTCAGGGACATTAAAGGTCATCATGCTGAACGCGGAGACTCATCTCCTCACTAGAGGCTTACTTAAATTACAAACTATTTAAACTTTTAGAATAGTTTCAAACCTGTAGATTGATCAATTTAAAGTAAAGAGTGTACAGAAAAGTGGAGTAAGATGCTTAGTTGTGGCGGTGTTGAAGTCATGTGACTTCAATGTAGTTTGTTTACAGCTCAGCATTTGCTTTTTTACTTCTCGCCATTTCATTTATGCTTCAGAAATCCCTAAAAGTGGTGTTCATCTGTGAAGATGACCTTGAAAGAATTGTATGAGTATCATAAACACAGAGCCTGTTGTCTGCAATTATCTAAAATCCAACTGAAAAATCTGTTTGATTTCTTGGCTTTATGTTGAGTGAACCGGGGGTGATGCTAACTGAATGGTTAGCCTGAATCCAAGGATGGTAAACTAGTGAATTAGTGTTTTGCGATGACGGTGGTTTCTTACAGTGCTGTAGGTCGTTTCCAGTTAGTGGTCTTCACATGTGAAACGTGTTGGTGGGGTGAGGGTTAAGATGCAGATCTTAGTCAATTGCACAAATGATCACGCATCATTTGTGGCATCATACAGAGCAAGAGGAGCGACACATCGGGTCCGGTCATCCACAGTAACATCGCGTTCCAGCGAGCACAAGCTCATCTTAGTCTTTAAGCGTGGGGTTGATGATCGCATGGCGGTGGCATTTCGGTCTTCTGCTCTTCTGACTAAGACCGTTTCATTACAAAAGGTTATTGGCTAAAAAAAAAAACCCAAAAAACACGGAAATACAGTTTGTTTTTTGCCCAAGTGATCAGAGAGCATATTCATCAGTACCACACGTTTACAGTGAGTAACGACTGAATCAGACCGATGTGGGAACAATGAAGTCTGGACTCTGACTCGACCACGCTCATAACTCTCACCAACTGGACCAGTAAATCTGCTATTACCACAGGCTACTCCCGCTCACTAGCTCCTATTGTGTATTTGAGTTTGAAATGCAGCCGGGCTCCCTTTCATCTGCTCCTCATTAACATGCAGAGGGTCGGGGAGAGGTAGAGGAATCTCAGGTCAGCACCGGCAGATCAGACAAACAGAGTGTGCTGATCTAGGCAAAGTAAGAGCGAATCCTTATGAGAAAGTGGTCACCTTCTGGTCCTTCACCGGCAACTGGAAACAAGGTCAAGAGGTTCGCATTAGTTTACTCTCGCGCTAAAAATGGAGCTGCTGCAAATGAGACAGGCGGCGTGCAAAAAGGCACCGCGAGCCGAGACTCTCGAAACAGCTCTCCCAGTCGACATTAAGGAAAATGGACAAGACGCGAGGCTCGATGATAGCACTGTGACAGCTGATTGCACAGATGTAGTGTTCTTGGCTTGCTGTCAGTGCTCTATTGCACACATGACTGAAACATTAATTAAATGTCAAGCATATAAGACAGCCATAAAGGGTTTTTTTTTTTTTAATGGAGAGGAGGGAGATTAGAAAGGAAAGTCTGGCGGAATGTGACTGATAGGACTCCAATACTTGAACTTGAATATTCTCCCATTGTTGCCCACAAGAACTCTCAGACATATTTGCATGTCTGAGAGTTAAAAACTCTCAGACATGCTTAGCAGGCTCTCTCTCGGAAAGAAATAGCCACATGTAATATCCATCCGTATCTACGCTGTACGTAGGTGCTGCAGGGTCAGAGGGTGACACCACTAACGAACAAGGTTACGCCCTCGCAGACTGTCACTGTGTGCCTCGCTTTGACCTTTAATAGCCTCCGTTGTCCACTACTATTCTTCCGCATGTTTCCCATTAAGGCATGTCACTGCAGTGGGAGTTTATGATTTCGTGCATAGCGGAGCTACGCAGGAGAGAGGAGGTCACGGGCAGACCAAACAGAGCACCGCTACACTTTCAGGTCGCGTTCCCCCACCCGTAGGGGCCGCCTGCCAGCGAGACAGGAGATTAAGGACATGGCTGGCTGCCTCCATCCTGCACCCATAACTTTGAATCTCTCTGTCCTCCATTGTGTTTTGAGGTCTTACTGTATGCGGCGGGTGCCAGTGCGGAGACTGTGTGTTTTGCGACAGACTGGGCTGGAACTGTTTTCCTGTGTAAGTAGCACATGTGTGAGCCTCTCAGCGTGTGTTCCTTTGGCATCTTTTTCGATATCGCCATTCGCTAAAGGAGCATGGAAAAAGGCTCTCTCAAAGGGAAGAAAAAAAAAAAAAAGGGCAGCCAGACTTGTTTACACAATAGTCCTGCAATAGAGGAAACTTCTGTGCTCTCTTCACTTGGCAGGTGAAGGCCCTCACGTCTGCTGAAGAAACGGGAGGATTTGACCGATAACCCAACATCCATTGAATACAGATGAATGACCAGGAAAAAAAACAATTTAAATAGATCTTTAGCTCTTTCTCTTCATCCGAAATCTACAACCGATCCTGCCTTATGACTGCCAGGTCTGACAGTTTTACAGAGGCCAAGCCTTGAACTTGAATCAGCCATCATCATTACTGGGCTGTTTGCAAACTCGGCAGTCCCTAATGGTTCTAAATTAGCTCTTTACTGCAGCCATTCGATGGACTTGGCATAAGTAGTGTGGTCAGTGGTACAGATTGATCGCTCCTCTTTAATTACAGCGCTGACTCACGGCAAACTCTGCTTCACTAGCTACTTATTTTTTTCCTTGGGGGTTAATCATGTCATACCTTTCAACGCTTTCGCAAATTTGCATCTGTCCTGTGCGTGCGTACACAGCGGCACTGACGGACCGGATGAACAGTTTTTAATACAAATCAAAGACGACCGAGGGCACGTCAGTCATGGAGGAGCTTGTGCCTTTTTTTTTGGGTGCATGTCCATAATAATCAAAGATGTAAGGCGTGTGGTTACAGCGACAAGACCAGGCTGTGAGCTGCGGCGAGTTCATTATTTTTGTCGTTTGAAAGAGTTTGTTGAGGTCACTTTGGCCCATAGCTTCTTCAGATCATAGATATCACGTAGGGTTGGAAGCTCCGAGCGGTCCTTTTTTTTTATGTTAGAGGGAGAAATCCAATTGGTCTGTCGCAACTTACATTAACCTATCCAAGTCCCTTAGATGGGTAATTCTCCCATTTTGCTTTAGGGCTGCTAACATTTTATGGAGGTCCATTACCTCACCCGGTGTGAGATAAGATTTGGGAATCATTTATCTATTTTCCCATATCTACCAGTGGTAGACATACCTGACTTTAAACTCTAACCCTCAATCAAAAAGGAGAAAAGACAGTGATGTCAGAGAGCCTGGACTTCAGTGAGATCATTTTGCTTTTACTGCATAATCAAAGATATCCATAAAGGAGACGAAAGCATATTGATGTGTAATTAACTCGACAGTGCAGTGCAGTAACTCTGTCACCTCCGAGATGAGCTTGGATAAAGCCTGGGGGTCATAAAGCTGCCTATTGTCCTGTGATGCGTACAATCTCTCCCAAAACTTGCCCCAAACATGAAAAACTAAATATGCTATAGGGAAGTTGAAAGCATATGCTGGAGCTGGCTGGGAAGCCCTCTTCAGTCTGGTGTTGCTGATGTCGAACCTGCGTGGTTTTTCCAGCCGGACCAATACTGGGGGCGGGGGGGGGGCCTCTTCGAAGCAGCCGATGAATTCCTGCGAGCAGCCCCGGCTTTCCAGGAGCGTGAGTAACGGAGAAAAAGCAATTTGGAGGCGAATGAATGAGGGAGCCTTCCTCGCAAGGAGGCAGGATGGTGTAGGGGAGGGGAGGCCGGCGATGTGTAGCTGCTGTAGCGCTGCGCTCCAGCAGATGTGTCCTGAACAACAATGAGCTCCCTGACTTGCCTGTCTATTTCGGAGAAGCGCTCGCACGGGCCGCCTGTCACCCCGTTGCGACAGCTTGCAGAGTTTGTGATAGATAGATCAGGAAAAAAAAAGGAGTCAAAAAGGATAGGAGAGGAATACCCAACACAGGTGGATGCAAGAGACACACGTGCCTCGCTGGCCCAATTCGACGGCCCTCGTCGAGTGCTGTCATTGTACATCTGTTTGCGAAGCCAGAGGATCCCTCAGCCATGTGTGCACACACGCACTCCCCGCGCAGAAGACGGGAGGATGAGGAGGACGACGGGTGAATGAATGAAAAAGAAAGCGGGAAAAATACACAGCAGCATTTTGCTCTCTCGCGCAGGGTGACAGATGGTAATCACAAACAGCGTGGCAGGCTGTACAAAATGCATACACCAAATAAAAAAAGCAAGCTGCAGAGGACTGATTTGCAAGAAAAGCGTGCGCTGCCACATGGTAAAGAATAATAAACAGAGAGGGCAGAAACGTGATAAAGGAGGAGGTGGGGGGGAAATGAGGGGGGGTTGGGTTGATAAAGAGAGGAAATGTAAAATGATTGGAATACGAGACAAACGGGAGAAGACTCAAAGGCCGGGACGTGTTTTGCTAACATTTTTAAGAGCAGTCTCGAAACGCTTAGTAATCTGCTGGCAGTGCTGGTGTCATGATCTATCAAATGAGCAGTGCCAAATAAAAAAGGAGGGCAGCGGAGATGAAGATGAGATGAGGAGTGCGGAGATGCCAGAGCTGTCAGAGACGTGCGGAGCCTGCTCTTTCACAGCACAGCCATGTGCAGCACCCAGAAGCCCGCTCGCCACAGATGGGGAGGGTGCTGACATCGCTGCTCATCACCCGGCTATAAATCCATCTGTGTGTGTATGTGTGTGTGTGTGTGTGTGTGTGTGTGTGTGTGTGTGTGTGTGTGTGTGTGTGTGTGTGTGAATTCTAGGATTGAAGGCTGGATGGATTTGGGAGTCAGGTTCAAATAATCACACGTAAAAATAAAAAATAAAAAAAAGCGCTCGCCTCAAGGTTCTGTCAATTATTAGCCCCTATTGTTTTTTTGTTGATTTTTCTTTTACATTTTTTTCACCACGCCAATCATTAGTTCGCTCGCTAACAATTTCAGTTTGCTGAAGCAAAGCTGTTTACCATGTAGCGTGAATTCAAATCAGCCCGGCACCTGTACACAGTTGGTTACTGTTGTTTTGCAGAACGCAGATGTATTCGTGTCGTTTCTCCTCCGTCTGTTGAAACGCAGAGGAAAAAAAGGAAAAAAAAAACAAAAAAAAACCCATCCTACATACAGTCTGTCTGCCATAATCACGCACCTGCTCGCAGCCTCTCTGATATCATAGATGTAGTAATCATTCCATCTCGCGTTCCAGACAAAATGGCAGAAAAGGCAGCATAATATAAGCGTTACAGTCATATTTTTCTTCCCGGAATGACTGCCGTTTAGGACACCTTATCTTTCTCTATACTTATGCTGAGATGCTTGACTAGACCTAAATTAACTTTTGTAGGAGACAAATTGGTTACTTACACCGCAGGCTCAAAAGCTTTCTTTTTTTTTTTCTTTTCACTTCTACTACTTTTGGACTGATGGGAATTTTTTGCTTGAGAGTCTCTTGAGAATTTGGCTCTCGTACTCGCACTCTCACTCACACACACACACACACACACACACACACACACACACACACACACACACACACACACACACACACACACACACACACACACACACACAGACGATGTCAACAACAGCACTGAGTAGGAGGGATACAGTATGAATATGAAATATATGAAGTAAGGAAAACACAACTTAAGTACGATTAGATGCAGACATCTTGTTCCCTTTTACTGTAAATCAGAAAAGCTTTTTAAAAAAAAAAACTACTTTCGCTATGAACTTACAATACACTATGTTGAACCCTGCTGAACTGTCACGGGGCACTACTAAGACTACCCTGAGGCTCTGCATGCCCCAATCATAATAATAGCACAGGTGAAAACACAAATAGAGGACGGTGAAAATCACTTGTTTGCCGAAGCTTTTTTTTCTTCTTTTTTTTTATTCAGGGAACAACAACAACAACAGCAGCTGCCAAATTGCACGCATTGTTATATAGTCAGGCCAGCGAGTTGCAAACAATCCCTCTTATTACAGACCCAATCGCTGGCCTGCAGTTTCCTCTAGCCGCGGACAGGATCGCTGTCGGAGTCAGCAGTGAAACAATCTCTCGGCTCAGACCGGGGCTAGCACCACGGACAGCGGCTTTGACGGAATACACATTCGAGAGCTGTGCGGGGCAGCGTCCGTGTGTCCTTTCAAGAATAAGAACTTCAAATTCCTCATTTCTATGTTTTGTTATTTATTTATTCCCCCCATCCCACCCTGCCCTCAAAGTTCACCTCCATTAGTAGAAGGATGGCAGCGTGATACTTGAGAACTAATGAATTCAGACTTATCCACAGAAACGGCTGATTCAGCTTTGGCAGTTGGAAACAACAAAAACAAAAGATACCCTTGGGCTTTTGTGTACATGAATATTGTAGCTAAAGCACTGGTCCAAAACATTAACCATGCAGGGAATGGAAAACAAATATCTCAATGGCTCATTCAAATGGCACGTTGTCAATTATGTTTGTCAGAAGAGCGGCATCACGCTGCGGTTACGAATGCCTGTCCTTATGACAGATCTCGTCTCTGATGCTTCATCCCGCGCAACAACTGTATGTACATTTCCACTTGATACTGGAGCAAACCAGATATGTGCTCAAATGTAAAGCTAACAAAATAGTAACTCTAATCTCACAGCAGAGCAAAAAGAGGAGATAATCTGCAATCGAGAATTACACTTGGCACAACATTACTGCCTGCTCTGTGCGTGGCAACGTCATATTAACATTATAAGTATTGTTCTAATTACTGTTAACAAAGTATATTACAATTCAAAGCAACGCTATTTATCAATTTCTACATAATGTTGCCTAAGATTTGTTACCAAATCTGAGCACGTGATTACAAACTACATCAACTGTCACTGTCTGCATTTTTAATCATTCTTAAACCTACAACGTTCTAATATGTACATGGCGGACCAATTGTGTATGAATACCAGATTATAAGTAGATAAGATAAAATATGTACCAAGCTAAATTAATGATTGCGTACAGAAACAACCATGTGGGCAAAAATGTGCACCCTGAAGAAATGCAGTCCGCCCATTTAACCTGACCCTGTACTGCCACAGTCATGACAGGGCATACATTTAAACGCTGCCGTTCAAAAGTTTGGAATCCCCTGAGAAATCTCGAAATGTGAAATTGGACCTTTCTTGTGTGAAAATCCTGATTTTACTTGTGATTACAATATTTTCACGCGTCAAGAGTAAATAATGTTGCACATAAAATGCACACGTGATTGGCTTTGTCCGCGGATGGATTCGAATTTCCACTTATGGAAAAACAAAACGCGCTGAGTTAAATTCCTGCGAGGACTCAAATTGTGCCGCGTGGATTAGAATTTCCACCTTGGCTGCAGTGAGAGACGTTCAGTGTGTTGTAGTCAGGGTTTGAGGACAAAAACTAATTTATTGTACATAGAGGACACAAAGCTGTACAAGGGTCCAACTTGACCATGAAAAAACAGAAAGAGACAAAAGCTACTTCTGAGGAGCAGTTTAATAAAAGCATAAGAAATCACTTGTCATTGGTGAAACAAATTGAGGCCATTGACATCAAAATCTGTGCAGATTTAAATGGGAACGGGTTCCTCTGTCAACCTCGAGTGCACAATAATGTCGGTAAAAGCTGGAAATAACAGCGATGTTGCTTGAGCAAAGCTATTCTTAAAACTCGACTGGTCTGGAGTCAGAGCTGTTGGAATTGGATCGCGCAGAGTGTCAGCTGAGCAAACTTTGAACTGACAAATGTTGAAACTGTTTAAACCTGTTTAAATTTAACCACTGAGAGGACTGCCGAGTGCCCGAAGCAAAACAGTTCCCACAATATTTAGATCCGAGTTGCACAGTTTTCTGCACTCAAAGACACATTCAGGGTTGCGCGGATTATTTTTTGAATCGTTGACTTTTCTTGTTCAGGTGCCCGAACTACTTTGTGGTGTCTGAATTTAACAGTTTCTATCTGTAAGAGCCATTTTTGAAGCAGATAACAGAACCAATCGAGCGCATTTCAAGCTTTTTAGTGGTAGTCAGCAATGGAATTCCTCCTGTAGCTGCAAAGAATTACAGATCCTGACAGCTATATGTTTTTTTTTTTTCTGTGTCTTCAGTGAAGTGAACTATTTCCTCTTAATGAAGTGTCAAACTTTTTGCTTATTTGCTTTTAACCTCTTAAAAGAATTTTTCTAACTCCTTCCTGTTCTCGGCAGCATGGTCTGCAGTATGACCTTCGTGACCCTGCACTGGGCAGAGCGGGGCCACAGAGGTAGAATAATGTGAAACGTTTGTCAAAGACGTGTCTGAGAGTAAAACCACACTGGACACCCTTGCTTGCCCTTGCTACATTGTGAAAGGCAACAACTTTGCCACATCCTTTCTTGCAGCAGGGAAAAAGAAAACAGAAGAACAATCCCTTTTCCTTTAAGTGCGAGGATAAGGAGACAAAAGTTAAGGGACTTTATAACGAGTTTATGCGAGAAAAAAACATGAATAAAAAAAAAAAAAAATCAGCGATGGTATTTCGACTGTGATTAACGACTGGAGAGTGAGCGCTAGTGGCGAGGAGTCATCTTAGCCACTCTGGAGTCTATCTCCGGTAAAATACATACCTGATGAGCAATTTTGAAACTTCAATTAGCAGAGATTACACAGAGGTACAAAGAGCCTCGGCATTAATTGTGCATCCTTTTTAAAAGCGGCCTTTTTTTAAGCGAAGAGGTTTCACTAATAGAAAAGAAATCCATGTCTCCGCATTAGCTGGGAGTGATTCAGTGAGTCATGGAGGGAAAAGAAGACCGTGTTAAATAACGCATGAGGGAGACGGAGAAACAAAAACATTTAAGACAGACGCTGATTTATTAAAATGTCAGCGCTGAGTCATTAAATGGCAGCTCATTTCCTTGTGACATTATGACACGCTGCCGATTCACAGAAAAAAAAAGAAAAAAAATGGAACACCTTAAAGTAGTTTTGCAGTCAAAGACCTTAATCAAACAACGGTGATCTCCGGTCCTTTTGTTCTAGTAGTCCCCAACCTGAGGTAGAAAGATTAGAGCAAAGGTCTTGGAGCAGTGCCAACTTGCTGCAAGGGATATAATTAGCCTCAGGGGTCTTTTTTGGACCTGAAACCCTTTCGTTCTCTTGCTTCATGACTAATTCACAAGACCTTGATTCTCCTTTGGCATCTGAGGGTAAGCCTGCAAGCCACGCAAACGCTCGGATAGGTTAAGTTCACCCAACATTACACTCTCGGAGCTTTTTTTTCCAACGAAGGAACTTTATTATTGTTTTGTAAATGTTTATGCGTTCGGTGTTTAATTCGATCGCTCGTGCACTCGAAGCGTTGGCTGAAATAAAAGGAATGTGAAACAAAAGGGCTTTTTTTCCCCTTGCTTTCTACGTTTTCTTGTTGACGGGCAGGTCGGGAAAAAGGCCTCAAAGGAACTGGTTGACTTTTTAAGGACAAGCTCAGCCAATCATTAAGGAGAGAGAAGCAGGAAAATAAAAAAAAAAAAAACATGGTAGGGTATCTGCTCTCCGGCAGTGATAAAGGTCTTTCTCCATGTGTTGGTAAATATTTATGTTGTGTTTCCTCCGAGCCCATCAAAGTCGGAGAGAAGGAGAGAAATTCCTCTGATATGGCACATGGAGGAGTTTGGGCTGATATTGAGTTATGAAAGACGGAGGGCAGAGTTTTTTAGATTTATTCCGCTGTCAGCTCCGAGGAAGGGGAGCTGCGTGTGAGCGTGTGCACTGGTGGATGTGAGCGCACGCGCGTGTGTGTGTGTGTGTGTAAGCAGATTGCATCTGCGCGTACGTATATGTGTGTGCGTGCGTGCATAGGTGTGCTGGGCCGTAGCTGTCTTCCAAGTCGATAGACACACTCTGTCACCACTGGCAAGTAATTGACAGCTCGGAGTTTGCAGTGACACAGGCCTTGCATATATTTCCTCCATTACCTTGTGTGTATGTCAGCTTGGAGTTCTCCCCGGCAGTGCGTTCAGGAGTCAGCTCACTCGGCGGGGGATTAAACAAACACCTTCCATTTGGGCTTATGGGGAGGGGTGATAAACTCTCTCTCTCTCTCTCTCTCTCTCTCTCTCTCTCTCTCCCCCTCAATCAGCCAAATAGGTAATAAAGGCTTGCCCTTTTTTCTCATTCTCACTTCCTGCTGCTTTACATTGCTCCTCAGTCCAAAGTCGAGCATTTGCAAATCATTTGTTTCTTCCTTTTTAATTACTCTGAGTAGTCGGTGTAGGGCTTGCCAAATCAGGAAAGCGCAAAGGGATTAAAACAAGAACACAAGAATTATTTGCATCTGCCGTATAAAACAGCTGTTCCCTCCTACATGGGGGCTGTTTTCAAATGAAACTGCAGTTTCATACGTAATAAAAAATCTACCCAAGGAGAATCACAAGGCTAGGGGAACTTCCTCTAAGTATCTGACTCTGAAGTCCTCGATGCCCTGAATGGAATGTAGTTTAATGGCTCAACCAGTCTATTGTCAGCGACCTTGCTCCGGTGTGTACATCACGGATTGTCAGAGGCTCCTCTCTCCCTCCTCGACACGTGTGATCAGATGGCAAAGTTTCGGCGAAAAGCACTTTGTCAGAGCAAGACTTAAACAACTGCAGAGAGAGGGACAGCAGCAGTCGGCAGAATAGTGCAGTTGCAACAGACAATTTCAGCCCTCTGTTGAAGTATCCATAATTATTCACTCATATCCATTTGCAGGGGGCTTGGCAGCCACAGAAACGTTATGCCGCAATTTGTCTTCCCCTCTCTCCTTCTCTCCTGCTGCCTTCTCCACTACAAATCGTTAGTTTCACTTTTCATTAGGCCGGATCAATAAGGCGGATCAGCCGCTCGTGGCGAGGATACTGCGTGGCAGACACCCCCCTCTCTCTGTCTCTTTCTCTTTTTCTCCTCAACTCTTTTCTTTCTCCTCATTCGTTCTCCCTCGTTCTCTTTCTGCTCCATCATTGACCCCTCGCTATGTCTCCGGCAGTCGCCCGGCGAGGGAGGCTGCGAGAGGCAGCAGCCGCAGAAGTAGCGGGAAGCTCAAAGGGGGCCTGCGAAAAGAGACGTGGGCCGCCGATTGCACTCACGCTACTCAATGAGGAAGAAGTGGCAACGCTGAATGATAACCCAATAAAGTTTAATTAAGAACCAGTAACCTCTCAAGCTTATAGTAATAATGAAAATGGAGGCTGCATGCAGGGGGAGGAAATTAAACTGGAAATGTAAAAGTTCAGTCATATTGACACTGTCTGCCAAATGGGGCACATTGGCATTGATTTAATTCCTTTTTTAATGATTTAACACAACATATGCTTTTGTCTCAAGGATTCACTGCAAAAACTTGATCACGGCTTGAGTAAGACTGCATGTGACGTGCGTGTATACATATATATATTTATGTATTTTTGTGCAACAAGGGCCCGTACTGTATAATTTCATCGTTTTGAAGCACCACTTCTGTTCGGGCTCCGGTCGTACTTCTGTCCACTGTTTGGGCTCAAGAGCCTAGATTTGGGTCAATTATTTGGGATGATGCATACGAGCTACTTTTCCTGCTTCCTCTCCTTCAGGACACCTGCACGTTGATCACGGGATTGTGCCAAACAGAACAGCAGAACACTGCTTGTGCTACATTCGTTCTGGTGAATGATTGGGTATCGCCATTTTGCCATTTTGTCATCCATTTTGTCATCAAACTAGCATGAAAAACACATGGGAGTGTGAGAAGCCAGTGACGCCAGCGAAGCCTACGTGAGTTGCTTTGCACCTCAGTGAGTGGAGGTGGTTGGCCACTACAGAGGTGTTGTTTGGGTTGTGCGTGTGTGTTCAAGTCGGACTCACCCAGCACAGTGAGGCGGGCAGGACGGGACCTCATGGCAGCCTGGACAGCCTGGCACTCAAACACGGCGTCATCCATCAGCTCGACGCGCTGGATTCGCAAATGATGCTCTCCTGAGCTGTGGTCGCCAATCACCGTGTAACGAGGATAGCCTGCGGAAAGCGACAACACATTTGTTCATTTGAGTCCCCTTCAGCATCAGAATCCATGGGAAGTTTGACTTTTCGCCTGTGAAAATACGTGAACAGGAAATGTTCACATTTTCACGAGGGGAAACACAACGTGACACATTGAATCAGCCATTGAATCACATAAAATGTGTTACTTCACATGTTGATTCCAGATTTTCACACACTTTCACATGTGAACTAACATTTTAAAGGTGCAATACGTAAGAAATTGAGTTGAAAACATTCAGAAATCGACATGAATTCTAAACATAATGTAAAGAAATCGCAGTTTTGACATTTTCACTTCTATGTATTCTGTTGTAGAGAAGTATACTGAAGTTAGCACGCTAGCCAGCTAACACTGGCCCGCCCTGGTCCAAAGCTCTAGTGTTACCAGAGCAAACACCAACACTCCCCTGGTGCTCTGAGCTCCCAGACAGGATTGATAGCTACACAGCTAACTTATTTAACTCATGTCAGCTACGGCTAGCAGCAGTTCAATATTCTTGTGTTGTGCTGCTGTTTGTTTTGAGTAAAAATTCAACAAGACACTAGTTCTTAAATGTTGCATCTTTAACATGTGACCATGAAATGTTGTCACATGTGAACTGTGCATTTTTACATTTGAATGAAATCTTCTGCATGAGAAAATTACGTTCACATGTGAATGACATACCTTCATAATTTGCTTTTGTTCACATTATGATTAGAATTTCCACATGTAGCAACATACAGCTCATTTGTAAAATGGTACATTTTGCATGTATAGAAACAACAGATACACAAGCTACATTTACATACAGCAGGTTTATTTTCAGGTTGTCAATTGGGAAACATTATGTAAGTGTCAAAATACAAAATGTTAGTTTGTGCATGTGAATTGCACTGAGCTGCTCAAGATAATTTAAAGAAGACAGGTGAGTATGAAAGGTTATGGGGGTGTATATTTTTTAATTGTTCATTTGCTAATTTGCTCAGGCACTGTCATACAAGGTTAAAACAGGAATCCTATGAATGTTTTTATTGCACTCCCGGCAATGTTAATGAGCTGCTGTGGAGGCTGCTGCGATCTGGAGAACGATGTTTTACTGCAACCGTAAACAGGAACAGCCAGAGTTTGAGTTGTTTCAGCATTGTTCGGTGAAATGATTTACAGTTTAATAATGCAAGAAAGCAGAGCAATATCCAAGAGACCTGGGCATTTTGGGGGGGGGTTAAAGATATCCCCTTAACTATTATCGAAAGATGCATTGAGAGTGCGCCGTGGAGTGCATCCCTCCACCGGGGCAAATAAGCAGGAAGAAGAATGTGTTTGACTGGGAAGCTTTATGGGTTGTTTCTCATGCTTTTGGAATTACTCGTCTCTGAAGATCCCTTTTCTTTCCTTCTCACTCCATCTTTCTAATTATTGGGCATACAGTATGTGGGATGAAATTAGACTGTCTGCTCATAAAAGCACTTCAAAAGATGTTAAGAATATCCAGCTAAGCTTTTTTTCCCCCTCCACTATCCCTTAAATAATTGTTCGATGATGAAACCAGTGTCCAGGGCTGGGACTGGATCCTTTTACAGCAGAACGAGGCGAGGCTTTCAACAAAGCACTCAAGAGACAACAACACACATTTTGTATTCGCACACTAAGTTATTGCCTTTTCCAAAAAGTCTATCAGTACGCACTCAACTGTAGGGTCAGTGGCAACAAATGTTGGGAAGTAAAACATTGATTTCTCAGTAACAGCTAACCGATGACTCATGTACATTTCAGAGAGTCACAAACTGAGTCTTTCACCGCAAATTTTACAGCTTTAGCACCCAGAGAAAAAGGGACACAACAGACTGGGCAGCCTCGTAACACCTTCTAAGTCCTTGAATGTGTCTACTGCAAAAGCTCATTGTACGCTCAGAGTCCAATTACTGACTGTTGCTTCATTGAATCCAGTTGCCTTTAATAGAGCATGAAGTGGGCCTCATTTTATGCTGGTGGGGTGAGTTACAGCCGATTAGGCCGTCCGCCTACGTGTAGCCTTTAATCTTAAGGGTCCATACAGTGGGAGGATGAAGGACAAAAGAACACCTAAACATAAACACAATAGCTGGGGAGAAAATAAACCAAGGAAGGCAGAATATGTGGCCGGCTACCTTAAAACAATAAAGAGTAAAGGCGGGAGCTGCAAAACGTGGATGTTTTGTGGGAAAACTGGTCACACAGGTGATAAAATGTCTCCTTTCTTTGAATGTTACATTCCCAGCGACAACGTGTCCCGCACTGAGCCACAGCACAACTTCAGTCAGACCGGTTGTAAAGGTAACAGGGTTAATAGAGACCTGGTCACAACTAAAAGCTTCCATTAATAATATTAATATCCATTGACGGAAAAGGAGCTTTCTGCATGTTCATGCCCGGAATGATGTCCTTAAATAGAGGACACGCCATTATGAGCGCAAGGTCACCCGGAGAACCATTTTGCTTCAGTTTTATGTTCATTGATGAGATCCAAAGCAATAATGCCATTGTGGATCACAAGGGTAATGATCATTGCACATTCTGAATTGATGTGACCTTGAGCTGACTCCGGTCCAACCTGCGAGTGCGTCCGGTATCTGGAAACTGGGGAATTTTTTTTTTCCCTCCAAGGCGCTTTTGTTTTGCTCACCTTAATTGTAGCAAGGTATAGGCCATGTACATTTCTGCTACACAAACAGATGATCTGGCCAATTACCTCATCCGTGCCTCCAGCCGGCTAAGAATAATTCTGCTGTGTGAGGACATGGCTCTGTTCCAGTTTCATCTCTGTGCATTAGCTGGTTCCAAAAAGGAAAAGTGATTTGCATTTGCGGTGGACAGTTAATGATAAGAATTTTATAATCTCATTTCCGAAACAACAGAAACACACTCTAATGTGTTTCTGCCACCTTATTAGAGCCCTTGATCATGCATTGTGTCAATATGACTAAAATTATCACGGCGCACATGAAGACGGATCACCCCCTGCTCTGATGTGTACATAAAGGGCCATTGATCTTAGATCTCAGCGAATTTCAAAGACACAATGTGTTACCTAAAGCAAACAATGTAAAATAGGCCCATTAGGGAGTAATGAATCCATCAGGAGGAAATGGATTTGTCTCGAGGCCCGGATCAATGGCGTGCCGGGTGCATGTGTGTGTGCATATAAGTATACAGACACTCGAGGCGTGGCCTAGTGATTTATAGTTTCACCTAGCACATGTTTCACGCACTGTAACCACCGGGGGACGGGAACAGGTTAGCTGAAGCTGCAAACAGATGAATGGTGTTCAATTTACTCTCATGAGAGGCAGGAGCGACGCACGCCCGCTCACCATTCTCCTCGCGAGAGCCCGCTCGCCTATATCCTCGGTGCGTCACGTACACAAACACTCCTTTCTTCTTCTTCGCCGGGAGAGTTCGCTTATAGCCGCTTTTGTTGCCGTTGCCGTCGCCGCGCGCAACATGATACGTCCCCCGTCGTGCATATTCATGACATTGATTGGTATGTTCTGAGTGGTTGTGGGGCTACTTCACTTTTCTTTAATTAGAGTGGAGGAGCGTGACACAAAAGGGAATGAATAGGAAATTCAGGGGCAGATAGGAATCATTGGCTTTTGTGCTGTGATTTCTTGCGCTGAATGGTTAAAGAGTTCTCTCGGTTTAATCACTGCTCCTGTGAATGGAAACAGGTCCCAGGCGGAGCCCAACGTTGCCGACGCAGCTCCTTTCTATGAATAGCCGAGCAGACCTATATTATTGAAATGCTCCATGCAACATTTGATTCGTCGCACTTTTTATGTATACAGCTGCCACTTTCCCTTTCATTGTGTACATCTTGCGGCGCATGTACCGTCACTCTTTTACTACCACGAGCATCGCTATTTTTTTTATGTAGGCAGGAGTGATAAAAAGGACAGCTGTGGAGCGCTTTATTTTGAAAAAGTGTCACTCCTCTCAATGGAAGGCACTCTGTTGGTATCATGCTGTCGATTCTACCTATCTCCTCCAGGCAGGCAGCTATTCCCCCTCGTATGGAACCCTGTGCATTTTCTAAATGGTTTAAGAGAGGAAGATCACTCCAACTCTGCGTCTCAGGCCTGACTATGCAAGCTCCGGATTACTGTGTCTTGTCCATAAATGCAAGATGCATCCATAAACTATTCACGGATGTGATGTTAAAGGTCGATCCGCTGTGGTTCCCTTGAGCTCTGCGACCCAACGCTCTCTCTGTTTTCTCTGTTTCATTCCATTTTGACCATTTTTCAAAATAAGATTTCATCTTGATTGTCTTGTCCTCTTCAATCAATAAAAAATAGAAGAGGGTAAAACAAACTCAACATCTCTGCTCCAAATAAAATTGTGCCCCCTTTTGCTTCCTCTATCTCTTTCTATCTCGAGCAATCATAAGTACTCTCCCTGTCTGCCTCCTCCTCCTCCTAAGGAGACTCAAAGACTGCAGGACCATTGTTTACTGCAACCCCTCGGGCTCCCCTGGGCCTGATAAGAACCTGAGGAGGGAATAGGGTGGCTTTACTGGGGCTCTGTCAGCCTCTGAGGTTTAATTACAGACCACATCGGCAATAGGGAAGGCCTGTAGGAGCTTTTAAGAAGGGTCAGGGGGTAGAGGAGCCCTAATCTCCAGTGAAATACATATTTAATCGTTCCTGATCATCAGAGACTATTGTATTTTAAAAATGGCAGCAGCTGATTATTTTCTCGCTGTGCCTTGAATTGTGATTATTTCAATTTTTCAGTGGTCACACAGAGGTGGCATGTGAGGCAAATTAGACTCCAGAATAGAGACTGTGCCCTTATAGAGCACAGCGCCCCGCTGTGTACTGTGTGCCTGTGCACGGATTCAAATGGATCTCCGTTTCGGAAGAATTTAATGAGCATTTCAGTAAATGATGCAGCCGTGCTACGCTTTTATGGATTTTCTCATTCGGTGGGCTTGGCGCTTCAAAAAGGTTGTAAATGTTTATTTGGAGGAGTGATATGTTTCCTTGAAACTCATCAAAGTCATGAATATACATAAAGCCTTGATTGGTGGAACAACGGGCTACTAAATGACAGTGCAGTAGTCACTTTTACTCCAAATTAAACAATTAAGGCAATTATACACGAGGTGCAGTGTAATTAGCGTAAGCCAGCTACTCTTCGAAAT
This sequence comes from Diplodus puntazzo, assembly GCA_963678695.2. Taxonomy (NCBI): domain Eukaryota; kingdom Metazoa; phylum Chordata; class Actinopteri; order Spariformes; family Sparidae; genus Diplodus; species Diplodus puntazzo. The sequence continues at coordinate 23,244,798 of OZ023162.1, forward strand.
GCCATTTAGCAGCCTGAAGCACCAGCAAAAGACCAGTGCCACTATTGATTTTACATTTCAATTGGATTCCTGGGCCTCCCTGCCAAACACAAAGTAGAAAAGATGTAGGTCTACCTCTCACACAGAGATGCATTTTTAATTCCATCAGGTCATGTCGTTACCGATGCTCCACGCAACACTTGTAACATTACACTTCTATTCAAATACACCATTGTGAGACCTCTGTTATCTAATCGTGTACTAATTTATTTGGCAGAGGCTGGGGTGTTGACAGGAGGGGGGCTTCGGATGACAAAAAGCAGCCATCTGAATATGACAGTTATATTAGGGAGTGTTAATTAATAGGGGGAACGGAGGGTGATGGAGAAAATCTGGGGTGACGCGCTCAAGGGGATGAATGTCGCTCCTTACCAGCGAGGTCTCTGCCAACACCCAGCGCCAGGCCATCTTTGATCCACAGGACCACGCCGTGGTAGCCGGGGATGGTGCAGGGTAACGTCACAGGCTGGCCCGCCACCACCACCAGGTCCTGCGGTTGCTGGGAAAACATGGCCTCCGCTCCTTCAGAACAGAAAAAAAAAAAAACAAAGAAGGGAAAGGTTAGAGCTAACTCATCGATTTGTTATTCTAATAGGCATGAGAATTCAAGATCAAAGATGGGAACAAGTGCTTTTACAAACACCTGCTTCAGTGTTTGAAGGTCTGCGCGAAGGCAAAATGAAGGGGGGGGAAGTGCGCCGCATGCCCATTTCCACCAATTTCACTCAAACATCTTGTCAAAGTCATGTTGGAAGTAACCCTAAAGGGTGAGACACAGACGCGGCGCACTCTTACAGTTTGCCCAAGACAAGATACTGTACACGCATCAGAGGTGTCAGTGCAGCGCCAGGACTGAAGGAGCGGGCTAAGAGACAGCCGTCACAGCTCAGCTTGGTTCATTTATGAAGGATGTCACCGTGCAGATGGGCCGGGCCCGTACACACCGCGGCGGATAACACGATCTCGTCTGCCAACACCGCTCTAGTGGCATACATTAACTCAAGCTCACACCCATGTATTCCAACTGTGCAACCGCTATTAGCTGCACTCCTCCGCCGCGTGTTCAGGCGGAAAGTGGTGTGCAGTGAACTCCATTAGAGGCAGAGGGTGTGTTAATGGCTAGGGGTACGGAGAGGGGAGGGTTAGTCCTGTGGATCAGAGAGGAGGGTGCAGAGTGGTGCTGATGTGTAGTTAGACACACTGGCAGGCTGCCTATCAACTAAAGCCTACACACACACACACACACACACACACACACACACACACACACACACACACACACACACACACACACACACACACAGCTATATAGTCACTGGCATGCATTCGTACAGACACATTTGGGAGCACAGATTGCAGCGAAAGGTCTAAAAAGTGTCACTTCCTCTCTCGCACTCTTTTTTTTCCGAGACAGTTTTGTTCAGTTTAAAACTTATCAAGTTCAGTCGCTCGGATCAGAACCGTCTACCTATTTTTTTTTTTTTATTTTTTTTTTACTGGAACAACTTTATATCCTTCAAACACACAGGCGCACATACAAACAGGAGACGTGTATCCCTATAGTACACATCCACACACACACACACACACACACACACACACACACACACACACACACACACACACACACACACACACACACACTTCTTAAATTAATCACATGCAAATGAAAAGCTGATAGAAGACTAACACGAGGCGAATCACAATAATAAGCAGAGCAAAGACAGCCAAAGAACGCGGAAGGGCGTTTTCATCTTACAACATCTCTCCATCAGGCTGCAGTTCTTTGGATGCTTAGTTTTTATATTCAAAGAAATTACTCATCCTATTGCGGGCGCGGAAATTGATTTGCTTTGTTGTGTGATTTCAAAAACCACATCAGAGGAGAGAGAGAGAGAGAGAGAGATTGTTGTCGTATGAGAAAACTGATTTTAATTTAGTTGGAAAACACCATCAGAATCCCCACAAGTCATTTTTTTTTTTTTTCCCAGCCTTGAACTGAATTCGGCGTGATGGATAGCTTGTTAAAGATGTAAGCAGAAGTTTTCGTATTGATTTCGGGCACTCTCCTCGCCGTGTACACTGTCACGATGACAGAAATGCACAACCCTGTATACGCTGCCTCATTTTAATATAGATGTATTACTAAACCAACATCAGGAACATTAAATAATGCGCTGTACCTCGAAGCACATAATGGGCTTTTCATCATCTCGAGACTAAACAGCTTCTCCCTGGCTAACCAGACCCCTCGTAAGTGCGTATGTATATTGTGGGTAATGCTGCCCTGCGTGAGACTTTGTCTCCCGATAAGTACTGCCCTTCAAGCCGAGACAGCTTTGTCCGGGCCTTGACTGCGTTTCCCATGTGAGGAGCTTATCTCGGCTGTACTCTGGTACCCAGTCAGCGGCAACGCCAAGATATAGACCACTCCTCAGCAGATCTCTTGGCATGTTCCGGAAAAAACACTGTACACGCCAGGGAATCTTGTATCTGCTCAGTCATGACTGATACTATCAAACAGTTCCGCCTGTGCTGTAATTGATTTAACATTGGAGGGGTCTCTCTGTTGGCAGCACACGGGTCTATGTTCTTTCCTACAGCCCACCTATTTTCTCAGTCCTGCGTTTTATTCTCCGGATCCCTCTTGCCTCATCTGTCATCGATAAAAGAAATAAAAAAATAAAACAGGCTGGAGATTATTTTTTCAGAGATAGTCTTCCCTGACGTGCTGCTCCCCAGGCGGAGTGGCGCGGTATCAGCTTGATTACAGCATTCAATTAGGTGAAAAAACATTCTGAGCTGTCTTACATGTTGTTGGATACTGTCTGCGCGGTGACAGATTTTTAGTGCGCAGTTTGCAGTGGGAGTTCATGCTAATTCCGTGTCACACTTTTGCCCTGAAACTGTTGTAAACAAATATCTGACTCTCAAACAGCCCCCCCAAAAAATATTAATTAACGACGCACAACTGAATCACGCGCTCTCTCACACAACCTGCGCACACACGTGTGAGCCAGTGCCGCTCAAGCAAGCACGATTGGGCTCCACTGATTTTTGAACATGGAGATCAGTTTACTCATCACAGGGAGTTGCCACACCGCCTGTGCAGACAGTTGTGTAACGTCTTCTCCGGCTCTGGAGGGAGCTTTCCAAAGTCTTAAAAACTGATTATGTCATAAGTTTGGTCTTGGAGGCTTCAACTTGGAGAGGAAAAGCCTGGGTTTTCAAACTGGAGGTGCAGAGTTTAAAAGACATAAGGATTTACCTGTCAAGGTGGGCCTAATACTTGATGAAGTTGCATTATGTGAATTATAGGCTCCAGTGCTGTTGGATCTAAAAGTTAGACTGACTTTATGCAAGTACAAAAAATAACTAGTGTTACTGTATTACTAGAGCAAAAGTTAAAGTCACCCTTATGAATAGTCCTTAAGAAAAAAGTGTTGGCATTGAAGATGCAATGCCCCCTTGAATTCAGACTCACAGAAGCGTAGCCATTAGCTTGTTAGATCTGTTGTCCGTGCAGGTAGCCAGACTACCAGGGGATTGTTGGTGTTTATACTGCTAGCACAGGAGCTTTGGACCAGTGGGAGAAGGTTTTCTTTTTTTTGCAAATGACATCAGTACTGGTATTTCTGCAAATTCTGTCCGTCATTTTGGTCGATTTTTGAATCAATGTACTTAGTCATCAAGTATTCAGATGCACCCTTGTCAGCCTGGCCAATTATGGAATCAGTTTTTCAGCTTTTGTTTAATTTTTAGAATCAGCACTATTTTTTTTTTTAAATTTAACTCTGATTTCTGTTAAATGAATAATATTATGCACTATTTATGGATCTGGTGCAGCATGCAATCTGCGAAGCAACTACTGACTGAATTCTCAAACAATTGTAGTAGAGTAGAAAGTAAAACACATTCTTCCATAATTTAGCGAAGTGGAAGCATAAAGTAGTGGACAGGTACCCCAAAACTGTACAAATAGGATTTGCTACATGGCACCGAAACAGAACAAGTGTGGTGTCATCAGCATGGAGAGTAGTTCAACGATAACCACCAGCCAGGTGTCAGGATTCAGATTTACAAAACACCAATACTGCTCTTGAACAAAAGGGGGCTGCCAGCGATAAACACATGCTGAAACCCAAAGTTTAAGACCTTGAATGGGGCTTCAGACGCGCTCCCTCTTCGATCGGGAATTGACACTTAAAATTTGGCCCTATCGCTGTATCATATTAATATCCTCCAAGTAAATTAGCCTGAAAGTTTGTACTGTGTTGCCAATCCAAGAATGATGTCCTTGCAGGGCTATTAAAACACACCCGTGATAGGGAGAATCAAAGCCTAAATCTGACACCAGCTTGTACTTGTCACTTGAGCAGTTAAAAAGTGACCTCCTTCATTCAATTTAAAGCCTGGCTGACTCTTGGAACAAATGTGTCTTCGCGGGGACGCGGCAGCACAGAAATGGGCCGATGTGTTTTAGAGGGCCGGGGCTTCACATCAAGGTGGCTACATTCATTCATCCATCCCCTCTGCGCCGAATAAATCTCTGTCACATCTGCCAGATTCATCCTTCACTGTGGCTTCACAGTTTGGGCAAAAGACGTGTCGCTCCCTCTTTATTAAATGCCAGGCATGGCACGTAACAGAGTGGAGGCAGCCCCTGCCCCCCTCTCTTATTTGTGTAAAAAAAAATATTTTCACAGTTAAAACGCCCAATTAAGAATCAAGCATCTCACTTTTGACTTCAACGCTGACAGTAATACGAGGTGGGGGAGGGAGATTGTGCTCAGGTGCCCATGGAGCTGGAGATCCACGTTAATTACGCTTTATTAAGCATCCTAATGGGATTTACTACAGAGCTTGGTAAAACATTAATAATAATATGAAAAACAGTCCAGACATGCTAGTTTGCTGCGAGAGTAATGGGTCTTGACTTCAGGGGCTAGGTTCGGTAACTATGTGGGCACACAGAGTGGAATCAGACACATTTTGTCTGTCGCTACAGACAACAGACAGCCCCTGGGTTTTTCTCTCCCAGCAGCAGCCAAACCTGCATTATGAATATAACCTGAAAAAATAAAATTAATAATAAAGGTTTTTTTGGTCTTTATGTATTGCCTCAGAAGATAAGTGGCAGTAACAGAGGAATGTTTGACGTCAGCACTTTTTCTAAATTGAGCATCGTGCTTCTTTCATAAGAGAGCATATCCATCCATTATCTAACCACCGCCTTTCCTCTGAGACATGCAGCAGATGTCAAAATGCAGTCGTATACTTTAATCAAGGTGGGTGTGTTACATAGCAAACAGAGAACAACAGTGTTTCAACAGTACCAATAGTGCAGCATGAGACAATAACGCACATCACTTTAAAGGACCAGTATGTAGGATTTAGTGGCATCTAAACCTCAACTGAATATCACTCAACCCATCCTCCGTTTCCAAGCTTGAAGGAGAACATGTGGTGAGGGCTGAAAGGCTCGCTTTACAGGCTGGTCTTTAGTTTGTCCATTCTGGGCAACTATAGTAATACGATGGTGCAACATAGCAGACTCTGTAGAAAAGCAACCGCTCCTTCTATGGATATAAAAGTCTCATTCCGGAGTCAAGGAAACAGAACAGTTCTTAGTTTCAGGTGATGACAATGCATGTGATGGTCTGTTTCTACAAACAGATCCCCCTAAATTTGAACTTTAACCCCACTTCTGGTGGACTTTACATGGCATACATCATGAATCAGTCAGCTAGCTCAGACTAGAGAAAAACAAGTATTCGCTGAAAAGCTTGTCTGTAATGAGCCGCATTCAAAAGCACAAATATAATAGGCAATGTTTTTTACATGTCTATATCCACATATTTTCTGTTTAATCTGTAACATATTCAGGTAGGTAAATGACAGTGTTGGATCCCCTTGCAAATGTTTATGCATTATCCCTTACTGGATATGTTTATGTGCATCAAATCATTTATAGCCCTGCATTTGGAAATGGGAGGCTAGAGATCTTTGATAAGGACTGCCCGGTTGTTTCAAACGGTGGAAAAAAATGCAGGTCGTTAAAGACTGTGCACTGAGCCATATTCATAATGTGGACCGGCACTCTGCATCGCCTAATGTTGTCATTTCACTTCAGATAATTTGTTTACCATTGGACAGCTCCTGCATTTCCACACACTCCAGCACTATTTTCCCCTCAGTGCTAACTGCCCCCAATTTCATCGCTCTTTGCCAATCAGGCCTGGAAATTACCGTTACGGACACACATCCAGCCCACTTCAGAGAAATAATCAGCATGCCGTCTGTGCAGCATGTGGCCACACAGCACCAAAGCTTAGCCCAGGATCATTATCAAAAACTATTACCCCTCTGGCCTGGGCATTTTATACCAGCAATTTAGAAGCACAGGAGGGCTTCAGAATATGGAGGAGTGGGTGAGTTAGTTATAGGTGTCGTAGTTTGGTAGGCAATGACCACGGTTTCTTTTTTTAATGACTTTGCTGCTGGTGGTATATAAATGGCCGAGAGAAACCATTGGAGGGGAAGTGAGAGGGAGAGGTTTATTTTCATCGCCATCTAATCTGGCACCTATGGCACTGGCAACGTTGCCATAGGTGACAGATGCTAGGCACTTTTTCATAAAGGTGTGAATTTAAAGCAAAACTGAAGATCTTCTTACAGATCCTACTGCAATGTCCAGCAGCACTGGAGACAAATGAAAAATATCATGCATCCCACAGCTACCAGAAAAAAAAAAAAAAAAATCCTAAGCACATGACCAACTTTTTTTTTGTTTTTTTCTAGTCTCTTCAAAGCTCTGTAAATTATGACTCAATGCGTGTAAAATAAATCCAGTGGTGTCTTTAATTCTGGCTTGTAGTTCTACATAATCACAAATCTCCAACAGTATTGACCTAAATCTTTTTTCCTCTCCCAACTGAAACTCGCCTCGTGCAACACACACCCTCCCCATCTCTTCGCCAGACCTCCTACTCCTCGGAGGCTGCGACGCACATCCTTGTCCTTCGTCACCAGACACTGATTAGTCATCAGCCTACAGCTCCAGCATGCACACTCTCATTCTCACCATAGGTCTAATGGCTATGATTTGTGCAATTTAATTATCCACAGAATGCTTATGAAGTTGACATTGTCAGCGAAGCGTGCTGTGATTCATCAATCCAGTGAGAGGATATAAACCACAGGGAAAGGTTGCCTTTGGTCATGGACTCGCATCCATGTCTGGAAAAGTCTGTTTCAGCTTGGTGATAAATGTCTGAGAATGCGATGGAACAAATTTGAAAAAGAAAGCAAGCCAGATTACAGAGGTGTTAATGCAACATCACTGCAAGTGTTTGACAGAAACTTGGCAGGAAACAGCCAATTAATTACCGATCATATCTACTGAAAGACACGCTTTGATCAACTATCTTTCATGATCTAATTCATTCGCAATAGTCACCCAGTATTTCTGATTGGATGTGCTTGATATACTGCCTGAGTTTTATTAGGCAATTATCATTTCTTGATATTTGGCACATTTAACTCGTTAAAACCTTATATATTAAAACCGGGATATTTCAAATAACATTCTTTAAGATGCGATACATACAGATGCATGACGTGTGGAGCCTACACACACATATACGTGTGGGTGTAGGTAGACTACGTCACGGCACACTGATCTCAGCGTTCGGCATGCAGGCTCCGCTCACCTCGCTGGAATAAATCAGTGAAACTCCATGAACGATACAGCGCGTACTTACTAAGAAAAGGAGGTCTGTGCCGACAGACAACGCACAGAGGTTGGTTTAAGTACAACACCTTTTCATAAACTTGAGTCGTTCTGACAGAAATTGCCTTCAGTGTGTTCTGAAATGTGAACATTACATGAGAGCGTGGAGGAACAGCAGGAATGACAAGGCCTCAGATATTCGCTATAGCTCATCGCGGCTCTGCTCCGGGTGTTATTCGTTGTAATAATGTGAACCTTCTTTCTCGTCGGATGCAGGAATTCTTCCGAGATCGTTCAACCCTGCTCTCACTGAGGTTTCGACACAAATTTGTGAAGCCCTGTTTTTCTCAGAGCCGCTTTTGTTACACGGGCTACTTCATTAAACAAAAATGTAATCCCTCAGATGCAGCTGGCAACGTTGCAACAATAGTTACCAATAATGAATATTTCATAAAGCTCCATCAGCCCATTAGAGGAGGCATGTATTACTATCAATCTGTCTTCCTCATCAGAATGTTCAAATCCTTTTTCCCTGCCTGTCCACTTGTAAAAACAAACACTGTATGCAGACTGATAACGCGCCAAGCCTATCTGCGCTGTGATGGCTGCCATTATGAGCAGAATTTGTCTGTGAGAATGCAAATTCATGAAGCAGGGAAGATAAACATCAGTGCTGCCGAAAGACGTTGTATTTATGCCCTCTCTCACACTGTGCATTAGTGGAGCATGACAGTTGCCAAGGCATAATCAAGACAGATCGCCTCCAATGATGACTTCTAAAAATTACAAATGGCAACAGCGGGGAGGCCTCGCAGGCACTCGCTTTATCATCAGCTACACGGCCAGAAGTGAGATTTCATGGACATCAGAAAACTGGAGTATCAGGGGCCACAAACAGTCTATTAAATCTCTTTAGGCTCCGTATTTTCTGGCAGGTTGAATGCAGCCGGGTTCAGAGGTCATCAAGGCATCGTAAGCTCATTCCTACTCGCCTCAGAAATTCAGAGCGGTCGACAAACGAATCCGTTTCAACGTCCCCCTCGATGATAAAGAGAGTGAGGGCTTTAATGAGGTGTAAAGGTCTTCGAGGTTGTGAGCCTCTAAGTAGCGTGAAATCAAACAATACACACGTCTTCATCCTGGACGCATTCTGAAAAAGAAATTCCGACCACTGATTGTAATTACCGTTGTAAAGCAGAAACTCCTGTGGGTTGGTTTCCAAGGTAACTACAGTTCAAAGAAAAACAGTTCAAATATTCTAGTTAGCATAAATGCGACTGAACACCACATAACCATCCTCCCCTGACTGGTATTGATTAAAAAAAAAAAAAAAAAGGGTGGGGAAATGGAGCGAGTCGCTTTGGAAGCCGGACCACTTTTTTAGCACACACGTTTGCATAATGGGAAGCAGGGACATAAAAGAGATGCAAATGAGCTGTGGAGGGAGATGGAGATGGAGAGGAGAAGAAGTTTGGGAGTTCAGATGGGGCCTGATTGAATGGGATGGGTCCCTTCTGTTTCTCCACTCCGTCATTAGATCCTCTCTTTGTCAACTTTCACCACTTCATCGCCTGCTGCCTCTTCAGGGCCCTTCGGTGACTGGAGTGTTTGTTTGAATGTTTGCTTGGAGAGTCCAAGGCCAGTCTCGCTATTCTTCGCTGACATGTGAACACTTGAGTGTTTTTACCGCGTCTATAGATTCCAAGAAGCTTGATGATTTGCAAAGTGAATACATTGTTTGTGCAGAGGAGAGACCTTGAAGGCTGTTCAAAGTGAGCCTACATTGGGATTGATCATGTTCGTTAAGGGATGATGAGCATTTGAAACAGACTCAGGTGGCTGATTTGATGGATGCTGTGTGGAGAGGGCCTTAGTCCAATAGGGCATATCATATATTTTGAGGGAGAGTCCCATTTTTCTATTACACGATATGTCACAGGCACAGAAAGCCACATTAAGCTGCCTTTTGTCCGGCCATAACTCATATTTTGTAGGGCTGACAAGATAAAAGTGTACCTTGACTTTCAAGACTCGGAGCATTTTTTTTTTCTCTCCCTTTGAGTGAGATTAAATCAAGAGGTAGATCAAAGCCCTTGGAAAATAAAGCCAAAGGGATGTATCTGTGTGTCGGAGATGGTTTAGAAAAGGTGTCCAATCCACATAAAGATTTTAAGAAGTCGCAAACAAGTCTTCATGCTTTAGAAAAAAATCAGTAGTGGTTATTCAGATTGGATTGGTTGCCATTCTGGATACAAATAAAAGCTTTCAGCCTAACAGGTTTTGAATATCTTAGTAATATCCATTAATTATTTGTTTGTTGCAAATAAGTCACAGAAAGTGAAATAAAGAAATTATTACAGTAGACAACTCATGGTAGGGTGAGCTGGGGGGCATGAGGCTCCATAAATAGGCCCCGCTCTCAGAGATGTTTTGCCCAAAGATGAGGTTCCTCCCTCACAGCGCAACGGTGACGGCACTTTGAGTTGTTTACCTTTTTTTCCAGCGTTCCACCGGAATGCACAACGCATCTGTCAAGGTTTCTCTTGCAAAGACCTGTTTTATTTTTATCTCCCGCTCTATACAGCGTAAGCTGCGGGAATCAGGCGTCACCATTTTGTTCTTTATGAAGGAAATATTCAGGTATACAAGACTACATGTTACGTCTGTGCCACCGCTGGCTGGATCAACAAAGAGGTCTGTGGGAAGGGGGGAGGAAATATAGGTTCTGCGGGTTGTTGAGTGGCATATTTTAAAAGAAAAAGCCATAGATAGATAGATAGATAGATAGATAGATAGATAGATAGATAGATAGATAGATAGATAGAAACTGTTAAACATTTTGCAAAACTGCATATTCCCCTCTGAGATAGCTTAATTCAACATTAAACACTGTTTCCCATTTCCTGTTGAGCTCAGTGGATTAGAGTAGAAAGAGTGGTTGAATGATAGAGACAGAGGGATAAGAGCCCTGCTACTACCATCTCTCAAGAGACACAGCAGCTAATGCTCACATGTCTTCACTTGGGATGGATTTATAATTATCCACTTTTAGTGATTAATGGTCTTATAATTATCTGCGATGAAATATATCAACATACTTGCGTGGCTTCTCACAATCGACTTCAGCGATTATAATGATAATACCATGAGGATGAGGGGATGAGCAGTGTGTCAGTTATCGCACATCAGCGCTTATCCAGTATGGAAGTAAACAGGGTATTTTCAATTAAAAAAAAAGCAAAACAAAGAAAAAAACACGGTTGTCTTAGAAACACTAACTGCAATGCAGATAAAGTTCAAGAAATATCTTATGTAATGACATTACTTTTCAAACAAACAAAACACCTATGTAATATATTCTGGATTTCAACAATAGACAAGCAGGAATCAAGATGGTCTACTGGAAAAAGGAATGCAGTCTCATTAAAAGAGACGCTCTCACTGAGCTTCCTCTGACTCATAAAATCCCCATTCGACACCCTCCAGACAGTGGAGACATCCATTTTCCTCTCATCGTCTTCAACAATTTGCTTCCCTTGGAGACAGCCGCATCTCATTCTTCTTCACTGGCTGCTGTGACATTGAAAGAGACCCCTAATCAAAACATTTGTCTTTCTTTCAGCCTGCGCTCAGACCGGTGAATGAGAGCTGACACCGGAGGGAGATATATTTGTACCAATCAGGGCCTCATCTCCGTGTCACCACCGGGCGAGTGTTTTATCTCGACAGGGCACTGATGAATCCGCCACTTAGCCTTGATTTGGAGGAGCGGCTCGCCACTGCCAAAGTGCCAGGTTACATCACAATGTCAGCGGCTCAGCCGTGGCCATTACGGGCAACACAGGCATCTGCCTTTACCATGAATGCTCATGAATGTTGCAGTAATGATCCTCGTCTTCTCTTTTGTCAAGTGAGCTGTATTTACAATTCTGTGTTCTATTGAATGGAATTTTTCTTTTTCTTTTTATGTGTTATTTGAATGTCATGTGTCAATGACGGTACTTTGTTGCCTGATCTCTTAATGTATTTTATCTTGTAAATGTGGCATTAAATGAGTGAAAGGAGATGCCTTAACACCATTTCTCAGGTAGTGCTAAGCCACAGCCGTACTACCACATTTATTCAGTCTCTTAAAAAAGCTCTTTGCTCAAAGCTCTAATGAATTTGTCACATGTGCTGAAAAAAAGAAATAATAGGCTGCAAAGACAGTTTTCTGAGATAGTTAACGACTCAGTAGAAGGCTACTGATCTTCTGTGTCACTCTTAAAAGGGGGCTGTCTTAAAGGAAAGCCTTTAGATGTTGGACCTCAGCATCCATATTTCCCCCTCATACCATGTGGCATCCCTGCCGTGTTTACATTCCAAAACAACTCCACAAACAGTAAGCCATCTGAGATTTGATTTTGTGATTTTCTGTCACCACCCCCTAAAAATAACAGGCCTCTAATGACGGCATCCATTGCACCATTAGAGAGCATTTAAATTAACCCTCTGTCTGGTTAGCGGCTTGATAGCTGTCAGCGGCTCTACATGTAAACGCAGGTGATGAGGATGAGTGTAATACACTTACACATTACACTTTTACCAAATGCATGTTCATGGCTGCAAGTGCTATCTACTGCATTAGTGGAAAAAAAAGCTTTTTGGAAAAGTGGAGAAAGAGTGTGTGTGTGTGTGTGTTTGTGTAGAGAGAGAGAGATGAGAGGCTGGTACCCGCGAGCTACAGTACCTGTCAGACAGAGTGGAATGTTGTTACAAGACAAGTAAAGGAGGCTTTATCAAGGTGTGCAGGACACCACTGACATGAGATAAGAGGCCTGAGTCGGAACTACATTATGCCACACCTTCACTAAGAGGACTCTGTCAAGACAGGAGTAAAGAGATCCATTTCAGTGAGGGAGCCACCATAATACTTGACTGCAGAAAGCCATTACCTTTCAAGTATACACTCTACCTTTAAGTGCATATAAGGCAATAAGCAGACACTCTATCCTGTAATTTCATTTGGATTCCCAAAGCCTTTCTTTGAAATCGGGCCCCTTAAATGGACAAAAAACATTATTTCCAGAAAGCTGTAGGCAATGTCTTTAAAGTAGCGAAAAAAAGGGTGCAGCCATATATTGTGTTTGGAATGGAAATTCAGCTTTTAGAAGAGGTGTGGTTTACAGTGAGAACACCAGACCGGATGATTGTCTGCGAAGTCAGCGCGCCGCGGATGGCACTTCGGTTAGGGGCTCAACAGCGCGTCCTCGAGTGTCCTCTACCAGTCTATGCGGCTCTCCAGCAATACATCACCGAGCTCTGAGCGGGACCACAAAACATCTCCCCTCGGACCCGCTTTCCACACTGTCACTTCGCACACAACACCCTTTCCCCGAAAATCTCTTAATCAAAGCTTCATTTGCATTTCAAAGTAGCACTTTACAGCCATGGAGAGGACATAAAATCACACCTGCCTTCAAATAAATAAATGGGAATTCAAAACGGTGTAAAAAATGATATAAAAGCAAGGGCTGGCAGAAAACTAAGCTTGTCATATTTTATGTCATTTACAGTACATTAGCAAATGCCATAAAAGTGCACAGCTGTGCGAGATGCACTAGTTGTAGGATTTAGGGGACTTAAGGCAGTAATATAAACGGGAGGGTAATGATAGGAAAAGGTTTGGCAGAAAATCTGTGGGCAAAAAGCCTAAAAACTAATTGAAAATGCTCCCTTTTACTTTTTTTGCATTTCCTCTTTGGAGTCGCGTAACATTCTAAACTGATCCATTTGTTATAAGAGCTGTTTATTGAACTACTTTACGTAAATGGAAATAAATACACCTGACTCGAGATGAGTTTTTTTTTCTTCCTCAAGGCCCTTCACCTCACTCAAATACATTTTCATGAAATAGTCCACCTTCACCAGACGCTTTAAATCTTCCCTGTTCCAAATAAAAAGGGAGCCTTTCCTGTCCATTAACCTAAATGTAATACATTTGCAAAGGTGGCTCCATCACCAGCCACCAACATCACCAGCACTGGGCAGACCGTCGGCGTCGCTCCTATTGGTCATTGTTCAGAGACTTAGTGTGCGAGCAAAGGAGCCCTAGTCTTCAGTGGATCACAGAAGTGGTTTGATGCTGAGACTCAGGTACCTCTCATCTCAGGTTACTGTCTCTCAGCGCCCCTGGCCTCCCCCGGGGCGCTTTGCCACATCCAACTCAGCATCCTGGTTACTAGACTGTGAAGCCTGAAGAAAGCTTTTTTTCCAAGACTACTCGCTCTCCTTTCTTTCACACCTCTTGAACTTTCTTTTGCCGACAGCACCGCCTGGGGCCATAATTCAGCTCCTGATAGGGGAAGAGCTTTGAACCCCCACACTCCTCCCACTCCTTTCTCGTTTTTCTAATTTAAATATCAGCTTTTCTCTTGCCAATGTTCATTTCTCTGTGCAGGTGAAACACTCGGAGAAACGCAGCTTAACCTTTTATTTAGATTTCTCTTTCTTAGGAATAAAGATGAAAATTCAACCAGGCGGCACTGCTCTGCACAACCTCGCCCCCTGCACACTTCTAACTCACCTGGATGTCAGTTTGACAAATGACTGTGACAAGGTTTTACAACAGGGCGCTCCCACTTCGAAGAGTTTACCGAGGTAGCCGAGCTGTTTGAGAGTGGGGGTCGGACGTTATTGTGTCACTTAAAGAAAGTCCGCTGACCAACTTCCACTGGTTCAACGAGCGGTGATGGAGAGAGTGAGCGAATGATTCCTTTCACACTTTATATCTCATTAACATTGGCGGAAATAAGTTGGGTAACTGCCAACGCCTCTTAATCACAGTTTAGCTCTGCTGGAAAAAGGCATGGCATATGAGAAAGAGAGAAAGAGTGAAGACTGAATTACTACTATGGGTTTTAGAGTGAAGAAACATCCTTGACTGCCTTTGCCTTATGGAGAGCTCATTGGAAATATAGACCGTTACAGCCAGAATGCCAAGCATGGAAAGCAGTCATAAAAAACTGTGCCATCTACTGTCGAGTCCTCTCCAGGGACCGGCTAAACCTCATTATATCAAACGATCTTCCATTTAAACCTGTTCATAATCCAGGGGGTAGGTCCTCACCCCCTCTCCACTTCGTGTGTGCGGCACCGGGTTGCGGAAGCGTATCTTAAACCGCTCTCAGTCACGATAACTAAACCAATTAAAGGGCCCTCTCAGCACAAAGCAGTCACAGGCCTCTGCTGTTTTTAACGGGCACTTACAGGCACTTCAGCACTCGCTTTTTGCCTGGTCACTGAACTGCCTCATGTAGTTACCCTTGGCTATTACCTTTGGCTGCCATTGGCGAGGTTGTCAGAGCCTTTGTCCTGCTGCTGGGCAGGACGCCAGTTGCAAGCTGGAAAACTCTGCACGGCTCCCACACACACAAGCGTACGGGCACTATCAGGTGTACACACAAACATACATATAAATATGGACATGCCGGCATATAGAAATGGAGTGCCGCTTTTTGTAGACACTAATGGAGATAATGTCGCGCTATTGAAGGTCAGGTCAGGGGAGATTAGAGTGGCTGCCCTGCACTGACAGTCTGACCTTTAGTAAGCAAGTCCTCACAGTGTGGCTTCTCTCCTGTTGCCTTGTATGGTGTCTGAGGCAATGCCTTACAGACAAAGCCAACAGGCTTGAACTCTATGATTGCGAGCATTAGATTTATGATCCAATAGCTACTCTCAAGTCTTTTTAGACAATCAGCATTCAGCACTGGAATCTACAACCTGATATTTTTTTGTAAAATCAGAAAGCACCACCGGGTGAGGGATGAACTTTTTGGATGGCCAATACTTATAGGCCTTAATATTCAGCCTGCACATGAAGCTGAAAAGGTGCACAGGTACCTTACCTGCTATTTGAAAAGGGCTATAAATGGACGAGTGGCATGGGAAGGTGAGGCTGCAAGTGCATTTCATTTAGCGAGTTTGTTACAAACACTTGGATTGAGCTAAACTGTAGATGATGCCCTTTGGGATGACAAACATCAGATTCTGTTGTGCCACTGCAGGCAGTGCCTCTGCCTTGTGTCAGTGCTACCCTTCAGGTGTGAATGAAGAAGAGTGGAGATACGACTCTCAGGAAGTT
Organism: Diplodus puntazzo; assembly: GCA_963678695.2. Lineage (NCBI taxonomy): Eukaryota > Metazoa > Chordata > Actinopteri > Spariformes > Sparidae > Diplodus > Diplodus puntazzo. Next base: position 23,260,694 of record OZ023162.1, read on the forward strand.
TCAGACCCTCCAGGATGACAACTCTCTCCTGCACCTGGCTGCAGAGGAGCAATTAACACGTCACAACCCGAACCTTCTGTCCTGAGCCTTCCTCCGACTCCGCCTGACTCTCTGTGTCTCAATTTATATCTCTCTGTCTCTCTTTTTGAAGCCCAACCCTTTCATTGTTTTTTTTTTTCTCTCCACCGCCGCCATATGCGCCCCGCAGATGACCGAATACAATTGACTGCGGAGGTTTGACAGCAGGTGTTATAACAGTTCCCAATTAAAAGAACAGATGCGTGGTCAAACAAAGACTGTAAAACCTTAAACATGTGGTGTGATAACCTATTTTCAGCAGTGAGCACGCATTGTAAAATAACACACCCCTTGCTATGGATTAACAGTGTCTCACATGCGTATGATAAAGTTGTCAAAAAACATTTTAACACTGTGCAATTTGCTACCGAATTGCTTCTGCCAAAGTCCTGGTAAATACGTAAAGAATTTATGAACCAAAGGCTGAGAGTTTGCCTGATAGGACATTTTCCCAGGTGCTCTATATACAGTATAAGTGGGGATTCAGACTGAAATGAGTGGTGTGCATTAACATATATCCCTTGCAGTGACACCATTATTACCACTTTGTTCTTTTATACCCACATTTAACCTTGGGTGAAATAGTGCTGAATATGAATAATAGGTTGCAGGTCCTAACCCTGGGTGCCGGTGTTGCCTTGCGTTAAAAATACCTTCAAATACATTACCAGGGTAGAGCAGTATGCATAATGCCTCTCCATTAATTTGTAGGCGCATATTTTTTATGAATAATTATCGCGAGTATCCCTGCAATCTCTGAGGTAATGAAGTCGTCGTGCAGGGAAAGTGCAGGGAGAGGGATGAGAGGGACGGGATGTGCCAGAATAATGTGGGGCTGGAGCCAGTGGAAAACAGCTCGGTGGAGAGAGTGATAATTTGAGAAAAGACGCTTTCTATGATTCTTAAAAAGAGCACTATTTATAGGAGCCGCCCTCAACTAAGTTCCACTCCGACTGAAAATAACTGCGAGTCGAGAAAAAGATTTCTGCCCAGGAGAATCTGTCCTCTTGACTACCCAGTCGCATGTGAGTGTGGTATAATCTAAGCAGCCCATAAAAAACAGGCAAAACAAAAACCTATTGTATGAGAATGCGTTTCCATTGGGCCGCCGCAGCATGGGTTCTTCTACAGCTGTTGGAATTACGCGCCTAATGATGCACCAAATGTCACCATGTTTCCAGTATTAAGCCTGTTGCAGATGTATTCATTGATCAGTATTAATCTTATAAGCCATGTTTTATGTGTGCAAGCACTTGCCAGAACCCACACACAAAGCATGTATGTATGTGGACGTGCACAGAATTTGAGGCTGTTCGATATTTTTCTACTCAAACTGCTCGTCAGATGTAAACATTTACATATTAAATGCTAGGATAGCACTCAGTTCAGCGCATCAAAAACTAGTCCCCTTTTGCACTCACTCATGGACACCAGCCGACTCAATACGGCTGAGAGACAGTAACCTGAGATGAGAGGTACCTGAGTCTCAGCATCAAACCACTTCTGTGATCCACTGAAGACTAGGGCTCCTGTGCTTGCACACTAAGTCTCTGAACAGTAAACAATAGGAGCGACGCCGACGGTCTGCCCAGTGCTGGTGACGTTGGTGGTGTTAGACACGAATCAAGGACAGATAACGGTTTAAAAGTAGTGCTTCACAGAACTGCTTTTGAAACCACCTTTGCAAATGAATTACATTTAGGATCTCCCTTTTTATTTGGAACAGGGAAGATTTAAAGCATCTGGTCAAGGTGGACTGGCAATGTTGAAAAAAGTAAAATAAAAAACACCTGGATCTGTCCTTTGGTCTGGATCCACACCAAAAGTGAATGGGGTCTATTCTGGGCTAAGACCCATCCTCCATCCAAGTTTCGTGAAAACCAACCAACCAATCAAGCAACCAATCAAGCAACCAGCCAACAAACAAACAAACCACTCAATCAATCAGCCAAGCAAGCAAGCAACCAGCCAACGAACCAACCAACCAACCAACCAATCAAGCAACCAATCAATCATCCAGCCAACAAACAAACAAACCAACCAGTCAATCAATCAGCCACGCAAGCAAGCAACCAGCCAGCCAACCAACCAACCAACAATATAGACACGGGTCAATGACATAACCTCCTTGGCAGCGATAATCAGTACAGTTATAAGAAAAGTTTAATGTGACTGAAATCCAACTAACTTGATGTTTCACCAGTGTATGAAGAGACTCAAAGTCTCTTCATGAAACATCCCTAAATGATGATCTTGTGCGAGTTAATCACATGAAGTCACAGTGACCAGATCGTTTTTTCAACTGTAAACGACTGGAAATCATGACGGATGCTGCTGTCGGTTTTATACCATGCAGGGCTAAGATAGAAACAAATCTCAAGAAGTGATACGAGTTGAGTGCCCGTGTGAATCAGATTAGCATGGGCAGTCCAGACAGGGAGCTATGGCACAGCCACTTTTGCTTGAAGCCAGTGTTTTTTGAGGGGAACCATGCTAACTCGATCATTGGTACGATTCCATCTACAACACAGAGCACAGAGCATGCATATGAGCAGAGAGGGCAGATGTGAGGTTTACAAATGTTATCCTGCGCAGCAAAGACAGAATTCCCACTTCGGCTTAGCTAATGGCTGTTTGTATTCATTCTCACAGTTGGCTCTAAGAGATAAAAAATGATTTATTTGAATTTTTCATCTGTATGGGGGCACTATCAACTGCTGATGTTGATGTCCCTCTGGAAATGTTGATCGAATAGCCTTCTAACCCGCAGTATATCTGCCAGCTGCCTCATCTGTGGGCAGCGTGCATCAAAACCGGGCCTGACATGATGTGACTTTTCATCTGCGGGCTTTGGAGTCACATAGGTATAGATTATGTCTTCTCGCTCTTTCTCTCTTCTGTCTGTCGGATTCGCCCTCTGTCGCTCTCTTTCTCCAGGCCCGGAGCATATAATTTGTCATCTGGAGAAATTTCTCCGCTCTCTCTCCCCATCATGGCGGAGCATATTTTTGTGATCTCCAGGATCAAGGAGTTTTTTGAATAAAAAGACTCCATATCATCCAGTGACCCTTGCTTCACGCTGCAAGGCTCCTAATGAGCCCTCAGCAAATGGGCTGATTTTTTTCTTGTCTGTGCCAATTGAGCTGTGACCCGGCTAAGGCCTTGCAAATCAAAGACATCTTGAATCTACTCATTATTTACTTGTGACAGCTAGCAGAGAAACATGATTAAAGCGAGCCAAATGAAATAGAGGGGAGAGAAGAAGAAACGGCGCCGACGAGATATGCGCTCCGATTTTTATCAAATATTTGCTTTGCACTTCAACACCGCTGAAGGTCATGGCCACCAATTAAATGGAAATAAAGGCAAACAGAGGCTGTTTATCACACTATTTTTATATTTAGTCAAGATTTGCCCATAAAAAAAACTAAATGCAAAACACTCATCAAGGTGTTCTTGCAATTAATTATGCCATCGTATTGTAGCCGTCGCGTGTTCTGCGATAGACGGAGAGTGATTGTTTCCCTGTATGCCGGTGAGGGAGACAAAAACACGACTTAGTCGGGTCTTCAGGACCATCAATCACTGCTAGGTGTGCGCATTTCCGAAAGCTTTAATATCTCAGAGAGTCACTTTGTCTGGGTGTCACCGCACCGTGTCACATTGCTAAAGAACACTCGAGAAGGTTAGCTCACTCGACATGCTTCTCATATTCATCATGTTCTGTTCAGGAAAGTCATTCCCTTATCAAAAGGTTGAACACATGAGTCACTGACAGACATGTTATGAATTATAAACTCACAAACGAGACTCTCACCATGCTGTTTTACAAAGAGAGTTGTTTCTGAGCTAGTGGAACAAAGACAATTAGAAAATACCGAGCCAAATATTGCTCCAATCAGTGACATTCTCTGTTAAGAAAGCTCCCAGATGAACAAAAACAAAAAGAAAAAAAAAAAGAAAGAAAAAGAAACTGAAATGTGTGCTGGTTCAGCGCCACCAGAAGAAGGAAGCTGACAGTAGATTTTGTGTTATCAAAGCTCCGTTGCTCGAGCATATGTTGGCACAGACAAACATACATGCCAGACACAATTTAGCCATTAGAGGAGGCTTTTAGATGTCAAGGCAACACATCCTAAAGGAAGAGACGGAACAGGCCTTCAGGGAACTGCAAGCGAGAGAGAGAGAGAGAGAGAGAGAGAGAGACTGGATCTAGCTTGTCCCCACCAATGTGGAGAGGGCTTAATTAGGGCCCGGGCATTTCATTAAGGCAGCCATTAAAGTCAGCTTCGTTTAGTACAACACTGGCATGCCACAGTGGGACACTTGAGCCATCACACACACAGACACACACACACACACACTCACACACACACACACACACACACACACACACACACACACACGCATGCAACCATGGCAGTGTTCATCCAGTGGATCTGAACAATATGCAGTGGGGCAAATTCCGTACACTGTAATTAATCGGAAGTCTCCCATCCCCCACCCCGGTGGGTGGAGAATACATATTGTACCCTCCATCCGCTTTGCTCACACTCACAGGGACCATCCGTCATTTTGCCTTAATGTGTTTAGTTGCACCACGCGAGGACGAGGGATTTTGAATGAAATCATAAAGGACACTTAGATTGCCATTACATGGAAGAAGGGATCCCATGTATCACACCCCAGTGTATGTTCATTTCCAGGAAATGACTTGGGCCTTATGCTGTAATAAATGGTTGATCTCTCCCTCCATCTCCTTGCCTCCACCTCGCGAGCGCATAAAAAAAGAGGGAGATGGTACCCGGCAGTAATGCTGTAACCGTATTATGTTGCTGATTGGGATTCATTTCATATGGAAAACATTAGTTTTGCGTTGCATTGCCTCCCTAATCATAAACAAAACGCATTTTGTTCCTATTTCAGAAATTCATAATCCTCACTAAATGCAAGAGGAAAAAAGGGCGTACAATGTTATTCTGCTTAGTGTCAGTTTAAGCTGAGCCATCGACTCGCTCTCTGCCAGGCCGATTTCCATTCTTTCCAGTCAACTGATCTCTAAACCATTTGTTAGACTCTGCATGCAGGCAGTGCGCGAGTCATCCTATGAAGGAATTGGAGAGATGTGAAGATGGCAAAAAAAGAGAAAAAAAAAGAGAAAATAAAAGTGAGTGAGAGAGAGAGAGATAAACTCATCTCTGATCTTAAGTGACAATTTGACTTGGCATTTTGCCAGGAGAATGCCATACTGATGAAAGAGTGCATAAATAAAGGATGCAGAGAAGATGTCAGCTAGCTACAGGAGAGTGGAAGAGACAGGGAGGGGGAGAGAGGGGAGGAGATACAGAGAGGGAGAGTGAACCGTTTGGACACTTCTGGCTAGATTCCCTCGCCCATTACAGAGTCTGGATCTGACTTCACATGTCATTAGAGGCAGTGTAAATCAGCAATTAGGTGCACAAATGAAGAAATGTCAGCTATTACCTGGAGCACAACAGGCCGACAGACCTCGCCACGGAGCATTCCAGCACAGCCAGGATTCCTCGTCTCACAGCCAGCCAGCCAACTACCCCCCAACTACCCCCCCCCCCCCCCCCCCCCCCCCCCCCCCACACACACACACACACACACACACACACACACACTCACGGGCCTCCGCTCACAGTTTAATTGAGCAGTTCCTGACTGGTTTTGGCAAGAGGATGGCACTGAACTGCGTGGCTCAATTAGACATGTTGTTGTAGTTCACGGTAAGTATGACAACTGCTCCCTGCGGAATGGCGACAGTTTCGTCTCTTTGATAAAGGCGTGAAACTACACATACTTTTAACATGAAAGCAAACAAGTAAAAAGAGATGTTTGCTTTGTGAGCAGGATAGGCACAATGAAAATGTTTGAGTCCTTGGAGGGTGCAGTGAGAACAATCTCTACCCGCTGTCTGTATTCAGCCCCCTCCACTTCTTCTTCAGTCTACCTATAGAGCTAATGCTTTTAACCCTGTGGAATGAACGCATGGACGCATCCAAGCGCCTATTTTTTCTACCTGCTTATTCCCCATGAAGGTCACAGGGAGCTGATGCCCATCCCAGCATGCATTGGATGAAAGGCTGGCTGAAGAACCCCAGACGGCTTGTCAGTCTATGGCAGGGTTAAAGAGTAAACACACAAATGCACAGACACAGACAATTTAAAGTTTCCAGTTGACCTGATGTGGACGTCTGGGAGAAGAAGTTGCGCCCACAAGGAAACAACGTTAAGTCAAAACTTACTGTAAATCAGGTCTCTTTTAAACGTTTAACCCCCTAGTGTTTCCAGATGGTATTATGGTTGGGGGATTAACTGGATCATTTCCGTTTTTTTTTTCTCAGAGTGGGAACTACAAGCAATACAGAACAAAACACGACCTATACATTCTTAATGAAGACGTGAAAGCAGATAGGAATGGTGCCAAGCGGCCTGCCAGACTCGGTAGGGATTAATCGTTTGTCGATTATGTGTGGAACCACTCTAAGCACTGATCGCGTCAATACTCTAAAGCCATTTCGTTGTTCCATCAACATTTACTTCATCATGATATGTTAAAGAAAGCTGAACCACACAGCCTCCATGCCACCAAACACAACAACACTGCTCACTGAGCTCATTCCCCATACGTTTTCCATCTCTGCATTGTGATGTGCTAAGAGCTAAATCCTTTAACACATCCCTGCAACCGTCACCAGTTCTTTTTTTAGGTAGGTTTAGTTTCAAGGCTGGGCTTAATGTGGGGAGGCCTATAATGTGGAGGGACAGAACAGAGACGGAAGGAAACTTGCAGCGTTGGAAAAAAAAAAAAAAGAAAAAAAGCAGGCCACTTTGCAGCACTGTCAACAGAGTTGTCCTAATTATGCAGCCACCCAAACAGAGGCCTCTCTAATCCGCAGGCACACTGGCCTGTCAGATTTCCTGTGAAGATCAAGAACACGCACACACGCGTGCACACACACACCCCTCCACGCGGCAACTGCCTCTGCACACTCACCTCGCGCCCTAAGCCAGCGAAGGCATAACTTTGCGCCGTTGAAGGAAATTTACACAAGTGTGATAAAATCGAACATGAGCACACAGTGCCCTAGATTTACTCCATGTCCATGTGTTGGCTTGCCAGTGTGAAGGATTGGATGCTGTGACCTGGGGAGATGGAAGCGTCAGACTTCATCTCGGAGCGCTATCCTCCAGGGATGTGTTTACTCTAATGCAAGTTATTAAAGCAAACAGCTGCATTAGCCACAGGGAACCTTTTGTGTGAGTGTGTGCTCCGCATGTTTGGGTGTGGGGAGCGCTGAAATACAGTAGTAACATAAACATTCAGGGTTGATGGAGGCAGATATTGCATGCAACTGAATATTCTGCCTTTTCCCGTGACCTCTGTCTGCTCGCTGTGTTTACCGATGCTTTTTGAATCAGCCCACAGCCTCCTTGATGATTTGCCTGGTAATTAGATATATTCCCAGTGTTCTGTGCTAGCGCTAAATGTCATTATACACCTCATATAGCTTCTTCCTTTGAGCTAGGTAACACATTTTAATGAATGGCTTTTTTTTTTTTTTTTTTAAATTCCCACAGCAACCTCAAACAACTACAAAACCTGCTTTTAAAACACACGGCACACAAGCCTCTTGTTGACATCGCAGCCCCTGGTGCAACCTGACATTTAAAGTGCATCATGGGGTCATTTTAGCTCCTGCATGAGGAAGATCAAATTGACACCAATTCATTCCAATTGCAGGTCACGGGTGCAGCCATCTAACGTGGAGGAGTATGACTTGCAGATATGTTAAACACTATCATTTATAGAGTGGTGCTGTGTTGGCCTGAGTTGACCAGTTGGCAGGAGGGCTGATCCAGTAAACCCGAGGGCCGGAAAAATAAATTAACTCTAACTTATTCTGCTCTTTGGATGGCCTCCAGTCTGAATTTGAGTAACTCTGCCACATTTCTGTTTGGCGCTCCGTGATTTTGTGTGTATGTGTGCGTGTTGTCTTGGCTCTGTTAGATGGCATCATGGGTTAGGGAGGTGAGGCTGAGGGGAAAAAAGGAAAAGCTTTGACTGGGTGTCTGCGGATCCTGTCTCTCCTGACATAGGAGCTGACATAGGGGACTCTTCCCGTTCAAGGTAAAAGGAAAACTGGAAGGGGACTGAAGATCCTGGAGATGTTTGGAAGGATGAGGTTAGAAAACAGCCATGATGCTGGAGGCAGCAGCTCCCTGCATAGAGATGCGTATTTTTTACAGCCTGAGCCTGGCAGTGAATCTACACCGCAGCCCCTGAACGCATGACAGGCGCGGCATACAAAAAAAAAAAAAAAATCAGCCCCGGCTCCCTGATGGAATAGGAGGAGATGCCTTATGAGTCCTGTTATGAAAGGTGTAGAATGATTTCCCCAAAATAAAATCACCCCTCTAAGCAGAGTTTGTATTCTTGCTGCATCTCTCTTTCTCTCTTTCTCTCTCTCACACACTCAGACACACACACACACACACACACACACACACACACACATACACAGAAACTCAGCTGAGTAAGCACAGACGCCTGAATGACTTTTTACCTTTGCCCAACTTCTTTTTTTTTTTTTTTCCCCTTGCCAGACGCTGTTTGTCTTCGACCCTCTTGCTTATAGTATCTGGGGCCAATCTGAGCAACTCTGCAGTGGGCTCGTGTGCTGCTGGGGTTAGAGCAGTGTGTGGGAAAGGATTAATGTGACAGAGCCTCCCAAACGTGCCACAAAACCATCATCTTTAGCCCTGGCAGCAAGAAGCGCGCACAAAGGGGGTTAGTAAGATGAGCTAACTGGCTGGCTGCTATCTCCCACAAAACCCCCCCACCACTAAAACAGGGCTTTGTATGCTAATGAAACTCCGCAGATAAGCAACGGCAGGCGAGAGAAAAATGTGCGAGGCATTAAATCATGCCTCTGCTAGCATTAAAGAATAATAATAATGGAGAACATCGAGACATCTCCGGTTATTGATGTGTCTTTTATGACATGCCTCTATTGAAGAGAGTGTGACACTAATGTGTGCCCCGTGGCAGGGAGAGAGGGAGCACCAGAAACAGCGGCCGCTGTTCATTTATTTGCATAAGAAAAAAGAGGATGCCGTGTCAAAACACATGTACAGTAATAATTTCAAAATCCAATTTAGTCCCTTTATGAGACTTGGGAGTATATATCAACAATAACACCCGAATTTACGCACAATTCAGGATGATCATTCCATTTTTTTTTATAGATGTCTGTGCAAATGGCTTTGAAGATTGGGAGAGATGAAACACTTATGTATTTGGCTGGAGGGGGGAGAAAGCTCGCAGTATATTGCGGCAGTTTCTCTTCGACGCACCCGTGGCCTGATTGTCACCGAGTTCAGTGAGGAGGCTCAGGCCCCAGGTGCCACCCAGTGACAGTTGTGCTCAGATGGATCTAAACCACCATTTGCACCGTTGGCAGCACTTCTCTTCCATATGCTGTGGAGTGGGCATGCAATGTGGGACGCTCAGCTGGCCATGTGGAGCGGGTCAGGGGGACATGGTCCTTTGCCCAAGGCTAGCCGCCTAGGGATTGGCTTTTTCTTTGTCGTGCGCGGCATTGAGAGTATGCTGGCAACTTACTGGAGCCTGTATTAAGCAAACAGCGGGGAGAAATAGTGTAGATTCACGCGACATCGCCAGCTTAGATGTTGAGGAGGGACACAGATTGCAGCAGTGGTGATAAAAGTTGCTTCACAAGTCCTCTTTGTAAATAACACCCAGTGAAGGTGAAAAAGAGGCAATCCTGTGTATTACTGTACTTTTACTTTTCATTCAAACATTTTCGAAAGCGGGGGACACAGGTGGCTCCCACAGCAAACGTCCTTGCTGTGCAAAAGGTTTAAAAGATGCCTTAGTTTGGAAACGATAAAAGTGACTCCCTCTCTGCAGATTAATAGAGCACTCTTTATAGCTATACCTTTATTTAACACACGCCAAACAGCTTGGTATTGGAGAAGAGCTCCTTGCCTCTCTAGCGCTGAACTCTTTCCCCACTAACACCACCATCGCCCCCCCGATCCTCTTGGTCAGTCGATGCACATTATAACAGAGAGGAGCTCCACAAGAGCAGCTTAATGTCTCTGTAAATATGTCCTTGCTTTATCATTCTTTCCCTGTCCCTATATTTGTCTCTCTCTCCAGTGTCTCCAGCAGTGCATTCTGACACCAAGGTCATCAAACAGTCAGAGTTTTGGTTCTATTTCGGTTTCCAATCGTCTGTCTGCCCTCCGCGCGCTTTCACCGCACAACCTGAATTCCCAGAGCCCCACCTGTGTGACCCCGCCCCAGCGCCCGGCCTGTCTGAGCGTGGAACCCCCCCCCCCCGGCAGATCTCCGCGCACTGTACGGCTTCATCAAATGCGTTTGTGTGTCCCCCTGAGGGAGGAGGGGGTAATGGAATAGCGTCTTCCTGGGGCGAAAGCTGAGCGGCGAGACGGTGGAGAGCATCGTTAAAAGCATATGAGCATGCTCATAAGAGCGTGGGGGCCAGGCTGCTCAGGAAAGGGCAAGCTTTTATAGGGACAACCTTTGGCTAGGAGTGCAAGCAATCAACATCTTTTCTTTGTCCAAGGCTCTCAGAATTCCTGTGTTTTTTCCCTTAGCTGTGGGTGTCCTTCTGAAGTTTGTTGATTTGTTCTCTCTGCTTTTTTTTTTTCCCTCTCTCTCTTCCCCCACCTCCCCTCACACACACACACTCGCTGTCTCTCTCAACACGGTTGTCGTCGCATGGCCGTGACAGAATGTTGAACCAGCGGGTCAAAAGTCCCTAATAGGTTGTTGCTTCGCAGACGCAATAATGGCGCTGATTCACTTTCTTTATAACACCGCGGCGTTAATGGAGGGCCAAGGGTGACAGTAACACCATATGAAAATAATAGTGTTTGCCATGTACTGGCTTGTTGATTTGCTGCCTGATGGATTTTTAATATTCACTGCCGGGTCGTTCCGGATGGTTGGTTGTGGCCATTTAGCAGCTCAGTGCCTCTGGACAAGAGCTGCGCTGCCACCACAGAGAGGTGGCAGGGGTTGGGAGAAGACAGAAAGGGTAGACACTTGAAATTAATGATGGTCTGTGGCAAGTCTGCTCCGGTCTTGGCCGGTCTGAGAAAAGAAGACGTATGTTCGGCAACTAAAAGGTTTGTTCTAATTAACAGAAGTGACTGTGTCTGGATGGAGAGGCAATAATCAGGTTTGGGAGGACGAGAAAGGAGAATGGGGACACGGTGACCTCTGGAAGGAGAGCGACGAGCAAACAGAGAGAAAGCAATGCAGACCTGGTTAACTGTGTGAGACAATCAGAGTGCCCTGTTAAGGCCTTGTAGCGACGACCTTGAGGGACTCACTGATGTCCAAACACCTTCACTGCAAAGCCGTATTGTTCTGTTTCGTTAGACTGGATCGCTTTTGTCAGTTCAGGAAAATGCTTCATGACTGTGGGAGGATAAGAATGCTATGCAGCCATTTTTCTTCAAGAACGTGTGGTATTCAACAATACTACACATCCATAAAGTATTTGGAAATGAAAGAAAGAAATGTGGAACTCAAAACACCACTCGCACTTAAGTCGCTTTTATTGGCCAAACTTCCCAAATGTTGGATCTAACATACCTTAGCAGTGATTTTCATTAGAACTTCCTTGACCTCATAATGTAATTTTGCTTTTCATAGCCACACCATCCTTAATAAAACTGTTTTCACAGGCTGAGCTCTCCATGATGAATAAATCTTAAACAAATAAATAAATAGATAAATAAATAGAAAATATGACAATTATAAGCAGACCTTTTTGGTAAAACTGGTGGACTGACCTTTTAAGCGTCATACAAATGCATAAATGGAAACTAAGCGATGTGAGAAAAGGAGGGGGGATGTGTGAATATTCTGTTCCCAATGTTTCATCCACTATTTACCAGATCAAGACGTAAAGAAACTAGAAGTCACAATCATTTCCCCTTTAAAGAGACACACAAGTGAGACATGGCAACGAAAGAAAAGGTCGTTGATAAAGGCGGACGCAGCAGTCAGTCGTTGTACAGCAGCACTTCCTCCGTGTAGAAATATTCTGTAACAAGTCATGTATTTAAATTTCCCCAGAGTACCCGAAGTAGATGCATTCTTTCTTTAAAATGGCAGATTACAGAGCAATATAAACTTTATTAAAATCACATAAAAATGCCACTTTCTACATAATGTTGCTTTAAAGTTGAAGCTGGCAAAGAGGGTTTGACAACTTTATATACTTTATCTGCAGGGTAGCTTGGTATTTTGCCCACAGTGATCAATAAAGTCTCATCTTAATCTATAATACTATATCAGAATGTATTTATGAATTATCTCATGTATTATTCAACTGAATCTTCAAAGTTATGAGCAACAAAAGTTGTCAAATAAATGCAGTGGAGTAAAAAAAAGACAATACTTTTGAATAGTAGTGGAGTACAAGTATAAAGTAAGAGAAAGTGGAGAAACGTGTCTAAAGGTAGAGTTTAAGTACAGTCCGTGAGTAAATGTACTTACTTTCCAAGTATGCAAGCAAATCATTGAATGCTGTAAAGTGCACACATTCAAGACTGTGAGTGGACTACAGCTGATCTGATGTGAGGTTCATTGTACAATTCGACACTTTCACCTTACATCGCAAGCACTTCCTGGTTTGCATCTGCACGGAGGTCAACACTCTCTGAGGACTGCTCTGAAGAGCTCTTGTTGTAGTCACAACCTCTTCAACCTTGAGCTGAGCGAGCGTCGACGAGCTCGGCACCGTGCGTCCATGCACTTGCCGGGCGTTTGTGTGCTTCTCACCAACATATTATGTCATGAAATGTTAAAAAAAAAAAAAAAATCACAGCCGTCCCTACTGTCTAAAATTTCTCTTACAGATTACAGAGTGTATTCCTCTCAGGCGCTGTGTTATGAGTTCCCCTTCGTTTGTAGGTAGGCTTAATTTGACACCTGCCTCATCATTTACAATTAGGCATTATGGGATGTAATTGGCCATCTGCCTTTGCCATCTTGTGTTCCTGGAGAGGGGCCATGTTTGTCTCCTGCTGTTTAGAGAGCCCCGTGCACTTGGAGATGCCGCCCCGCTTAACGTGACCCCTTCATTCCCTTTGGCTTAACGAAGAGCAAGCGCGATGACTGCCTGATATTTCATCAGTCGGCATGTGGAGAGAGCGAATGGCCATCCGAGGAATAACACTTCTTTTAAACATTTCTTTGCAGGGAATAATTTAGAGAGAGAAAAAAAAGAAAAACTCAGCTGGATTTCTTGTCCTACAGCTGAATCCTAGGCTGTGAAAAACAGTGAATATGATTTTGAGGCGGTGATAAGTCGGGGCAATTTCTGGGCAATTTCGATGGGCCGTAAAAGGCACCTGAACGGAGAATGAGAGTCAGTTGTTGGCTGAGCATAATTGTGCCATTTTACCTAAGAAGCAGAGCCGAGCAGAATATCAGTCGCTGGAGAATGTCAGACACACACACAAAAAAAGAAAACACGCAGAGATTGAAACTGAAAGATTTAAAGGAACAGATACATGTTGCCTGCTCAATTATCCTCACCTCCAGTGAACTCAAAATCCTTGGCAGGTACTGTAATTGCTCTGTTCTCCCTGTCAGTCACAGTTAACTCACCTCCGTAGCTGTTCCCACTTTTAGCTCCACCTGCACCCTGTCGTTGGGCTCGACGTGATGGCAGGCACCGCGTTTCTGATGACAGGCAAGAAAATCTTGAGTGACAGTGGCTTTCATTCCTTCATCCCTGTCATTCACGCTGCCTGGCCACCGGGAACAAGTGTTTCAACTTAGCTTGTTGCCTTTGTACTGTAAGTGCTCGGCATTGACGGGGAAGAATTATGTCTGCCCATGCTCGTTTCTCGGAAAAACCCCCGCGGTTGACTCCCGCATTAAAACGGACAGGCGACGGCGCATTGAGTAAATGACCTCGTGCGCGTTTGCCGTGATCAAAAGAGTCTTTGCCGGCAGATTTTTTTTCCTTTGGCCTCGGGCACATTGTTTCCTGCAGTGCAGCCGAAATCACTACTCTTCCCCTCTCTCCTGAAATGGGTTATTTTTGAGTCCACTATCAAAACACAGGGGCCAAAGTACCGGCGGGAGTGAAATGTGTTTGCCCACGAGCACACTGCACAAACAATAGCTCATTCTCTCCAAAATGCAGATTTATGGCTCGAGGCAATGACAGTGCTGGGGGCCTGTTCCTGTTCCTGTTGTATTATATTCCAAATAAAGATATTTTATTTATTCGCCGATATCGTTTGATTTGACAATTTGGAGCGGAGTTTGCGCACTTAAATCACAAGATAAACTCAAAATAAAAGCCGGTAAAAAATGAAAAAAATAACGAACGGCTCCATCAAACAGCACTAAAACAGTTAATCGTGGCTGCTGAATGCTCCGCGTTAGATGTTTTCTGCGTGAGAGCTAAAAAAAGGCCTTTTATTCAGATTCCCAGTGTGACCCCCGCACTCACACGCTGTCCCCCCTTCACCCATTAACATTGCCGCTCCACACACTGCGACGGGTTAATTAACATAGCTTAAAGAGCACACGGGCACACACATTCCAAAGAGTCTTGCATGTGTGTGTGTGTGTGTGTGTGTGTGTGTGTGTGTGTTGCTCATGTCAAATGCCACTGATTTTATTATTTTTTTCCACCTCCAGAGAGATATAATACCAACTGTAGCCATGCTTGGATAATCCATGGGGGTACTGCCCATCACAATCCAGCTGAACACCCAGCGGGGAGTCTCGACCACAGAGAGGTAGTGTTCCATATCTGGATGGCTCCTCTTGAATGAGCTTAAGTCTTTACATTCCCACTTGTTTTATTTTATACTTTTTTTTTTTTTTGCTTTCCAACTTATACCAAGTTTGCGTGTGTGTGTTTTCGGGTAAAACTGGAAGAGATTGTTCAAGCTCTGACAAAGCTGAGGTGTTATTTTACACAGCTTCTTTATGTAAGTTTTTGATTTTTGCATTTTTCATTTCAGACGTGGTTGTAATTTTGAGCCTTGTGTAATGCACGTCCCTCCAAGGCATCGGCAAAAAACACAAAACAAAGAGAATTTATCATCTTTGAAAAAGACAGCACACAAATAAACCTTTGAACTTTTCCTTGGACTCTTGTTTTTTTCGCTTTTTTTTTTTTATCAGATGCCACGGGTCAGTTTTGGACTTTAGAGGCTAAAGGGCAAACGGAGGCCAAGATGAACATACTGCGCTGCGCTAGCCGGCAGATATCTCACCGATTTGTTTCACTTGCCTAGTTTTTATCTAATCAATTCCTCGTGTCATCAATACTGGATGAGCAACTTGAGGGGAAAAAGTGAATCAAAGAGAATAGTCTGGTACGGGGTTTTAAGTAAGAGCGGTTACAGTGGGCAAGCAGGCTTGTAAAGTACCTTCAAGTTTTTTTTGTATCGATATTTTTCGCGTATCTCGAAGATTCCCTGATATGTTACCGTGGCAGTGTGAGAAACTTTTGCCATCACGCTTTTGTTAGACAAACACAGCACAGAGTGGTAGGAAACAAGGGAAGAGAGAAATTTAAAAAAAAAATCCCTGCTTGGATTCAGATCGAGTAAGCTGTGTATTTAGGTGTAATAGATCGGACCACTGGGTCAGCGAGATGACCCAGAGTTGAACTTTTAAGGCCTGAACAGCTTGAGAAATGTGAATGATGCAGTGCGGGGGTTTAGTGACGCAAAAGTGTTTGTGTTTGGGAGGATCTTCATTTATGCATTCTGTTTGTGCTCAAACAAACTCAGTAAACTGATCTCTTTGTTTTCAGGACTGACCAAGCTGAATAATACAATAACACAATATAATCCTGTTTTACTTTGTTTATATGTGGCGGACCCCGCCACCTTTCTAGCTTCAAACAGTGACAGGGACCTTCTTTCCCCCTGAGTGTTGCGGAAAAATATGATTCTCCCAGGACATTCTGTCTCCATACAGCAAGTCATACTTGTCTTGTACAGTCGTTAAAGTCTGGATAAGGATAGTGACGATTGCTCTCATAGTCTCTGCAACCTAGATACTCATAGCTACAGTAGATATGTCTACAGAACAGATGTCTGATGAACCAAGCCAAGGCAAAGCTAACTGTAAACCTCGTAAGGAGGCCTTCGATCTATCTATGTTAGCAGACTAAGTGTCTCTGACCTATTTTACCTCTTAGTCCTCTGCCTACAGGGGAGAGATTCTGCATCACCCCTCTTGCTATGTTGTTAAACAGATAAGCTTGTATGGGATCACTGCCTCCTGAAGCTGTGAGATATAATTTGGACATTGGGGAAGTCTCGGGATGATTATCATGGCAACACTCAGGCATGCTGTTATTTTGCTCCTCCGTGATCATGCTTTGTAAACTGTCTCAACGTAAGCCATCGGTGTCTCTGAGTCCTCTTCATCTTTCCTGAAGGGTCAAGCGAGCCGAAATGTAACAACACTGAGAACAGTTTGTTTATTCAGCTATGGGAAAATAAAGAATTCTGAGTTCGTATTATTATCTCGTTAATATTATCAATGTTAAAATTCTGAGTTTGAATTTCCTCTCCAAACCATAGTGCTCCTTTAAAGACGTGTTTTAAGGTTTGACTGATGTGTTTTTCACCACAAAAAGTTCTATCGTTTTGCTCAGATCCTTTAAATTACATCCGATCTATCCTTCTGTATAATCATGCCAGTAGCTGTCTTCACAGAAGATTTCGACACTGCGTATGCTGATTACGAGACCAGGATTGGCCCCCCGAACTAGTCACGATGTGATGTCACGAGTCATGCTCCTAGGCCCGCCCCTTGAAGTCAGATCCTCAATGAGCATGGAGAAACTTTTCGCCAAAACTGAATGTAAAAACATCCTTCTTGTGTCAAACTCTGCACATGAATCATTTAGAGCATGGTGCTTAAAGATTCAAGAGGAAAATGTCATATTTTTGAGTGGGACTTTAGGCCACATTAATACAGCCCTGCCACAACTATCTCGATCTTTTTCACATTTTGATGCACACAGATGTATCTGCAGTGTGATATAGTGTACGCTGTCACGGAGGTGGGAGTCGGCTGGTCGCTGTGTCACTATGACAAAACATGACAGATGTGTTTAGGCAGCGGAGTGCCGGACCTGCCACACAGCATTAGGCTCACACAGTCAGAGAGGAGAGCGCCGGGTATTCCCACACAGGGAGTCCAATCATGGACATAATAATGGTTTGTCCACAGTGAGGATCGGATGCCTGAGCCAGCCTGAGAGACTGCTGCAGAGCAGGAGAGCTGTAAGTCAAATCTTCCAGGATATCAGGGATTCACTTGGTGGGGTCTGTTGACGTGGAAAATGTCGAGGAAGGCTCCGGCTTAATGGGCCTGCAGCTGAATTTCAATAGCAGAATTTGGAGGACTTAACACAAATTACTGACACGAGTTAACATAAAGTGATCAAAGACAATCTCATTATTTTCCCATCATTCACCGGGACTTTTTTTCCCCAAAAATCCTGATTAATCATTTATTCATCATAAGGAGGGCCGCGCTCACAAGGTTCTGGGGCTGGAGGGACTGACAGGTTTGACAGGTATCCTCACGCAGCTTTTCATGTTCATTTTCTGAGCCCGTCTGGAAACCAATCAGCGAAACTACAAGGCAGCCCATTGTCGATAAAAATCTAAGCTGATGACAGATCCCTCTTGAAAAATTCAGCGCGCCTGATGAATTATGGAATGGCATAATTGAAGCTTTGGAAGACCTTTTTTTCTTCCCATAGAGACTCGTGGTCAAATGAGTCAGGAGATATCCCACCCACTCCATAAAAGAGATGACTTGAAAAACATAATGAACATAGCCTTTTTGTCCCTATTATCAACTCACCTGTGGTCAATTTTTACTGTACGGAACAATGACAATTACCCCGGATACCCCTGACGGCAACTTCGGCTCCGTTTAATGCCCAAAAAAAAAGCTCAACGCCATGACTTTGTGAGCGACCTTGGGAAAATGGGGGTTTTGATGAGCATAAAATTAAGTGCCAGATTCATTACATCATAAGCACACGTACATAAAATGAGTAGCGGGAAACCTTTGCTCCGGACCACGAGGAATACTTATATGATTACCCAGGGCTTCATTACAATGTGGAAGTTAATCCCTGGCAAATACTGAACTTCTAGTCGGCACACGTGAGAAAAAAAAATGACACTTTGGATGTATTTGTTTGTGTGTTTGCACATTCGGCTCCTCCGCAATTAGCCTTAACGACGCCTAAATAAAACTTGGTGAGTGTTAATGTGTTCAGCTGAAATCAGACTTCAAGTACTATAGCAACTCGTTGGCCGTTTAATTATGTCACTTTGGCAGAATATGATAAACACATAAATAAATAAGTCGCTGCTGAATGTGAAATGAGCACATGCTGCTACACTACGCATCGTAAAACCACAGAAATCTGACAGAAAATCCATAACAAACATGAAGGCAGAGCAGATTCCACCCTAGTTCACTTTGGCACACGGATATTCTCTCTTTTTTCGTCTGTGTTTCCTCTGGTTTCATATCTTCTCCAACAGAGGCGGGTTAACCAGCTGAGATGAAAAAGTGTCTGTGAAAGGCAGGCTCGGGTCTTTGTTAGTGAGTGATACGCCACTCTGCAGTGTTGTTTTAGTGCCCGGGCTGCACTCTATAAGTCTTTCTATAGTCTGGTCTCATCTCTGAAGGATAGTGGACACATAAGGCCCGGGGGAGCACGTGTGAAGTGCAGCTGCTGTCAACACGACTGTGGTCACAGCAGAGGTCAGCGGCATCGGACCCTCCGGCTAAAGAACAGGTCCCTACATTTAATACCACGAACAGAGGTCTCTGTGTCGTTCTCACTTACATACACACACTCGTTCATTTCCATCCCACTTTCCCCTGATAACCCCGCCATGCAAGACGATACACACAATAGCTTACACAGATGGTGACTCCCTCTTTATCTGTGACACATGGACAAATTCACAGCACACACAAACGTGCACACACAGCGCAGAGGGCAGAAGATTCTGTCGTCTCGTAAACTTCTGCATGCGATAAAACTCAACAAAGTGCTAATTAGTGAAACAGTGACACCCGAAGGACCCTCGTGTTTTTTCCTGAATGACCATTCTCCACTTCACCAGCACTTACTCAGACAGAGTAGTCCTTTCACGGTGGAACAACAGCAAGCTATCATAAACAAAAGCAATATCAGCATAAGTGCCTGCATGAGCAATATAAGTGCCTGCAAATATGACACAGTATGTCACAAGCCCGCCCACTGCTCCCATGGAGTCATGTGGCTGTCGCCATGGCAATCGAGTTGCCTGATGAAAGTTGTCCACAAATGAGATGCCTACGTCACCGTAATCGGTCAGACAGCGGTGCATCTACCCACTAATTTGTCAGCTGTAGGCTTTAGAATCTGCACATTTCCTTTCTTGTTTTCCCCCCCGCGCTACACGTACAAGAGATCCTAATGAGAGTGCACATGTTCGGCTCCAGAACGAGAGTGGTTTTGACTTTATACCTTAAGCTAGGACTGAATTCAACACTTCATGTTGCGGTGAGGGTGTGACATTTCCCGAGCAACGGGCATATTCGCACACCTTTCACAGGCCTCTGCTGTGGGGCAGAGACTAAAAATAATCGGAGGATGTTGCGGTGAAGCTGCTTCACAATAAAACCTCTCCTGAGCCCCGGTCTTTTATTGCTCCCTAATTGGCTACAGGACCTTCTCACCTGCTTTATTGGATGTTTTGACAACGTGGCAGACAAAGTACTGGCAGCAACCTTGCAGGGTTTTTCCTTTTTACGATCGAGGGCAACAAAAAGCTTGGCACATTTCGTCAAGTGGTCAGGCAAATCAGGGTGAAAACTGTGTGTCTCGATGCTAATGTTTTTTCAGTACCTTGTGAGAACTTATGATGTTGTCCGTTTCATTTATGTACGAGGTCACAGCGAAGGATCTGCTCCCCCCCCCCACGACATGGGATCTCAAAATACGTTAGACATATTGCTCAAATGACGCAGCAGTCTAAGTGGGCTCTTATTGATCGTGGAGGTAAATGGAGTTCATGAAAGTCAAAAGGCAGATTTAAGTAGATGAGTCATGGGACAGGAATATATTCCTCTTGAATTTTTTCCGGAAATATCTGACAGTACTGCTATTCAAGCTACATGCCCTGTCTCTGGCACTGTTTGTTGTTGGTTCACATGCACTGTGCGGGCCAAATTCCTCGGCTGTCAAGGATAGCACTGCTTATCCTTTAAAGCTCTGATTGGACGCTTCCGTATGATTTGAAAAAGGAGCAGCACGTACAAGGTGACTGCTAATTTCTCACTCAGAGTTCACATGAGATCACTCCTCATTCCGTCGTCAGTCTAAACTAGTTTTTTCCTGCAGCGGAAGAAGGATAAAAGGGGCAACATAGCGAGTTTTTTCATTAGATGGCTTTGACTGGCACTCGAGGTTTGTATATTAGTGACACACTTGCACGCCAGCATGCATGTGCGGGAGCATAGGGCTAATGGAGAAACCTGCCTGAAGGTGTGGCTCTCCGCCCTCCGGCTGTACTGTGCTTCCGAGCAATATGGCCCCGAGTAGCAGGAGAATTAAAAACAAGCCCTGTCAATTTTCATTATTAGGCATCAGGTGCTGTGCCAGGTCCAGCCGTCATGCTCGGCTGCTCTCCACCACCCTCGGAGCCTTTTAACCCTAATTGACAGTCTTAAGTCCACTATCCCGGTGCTGCCAAGGAGACAGACACAGGGGGCGGGTGCTGGGGGGGGGGGGGACTGAGGGAGAGGAAAATAGAGATACCATGGATACAGTAGAAAAAAACAGTGAGAATGTTTTGTGTGTAAGCCCATGAAATTTGAGCCTTCCTCATAACCAATGTGTTCCAGTGTGTTTTTTTCTTAAAGTGAACCAACAAACTGCAAGGCAACTAAAGTCATTTCTGAGTTCAGCCTGTGTACGATATAGATTTAGCGGAAAAAACGGGGCGCCATTTCCAAAGAAGACGATTTCTTAGTTTTGATTTGACTGGGACAATGCGACCCACTCCATTGTCTCTGACTCCCGAGGAGGTGAACGCATTTGGCCGCTAAACACCGATGCACATTTACCACCGAGCACGTTGACTCATAAGCTGCGTAACCGCCCCCGCCGCTCCCCCTCTCCTCTCCTCTCCTTCCTCCCGCCGCTGAATGCTAAACCGAGCGAGCCATGCTAATCGGTGGGAAGAGGCGACTAAAGCTACTGCTAATCCATTCTGGAATTACGGGGGAGAACAAATTAAGAAACTTCAACTCATTAGCTGAGCTTTAATTCACCGCCCCTCCTGGAGTAATCCCTAAACTCAGCCTCTCCAGTTAATTATACCGAGGCCCTGGATGAGAGGCCCTTCATTGTGTTGCTGTTGTTGTTGTGCTGTGTTGAGTTCTAGAGGTGTGTGTTTGTGTGTGTGTGTCCGTGGGTGTGCGCGCGCCTGTTTGCCTCGCCGGGCTTTTGACTAAGAAACATCAATACCTCGGCAGTATCCAACAGTGAGAATCCCCTAATGCTAAATATTCTTCAGTTGCTAAGATAACTGCGAAGCTTTGACAATTCCAATGATATATTTATTCAAGGGTTCAGGCTGTAAGGGAGATGAAGGAGGTGTATGTGTGTGGATGCACTTTTCTATTTGTGGTGCCAGGCTTGAAAGTAAACTACATGAAAATATAAACACCTCCGATGAAAAAAAAAAAAAAAGAAGCATCGATCCCCTTTTCTTAGCGCAGGTTTTAGGGAAATTCTTTTGTCGGGGGCGCCTCTGTGCGTGTGGGGAGATGCTCGGCACCGCTGTGACGAGAGGAGGCGAAGTCAGAGAAAATCAAAAAACAGTCCCTTTCAAGAAAAAGTCACCTGCGCCAAGCTACACACTAAATGATTTACAGGCTTTGGCATTTCCTCGCTGCTCGGAGTATTGATATACACAGACGTATGATGCCGGCCCCCTTCTCGAGCGGGAGCCAAAGAGGCATGAGATTTGGCAATTCACTGAAAGTGCCGTCTATTCCTTTGGAATGTTTAAGCATCCGAGTGTAAATTAATGCGGCTTAAAAGTGGGACATCGCATGCTCGACGAGCAGCTCGCTGCATTTCTATGTAGTGCAGACAGGTGCAGAATTTTCCCCTCATTTCCCTCCTAAGTGTAACTCTCCTGCATGTATTTTTTTTTTTCTGTTATTGGACCTGTTTGCAATGCTTCATGTTCTCCCTATAACTCTCAGCTTTGTGCACAGAAGTGGAAATCAATAGTAACCACATTTGATAAACGGCGTGGCCACATCAACAAAGGTGCCTAACAAGGGCACCTTTGTGCTTACTGAACATACTGGAACTCAATGTGCTGTGACTAAAAAAAATAATAAATATGTAGCTAAATGAGTCAGTCCTCTCAGAAAAGGCATGTTATAAAACGGATTTAGCTCTCGTGTCCGCGAGAGTGTTGAACTCATTTTCAATCTACAGCCGCACAAATATTCCAGCCCGTTTAGACACCGGGTACTTTGTAAATTGACAGTAGTTGCCGTGGCCACCGGTACCTTTCAGAGAGGATTTCAATGGCTTTCCGAGCCGTGCGAATGGATTCACATTTGAACTTTGTCATTACATGGGTGATAAGCCACCCATAAGAGAGGCTTTTGTAATTTCAAATATGGATAAGTGGCAGTAGAGGATCAAGCAGGAGCGACGGATGGATGGAGGGATAGATGTGCAGGCCTGTGCTTTAAAACCACTTGATGCGCCACACTTATCTTGCCCAGAGACACGTGGTGATTGTCGTAATCAGACGAAGCCCTCCGGGAGCGCCTAATATGGAGGCTGTGTAATACCTTTTTCCAATTTGCTTTTGTTTACGCTCCGTTCGCACAAGTGGCCTGACCATTTGCAATCACCGCCTCAATAATTAACCCCAAGTATTGTGGACCAAGAGATAGGACGGATGCGCTCGTCGCCCCTCCCTCCCACACCCCGCTGCGAGCACATTGATTTGCGGGGCGACGGGAGGTTAGTGCGGGGGCCGCTTGTTATGGATCTCCCATCAGGCTAATGAGGCGCGGCGTGACAGTTTTGGTGATTGGGTGAACAGGGGACGCTCCTCGTGGCTGTTCTGTCACTGAGTAGTACGTACTGATGCCAATCCCCCCCTCAGTGCAGCGCTGTTGTCCTGCTAAGGGCCTTATTAAAAACAGGGGGGGTCAACATTTACAACCGCTCTGATGTGCATTTGAATGTTCCGTGTTCCAGTAAAACAAGCACAGAGTATGACGTTTGTGGACATCAATTATACGATCAGACCGAAAAACAGAGGCGCCGTACCCGGAGATAAGGCTGACAAGTTTGTGCGTCTGTGGTGCGTGTGTGTGTGTGTGTATGTGTGTGGTCGCATGAAAGGAAACACACATTGTCAGATTCAATTAGAAACTGCCTTTTCAAGAAACTACAGGCAAAAAGTCAGAAAGAAAAGAGCTGAAAGGAAACAGAATAGGAAGCCTTGATCCTTTCTACTGTTTTTAATGAGTTTTTCTGCACATTAAAAATAAGCTTTTGTTCTGTTTGGCACAGCATTGTTCCGCGCTGTGATAATGTCCATTGTGTGGCGGATCTCAAGGTATAATAAATGCTACTGAATGCCCACAGACGAACGAAAAAAACAAAACAAAACAAAGGCATTTCAACATGATGGCATTGTCACAACACTTGAACCCTTCACACCCTGAACTCGCTTTCACACACACTCACGCACGCGGGTGGGCATGCTCACTCCTCTGCACCAGATTCCATCTCCCCCCTAAAGGCTCAATATGACGCCAGATCAGATCTCGTCTTAGGCAACGCGACACCTCATCCGCACTTGCGCCGGCAGCCAGAGTGAGAAAAAAAAAAAACTGTCGTTAATACCTGAACCTAATTAGCTCTGAAATCTGAGGTTAATTAAACAAAAGGAGGTTAAATTAAGTGACTGGGATTTAAGTGGCGACACGCCGGATTAAAAACGCCCCCGTCTTTCTCTGAATCGCTCATCCTTGCTATCCCAAAATCCTCTTTCTCGCCTCATCCTCATGTATTTTTAAGATGTTTGGACTCCGTACTGTAGTCCGCCACCAAAGGGGTGTTTTGAGGACACTCTGCCTTTTTCATGCCGCGGAATAACATCAACCAGATGGGCCTGAGAACAGCATGTCGCTCTCATAAAGGCCAACATAAAGGCTAGTAATTATTGTCCTCATTCCTCCACGGTGTATCTGTTTGCACCTCTCTAATGGATGGCAAGACACCGATCGGAATTAGAAAACCTGTCACATACTGCGTCTAATAGGCTAACAGTGAGGGGAAATTACCATCAGGTTCCTCACATATAGACAGAGGGCAGCCTCAGAAGGCATCAGAGTGCTCTAATGAATGCTTAATTGACATATCAACTAATGGTCATCATAAAGCCTCCTGAGTGGGCTCTCGACTCAGTACAATGAAAGCTTTTGTCTCGCCATAATCAACTTTGATCTGCAATAATGCGCTGTCAGCAAACTCTGAGGTAATGGATTTTTCTTTTCATTTTTTTTTTAAAGGGGAGACACTACAGGTGAAGACATCATTTGTTTCACGCACTGAACGGATCGCACCATTTGCTAGTTGAACAGAAAATACATTTAAAACATTGAATAGTATTGTAAGTAATCGATTGGGCTACATGGTGGTATCTAAAAGTAAGATGTTTTACCTTGTTCTCTTTAAAGACTGTTTTTCTCTCAAGTTTGTTGTGGCCTCATACTGTAAACCAGTCATTTCCACTTGAGTAACACTTACATACATCAAACGTCCCTATTTTATTCTGAAATTCTGAAGTTTTAACAGACGGGTTTGGTCATAGATCATTCGTAGCCTGATTTACATTGATGGCATTTTATTCTTTAACAAAATGGCAAAACTGTATTTTAAAAAAAAGATCTTGGCTTCATCCAGTGCTTGAATTTGTCTGTTTCTTGAAATGTATTCAAATAAGCGCTTGTTTAATTAAATAATAGCTCTTTTGCATATATTGCAAACATGAGGATCAGAATATCACCCAGAAAATTGCAAACTGTAGTTGCCTTCAGCTAGTTAGCTCAGTTAGCTGTACAGCTGCGCACTATTCAGCCTGTGGCTAGCTGGTCAGCATGGTAACTTCAGCAGATATCTCTGATGTTTTATCAAAAATCATATTTCTTCGCATTCTGTTCACAATTTTGGTTAATATTTGAACTTTTTTGAACTAAAATTGAGTGTTCCTCAAAACTGAGTTTGCAACCCGTAAAGACAAAAAAGGGAAATATAAGTTGACTGTGACTCTGGTTTGGTGTGCAGCATTCTATCTCCTGTTGCACTGCATGAGGTTAACATATTTGTTTACTCATTTGCAGGGTACATTTGCCCAATCAGCACACTCAGGGTTGCAAATAACAAAAACAGAAAGTCTCCTCACTCCCACTCATGCGGTCTCTTCATCCCACCTCACCGGACTGTAGAGCTGCATGGAGTGGTTTGTTGAGTACAAGAACAAATGAGATACACACACACACACACACACACACACACACACACACACACACACACACACACACACACAACCATTCTGAATAATGCTATTTTTAAAAGAGTTACAAAAGCTGTCGGAATGAAAACGAAACCTTAACTGGGGGGTCTAAATTGCAGGATAAATATTTTGCCTATGCAGGCGCCTCTTTGCTTCTGCCAAGGCCACCAAGAAAGGAAAAAAGCCTGCCGCATTTTGTTTGAAAGCTCTGCCTCTCTGCGAATGACCTTTTCGTGGGTGGAGAGAGAGAGAGAGAGAGAAAAAAAAAAAAGCGGATTGGCCATTCAGTCTATTTCATTTTTTTAAGGGACATAGGTGACATGATGATAGCCCAGCCACCGCCAGCACTTGAAAGCCCACTACTCTTATTGCTGCCCCCTGCGCTTGCTGCACAGGTCTGTCTGCACTCAGGCTTTCAGCGGTGGTTGCTCTCCGTCTGCAGCTAATGGCGTTCACTGGGCTCGTGGGGAGGAGGGGGGGAAAACCCAGCTCTCGATGATGGACCCTAGGTATCTTAAGCTCATCAGTAATACCTCTCACTGCTGTAAACAACCTAAAAAAAAAAAAAAAAAAACAGCAATATGAAGACAAAAAAGAAAAAATCCTCCGTCCTCGAAGTTAAGGTTTCTTCCACTAATGGGCCCTCGCACAACCTGTTGCCTGGCGAATTTTTTTTTATTCCAGCTCGAGTCAAAAAGGATGAAGAGCAACTTTTTGAGACGCTATTATGTTTTCACATGCAAGGGGGGAATGTGTTGCCGGTGGGCTATTTGCTAATGCTATAACCATGTTGCCAGACTGAGGGAAGTGAACACGCCGCTGAGAACGGCAACAAAGACGCGGCTGCCGGATGTAGCCCTATAATCACTGGATTCTCGTGTAGCTGGAGCCCTTAGTTTAACCACCGTTCTCTCCATACCTTCTATTCGAGTTCTATTATTATCGGATAGAAAGCGGCGCGTCTCAGGGCCTTTATTCAGGAGTCTGTGGCCGACTCTGCTGGAGTGCCTCCACACGGCATGTGGGTACAAAAATACAACCCTGTTGAACCTCTCTGAGTCTGCCCCCCCCCCATCCCCCCTCTCCGACAGGATGAAAGAAATGGCCTGAGGGGGGTCATTTGTATCTGCTGCCCCTGTTCCTTGTCTTAGTTGTCCAGCCTGTAGGCCATCTAGTCACATGGAACCAGGTGTCAAAAGGAGTAATGGAACAGATCGATGTCAAAGGATGCTCCAGCGATGGGGGAGCTTCCTTTCTCCCACGTTTTTTTTGCTCTTTTTCGCTGGTTTAAAACAAACCACTAGGGAAAGGGTTGGATATGCGATCCGGCAGTGTCGAGGCGTCCTAGAGGGTCAGCGGGGTGGAGTCGCAAACATTATTTTCTTGCCTTAACACGAGACGTCTCGTGCCCACCGGACAGAGCATACATCAGGCGAATGAAGGTTTGGCTGTGGCTATTTTTTGGGGTCGATTTGCAGCCATGGCCTTCTTCAAGCACAGGGTGTTACTGTAGTAGATCGTTATTTAGAGCTCTGCTGCAGTGGAAAGAAAATCCTTGTGGCTAACGCCTTTGAGGCAAAATTATTTCATTTGTCCATTTAGTATAACATCAATATCATGAAATATATATCGTATATATAACATCGTAGAAGGTTTAAAGGAAGGTGAAATTGCTGAGGCCTGAAAAAAATCATTGGCTGCTGGTTAAATCCCAGCATACATAGTAGCCGGCTCAACTATAAGAAAGAGATGAACCTTTTACGGGGTGTTGTCATCATCCATTTCCTCAAAACCACCGAGAAAATGTCCAAACTACTGTACTCCTGCTGACTGATCAAATAGACCAAAGCCTTTGGAAGAGATTACCAGAGTAATCATCAGAATGTGGTTCCTCCAGGAATCAGCTATGAGAATGAATGGATTACATGAAAGTAATTCCAAGCTCAATATCAGACGCTATCCCAAAGCCAAGAAAACAGATTCTGATCTCATACTGTTGCTGTGTCCTCGGGCTCTCTGCTGCCGTCTAAGTACCTTTGAGACTCTCCGGCGCATAAACCACCTTTCGGTTTATAGCGCTGTCAAGGTCACAAGTTCACGTGGGTATTTTGCACGTCTCCTTCCACACACCCGGCCCAACGTTTCTGTGAATATTTTGTGCGATTTTTTTTTTTTTTTGCAACGGCCCCCAAAGCCTTTCTCACATCACAGAAAAAAACACATGCATTTCCATACATGTTAAGGAAGCCATAAACACGCAGATAAAAGAAGAAGAAGCAACAAGAAGAAATTCCCTCTCACAGTAATGATATGGGTTCGCATCTGTCGCTCTCTGCCCCGTGGCAAGACCCCATCTCCTGGGAGAGAAGGTAACAGGCGGCTAATCAGCTTCCCCTGACATCTTCATCACCGACAGCCACACGCAAACACACATGACCGCTCAGCCGCGCACACACACACACACACACACGCGTGCCCTGAACAAACACAAAGACTTGCAAACACGGCGCAGACAGATAAAAAGGATTAGGGTCTGACAGGCCAGCAGACGACGGGACGGAGGAAGGACACGCCGCGAGTGTGTACGTGTTGGTGAACTCCAGCTCCCTCTCTATCCGTCTATCTGTGCGCGCTAGATTATGTCTGTCTCTCTTACCTTGCGCACACACAGTCTCATCTCCCCCTGCTAAAAAAACAAAAAAAAAACACGCAGCCTCTTCCTCCTCCCCCTCCTCCTCTGCCTCGATCACTCCTCTGTGATTAACAGACGAGTAAAATTGCTTATTGACTCGAGGGGAGGTTATCTGTAACATCAATGTCTAATTCCCCCTCGGGCGTCATCATGCAACAGCTTTGTGACAGGTTTATGCTTCAGCCAATGCACAGGTTTGGGCAACAAAAGAAAAAGCTTTTTTGTATTTATTTTTTCCTACCCGCGCGCCTGATTAAATTATTCCCTGCTTTGCATACTGTACATGCACAGTGTGCCGCACACAATGGCGTGGCGAGGAAAAAAAGGCGCGTGCGTTTTGACGACAGCCAACGCAGCGGAGTGCATTGAACGCTTCGGTTTTTGGGCATTCAGGGCGATGCACGTATCGGAGTACAATGAGCTGAGAATTCGAACAATAACGCAATAGCGCGTCTCCTTCAAAGCAAAAACAGTGCAACGGTACGTGTCAGTCATCATCATGTAACAAAACAGCTGAGTTTGTTGTAAGGCTCGGAGCTCGGCAGTTCATCTTCAGCGCAAGACAGGTTTTCTGACAGAGACTATTAGGCCCGGCTCCTCGCGGTGATCACAGGAGGTTTACAGAATGCTGCGTAGCCTCGTGTCCTGATGACCCCCCGATGATTGTGCTTAGTGTGCGTTTGATACAGCCACGCTAAATTATCCCACGTCTACTATCTCATCGATCAAAGCGTGAGCAGCAAAGAGAGAACAGCAGGACTCACACTGACGTCCCCTCTCGTCTGTTTTTTAAAGAAGAGCAAGAAAGTTTCTGGCATTGTGTGATGTTCTAATTGGGGTTTGTCAGAGGTTTCATATGACATATGTCAAATGTTGATAGCTCTCACCCTGTATGATAATTTAAGGTAACACAAAGAAGGCAAAGTTCTGCTAATGATGTTTAGTTTGGCTAACATCTGTTACTCCTGTTGCCACACGGCTAGCATAATTGACATTACCGCCGATGCGAACGCTATATATATAGACTCGATGTCAAAAGCCGTTAAGACTTTGACACTTCTGTTTAGTGGCCTCACAGTAACTACATCAGTTACTGTTTGACAGTCACAGTTTGAACAAACTCTTATCGGAATTAATGCTAGAAAGGTGCTTCTTTAAAGCTGTAACGCCAGATACAAGACGTAACACACTGGTAAATGTGGCAAAACATGACCAGATCATGTAAAACTACATTTGTTGTTTTTTCCAATCAAATTAAGGAGAGAGAGGAGATAAGTACCGAGGCTCATGTTTATAATCCACCCTCTGCATAAAAAGGATGAAACTGATGAAATGCGGCTGTTTTTATTTCCCAGACTCATTCATACTCTGAGTATTGCCCTCTCTGCCCCGTCAAATAGCCCTTTTGTACCCTTTGTGAATATTTTATAAAAGAGGACTCTTCTGTCAAGAGACAAGTGTCTGCTCTTCTTGGTACTATTATTTCTCCTTTCTGTGAATATATCCCTCAACCAGCACCAAACAAGCATTCTGCAAAAATAAAAAAAAGAAAGAGAGCATTTGACATATACAGTGACCACTGTTATAAACCCTTTCGGAAACAAGTTAACTACTTCACTGGGTAACGTCCCGCCGATGCCCTTGAATTATTGGCTGGCAAAAAAAAAAAAAACTGCCCACCTGCTGCCAACTTGGGGGAGATCACCATTAGCCTGACATTAGCCCTGTCTCTGCACCCTAATCCCAGGGCAGAGGGCAAACACCTCTTGGATGCTTTTGCTGGGAGCAGCTGCAGAAATGACAGCTAATGCTGGGAGGAAGAGGGAAAGACGCAAGGTTAAAAAAAAACTTTCTCCGTCTTTCTCCCTCCACTCTCTATCTCCACTAACTCTGGCTGCCTATTGCTCACCTCTCACCTCCCCCGCACTCCGCTGCAGGTAGACTCGCTCTCTCGGCCTCCCCCTCCCTCTCTCTAACTGTCTACTTCATTACTGTCTACTTCATTACTCATGCATAAGAAAATATGCGTACACACACACACACACACACACACACACACACACACACACACACACACAAAGTTGAACCCTGACAGCCACTGGGCTAAACCTAGCATTTACCTCAGCAGCTGGGTTCACCACCAGCAACAATTACAACCATTAGCATGCTTAATTAACGGATTCACTGGCAGCTCATGCAGGCTGAACATGTTTCCCCCCCCCCACCCGCCCAAACCACCAGGCCTCCAGAGATCCAACTCCCACACAGGAGGTGGTGAAATTGTGGGAAGGCTGCGAGAATATTGCCGTCCCGCTTGGCCTCATAGGCGACAGACAGCATAATGACTTCTTTTTGTTCTTTTTTTTCAAATATTTTTCCAAATATTTTTCCTTGGCTCCCACTGACCTAAAGCGCCGTTTGATGCAGATAGTCGCAGCGGTGTCTTTTGACTCGATGCGCACATCCAGAAACAGTGAGCATGTACACAAGAGTCGCATGAATAAAAAGATCCAAGCGGCGCTCCTCCTCATTGTGGCTCGCTGGGTGAGAGACACCGGCAGCGGTGCCAGCTCTGGCACATGTCCGAAAAAACACTCGAATGCTGCCCGGTGGTACCAATAAAGACCCACTCTCTGAAGAGCGCAATCCACCTCATGTTGAGAGAAAAGCATTTCTCATAGTTGCATGGGGATGTACACTTTATCTAATGTCGACAGTAAGCAACGGTAATTGTTTGGTTACCTCTTGCGGACTCCTCTCTTGTTGCTAAACACCTTTTGGCGAAGTCACACTGACTCCCACGCCAGTGCTATGTGGAGAAAGAGGGAACCAAGACACTGACTGCAGGAAAAAGATTTCTTAAAGAGCAGCTCTTGACCACTCGTTGCAACATTTTTGTTTGCCGGTAGAATGTGGCAAACCTCGCTCCTGCTGGACTTCTGCAGCAATCAGCGCACTCTTTACACAGAGACAACACTGCAGGTACATGGCAATCTACCGTGGTAACAATATCATCACAAACATTCTCATTTTATTTCTTTTTTCATAGACAGTAAAGATCAGACATTACATACAGGACGTATCGGGCATAGTCCAGAGGATGCTTGCAATGTTGCTCCACTGAAGGTTAAACAACCTGCATTAGACAGAAAGGGTTACCACTAAACTTACATGATACATATCTATGAGATTTAGTAGTAGATTTAGATGTAGTAGAACCAATGCCAGGTTTGCAGATATCCGTCTTGCACTCAGCTGTAACGCCTACGCGGTACAGGTAATGTACTTTTTATCGAGACAAGGACCATTTGAGTAAAATAACGGTCACAATTGTGATCAAGGACAATCTTCACTGGGTAGCTGACTAATCGTGCAGGTTCATAAAAGAAAAAAAAAAAAAACTGTCCTGTAAATAATCCTTTTTACTCATGAGATCAAAATCGATCTGATGCTCAATCTAAGGCTGTTCTTTGAATAGTTTTCTAATTAATAATAAATACCAGCTTCGTGTAAGTTCGGCCCACTTCCCCTTTAAGCCGCACCCATTCTGAGTATATAGACAGATAATTACCCCTGTTCGCACTCAGGGTGGGAAGTTTAAATGCTGGGATAATGTAATGCTGCTGTGTTGCAGATTGCAGGTATATCAGGTATCCGTATGGATTCTGACACACTATTTTGATTTCTTCACTAACTGGTGGAGTAGTGACTGAAATGTTATTGGACAAGGAAAACCTGGAGGGTGTTTGGGCCATGTTCGGGGTTAGAACTACATGTTCTGGCAACACATAAGCTAACATTAGCATTCAACCTAGCTAACATTACTGTTTACATCCAGCATATTTCTCATCCAGCCTTAAATACGTGCTTAAATAAGATATGCGCTGATGTTTTAGAACTAATTTATGCCTTTCCTATTGTATCATGTGATAAAACACTAATGGCTGCTAGGAAGTGGTTGCATTCTAACTTTAGCTGTTGTCTGAAGGAAGCTAATGGGTCAGTTTGTTGTTTTGCCTTGAAATATGGCCCTGACGTCGCTACGTTTTTTTTTTCTCACTTTCCCACTGTCTTTTCAAAAGCTGATCAATCAGGAAGCAGTAAAATGAGAACAATTCTGGAACACAGCTACACCACAGTTGAGCTTCCCACTATGAGTGTGACGTCGGAGGACAATGGCCGCCATGTGGATACGGTCAGTTTACTTGGCTGAACGGCGACAAATAGCGTTGGACTTCGCTCTCGGTAGGTGATGTTATCCAAACTTGAACAGGAAAGTAACACAAAAAGTGTGAAGTTCAGAGGGAAAAAAAAAAAGAAAGAAAGGTGTCATGGCTGGACAATCCTCAGTAAAGTACTTGGGGATGAGGATATAACTTTATACAACAATAATGTAACGCTACAATGATGCTGGAGGAAGGGAAAACCCAATTAGATGTGGGCACTGGTGCAAAGTCCTCCGGAGAGACCGAGCGGCTCTGTTAAGAAATGTATCACAGGGCTCAGCTTATTAAGATGTCATCTGTGCAAGCTCCGCAGGTTCAGGGTAAATACCCTCATGGCATATTCTTCTGCGGGCACGTCGATCCACCCTGTCGCCAGTTTTGCAGTCGATGGCTCTTTAGCGGCTGTCATTGGCTGCCGAGAATGCTTCATAAACATCTTGTGCTTTTTCACCTAATTAGGCTGGAGGGATTTCACTAAAAGTACTGAGGAAGTTACGGCACACACCGGCACCAAGACACTACCCCCGGTGCTCTTTTCACTCTCCTGCACCGTTAGCTCTCAGACTTCACAGTGTCACGTCCTCGTCAGAAACACTTGCGTGCACTGTAACATTTCAAAGTTGCAGTAACTGTTTGCGGTTAGGAGGCTGTCGGGGCCGATTCTCTGAAAAGTTGTGTCTTTTACAAAAAAAAATCTTTCATCAGTGCAATGAATAGGCCACAGATAGTGAGATTTATCTGTGCACAATACATACAAATATTCCCAGACTTAATGTGCAATATACATTTTGTATCTTGAGCATTATCTACTAAAAGGCAACAACAATTTACATTCTAATTAGAGCGCTGGCAGAGAAAATACCAGCGAGCCTAATGCAGTTATAACATTTGTTGACTGACTGGACCGACTATGCATGCAGATACACATGCTGTATATTTATGAGCATGCATCCCGCACACATTGTGTAGACATGTGTGAACGAGACATCTCGGTAACCGGACCAGCTGACCTGAGACTTGCAGAGCTGCCGGTGACTCCAGGGAAAAGGATAATAGAATTTCTCCAGCCGACTTCCTGTTAATTACAGCAGACCTTGGCTCTGAATAAATATTTATTCAAAGGCTACAGCAATCTGCATGCATATTGCGTTACACCAAGCCCCGGCCAGCCAGAACAATGGCTGGATATGCCACGAGTAAACAGCATCAGTAAAAAAAACAAAAACCAAAAAAAAAAAAACGACAAGAGTAATAACAGTTTTGTATAAGGAGATGTGTGGGTAGAGCATTACATCGCTTTTAATTATTACCAAGCCACACATGCTGAAAACAGATGCAATGACACTTCTGTGAGGTACTACATATAGCGCTGTACCTCTCGAGGTTGATGAAGGTTCTCTGGAGCATAGATGTGATATAATGGCGGTGATAAGCACACATTTCTGACCAAAATGGACAAGGAAAGTTTATTTCAAAGTCTGGAGTTACTTGATAATCAGCACTCGGCTTTGTGACAGGGTTGGACGACACCGAACCCGCTGCAGCATTGTGTGAGAAATAGCGAGTGTCAGTAGGTAAATGCGTTTTCTAGCAAATTGTAGCATGAAAGTAAAAACTTTACTAGTTATACAGCTAGCGATTTAAGCGACCATTATTTCAGAATCAGCTGCAGGATCTGCAGCAACATATTGCACTATATAGATGTTTCCACTAACAATGACTGATTGTCAATGATCAATGACAACGTTGTATTTATATGGATCATTCTCTATGCATGTTTGCCTAAGTTCTTAATTTGTTATTCGCCCGTGCGCCTCACACAGAGCAAATAAGGAATCACAGTGCGAGCTCACTGTTGAGTTGCACAAGTTTTCTTTGACAGATGGAAATTCGAATCTATACTTTGCCTAGTTAGCTGGCAGTACTACCAAACAGTTGGCGGGGAAATATTGAAGGGCTATAGAGAAGGAAAGACAGGATCCAACACCACACTGAAGTGACTGTGAGGAGGAAAACAGAACGACCTGAGGATCTGCTCCGAAACCGCCTCATCTCTGCATCCACACGGGCGGGCTTGAGATGTACATGTACGACGACAAACATGAATATGAACGGAACGCTCATGCACTCACACGCTCACACACACACATAGATACATTCCCCTCTGCTCTGTGGGCCAGGCAACAGCTGTGTTTGGTGCAAGTGGAAGAGCAGCTAATGAACCAAACAGAACGCTTGACAATTCACATCTGCTGACACTCTCCAGCTGCTGCCAGCAGGCTGGCCTTCGCAAGCCTTCCTAGACCAAGACCTAACGCCAGGGTAAACACCTGGGTAAGACACCACACACACACATATACACACACACACACACACACACACACACACACACACACACCCTCTCATGCAAATACATACAAACCTTAAACCCTGCACACAAACTTGCACCAGTTCCAGAAAATCATCCTCCGACTATGATTTCTGCCATAACAAAAAAGAAAGAAAAAAACCCTGAGCTTGCTTTAGCTTTTAACTCAACTTGCAGGCGTGAATCCATCTGACCTTAGCTAACATTAAATGCAGCCATGAAAGTCACAAACGAGCAGTGTGACACCTACTGTCTGTAGATGGATAAATTACTCCATACATTTCGTCACATGCAGTGTTACCTCGTTATACCTCGGAGCATAACACCCTGTAGCAACATGGTGTCAGCGCCATTATCTCTGATGGCGTGCTGCACTGTCTGTGCCTCAGTATGCAAAGGCTTTATTTATAGCCAGGTCTGGAGAGAAGGAAGCCTTGCTGTCATCGCAGGAGACAGGTCAGTGGACCTCCTCCTCCGCAAGGCCTCATCACAGGACAAAGTGGACAGCCCCTGATGTCTGCTTCATGCGGACTTTAAAGATATTTTCATAACTCATCGCTAGCGACAGTGATGGCTCTACTCACAGCACAGCAACAGGCTGTCCCCGAAAAAAATAACAGATGACGCAACTGCAGTGCCGGCTAGACTACAGCACTCGGCCCACACACATGTTGCAGATGGAGTTGACGCTCCATCTGCCGCGCTAACGCCGAGACGTGATGCATGCATTGGCGGGGCACTCTGCGGCGAATGGGAAAAGCAGTCGCGGTGTGAGGACGCTCACATTTTAAGTGTTCTCCTGGGTGTTTGTGGCTGCCCTACTCTGTGGCCCCATTTAGTAAGAAGGAGCTCACTTGTTCGGAGCAACATATACATCCAGCTTACACACAGATCGGTCCCGCTGTCGCCATGCCTCGTTTCATGGTGCCCGTTTCCTAAGCAGGCACTCGCTCACACATACCTACACAAAGATATGTTCTCACAGAACACCCTTTTGTCATCCCATCCCTTTTCCCATCCACTATCTCCAATTTGCCCATGATCTTAATGCGGTGAAAAATGGCTTCAGTCTTTTTCTGATTGCATTAGATAACAATTTTGTCAAGGCTCCTCTGGCAGCCGGCGAGGAGCAGTCCCATCAGCAGCTGTGGCTAATTAGCCACTATCGCTAGCTCTTTTGGCTCACCCTCCGCTGCTTCCCTTGGCCCAGTCGCTTCTAAGTATAAATTATTGGATTGTCGAGATAAACGAGGGGCTGGCAAATAAGTGAGCGAGAGAAGGGGAGAGATGAGAGGGGGGTTCAAGGAGGAAGCACGTAGAAGAGGAAAAGGAGGGGAAAAAAAGCTGCTGGTAACTCATCCTGTTTCAGATTTTCAGAGTTTACCTGGAGCTATGGCCTTGGTCGTGAAAAGGACTTCATGAAGTGACTATTTCATTCACTTCAGTCAATTTTGCATTGACTGTGGTCGAATGAATTCAGTTCACTCCCACATCTGAATCAACAAGCTGTGACCTTTTACTAACCCCTATAGAAAAAAAAAAAAAAACCCATCCGCTCAAACCAGCACACATGATGCTTTTCTTTTTCTTGTTAGCTGCTAGATAAAAGCAAACAATTGTGTTTTCTACACACTAACTAATGTGTGAGATTGTTCGAGGGGCGCACAATCGAAAAGCCCCTCTCTTTGAATTACGCACAAATTCCCGAGACCGAGTTAACCGTTGTTGGACATAATGGCAACACATAGCGAAAAACCCAAACTCTAGAGGACCTGGACTTAATTTGCTGTGCACCAGTAAGGTGTTGATAGTTGCTGACCGTGGGAAATGGGAAAAAACGCGACTGAATTACGGCGATGAAAAGAAAAGAAAAAAAGAATGTGGCCTGATGAAAACACAAGGCAATCACAGGGAACAGAAAGTCTAGTCAAGGACAAGCGGAGAGCGATAACACATAGGACAATCTTTTATCCCCCTCTGATTAATTCCAGGTCCTCGGCGCTGTACACTGGATACAGTGTCATCAGCAACCTCTATGTTAATGGGAGTTTCAGCTGGGTTGCAGGAATCTGGCCCCGTAGAGGGCCGTTTGAGTATACAGAGATTAACCCCCTGGCCATCAAAGGCACATATCTGCTCTTTTTCATCCTTCATTCCGTGGCAGATATTGCATCTTGAACCAGAGTGGCTTATATGAAAAATCGGGGCGCTCATAATGGCAAAATCAATAAAAAGAAAAAGGAGCCACACTTATGAATCTCTGAATTGTGCGCATGCAGTTGCAGAGTCAGATTTGGGAACCCGTCTTTCTTTAATGTACTGTAAAAGGGAGTGAATCGGAACAACCTGAGCGTATCACCGAACGCAGCGGTCTCACATCGATGGTCAGGGGACAGTTCACTGAGGGCGGGGAGATAAATCCTACTTTTCCAAGATAATGGTTCTTCAGAAGATTTGCACCACAGCCACTAAAAGTACAGTTTTTTTTTAAATGCTTTGAAATCATTTCAGCAGCATGTGTTCATCAAATTGCGGGGCCCTTGAACAAATGAAGAGGCAGTTGAAGGCAGGGGGAATTAATAGCACGAGGAGGAAAACAACACTCATTTAGATTTAAATGTCATCATGTAACACTCATTTAGATTTAAATGTCATCACGTTGCATTGCAATGCCTGGCACCTGTGAGCGCATGGGACCCACAACAATTACTCATGTTTCTGAGAAGCCCAGGTTTTCAGCAGGTAGTGCTCATCACCTGATTGAATTTTTATGACACGCTCCTTAGACTCATACTTGATTCATCTCTTTTTTTCATCTTAATTCTATGAAGTATAGTCATCGCTTGAAAAATAACTCAATGAGATAGATGGCTAAGTGCAGATCTCTTTTTTTTTTTTTTTCCGAAAAAAAAAAAAAAAATGTTACTTAGGTTTTTGGAACTGTCTCTCAAAGATGCATTAGGGCATGGTGCATCATCGGTTAGCGTACCGCCTGAGCCTCACTGGCCGCATCCCAACAGAAACTTACAATGAGTCATGAAATGCAAAACTTCTAGCCCATCAATTCCACCTGGTCATGGAGTTAATGATAAATTAACTGTGGCATAAAACTTCAGGTTCGTATTAGGGCTCTCCAAGGCGTACAGCAGAAGATGTGAGCAGAGACTATATCATATCCCCATTTGGCTTAAGCCTACAGTGGATTTGATGTTATTTGGGGGGATTTCAGTGTATGTAGCTGAATGTTTTGTTTACGTTGGGGAGCATTCAAGTCCACGTTCATTAACATTTGTGATTCAGAAGAAAACCCCTAACACGAAAGAGTCGGTTTTGGGAAAGAAATGCCCTGACACACCACGTCTCACACCTAAACCAATTGGTGATTTGGTTTGTCATTGCCGCAAGCGTCCCGCCCCATGTATCACTCGCCAAACCATCATACTTGATCTTCAAGTACCAAATATGCAAATGTAGTGGTTAATTTTTTCAAGGCTAAATGATTTGCCGTATTCCCCATCTTATTGAAATCACTTGACATGGATCAAGCAATCCATTACAGCTATGCATTCAATGAGGATATACCATCCCACATAGTCGTCCACAGGTTCACTGACAGGTGTATATGTGCTAATTGAACATATGCCTAGCAGGCTTATTGGTGTCAAAAGCAGACATACCCCCCGTGGCTGTGATTCAGTAAAGGTGAGAATACAAATTTGGTTCAGCCAGCTTCCTCGTGACGCCTACACACACTGACAGTCTTTTGCCACATCTGAGCTGGAAAGTGTGCTTCCTTGTGCGTGCTAGCAGGAAGTTTTTTTTTTTCTTTGCAGGGGATGAAAGAAAGCAAACAAACAAGTTACTGGCAGCCCTCAAAGGCCGCTAACCAGTGTGTGATTTGCAATTCGTGTATTGACCTTCACGTGTCAAATAAGCATACATCAGAGAGAATAACTTTCCTCCGCTCGCACTGTGTGTGTGTGTGAGTGTGTGTGTGTGTCTGCGAGAGAAAGAGAGAATTCACGGCGTGTTATTGTTTATTTTTCTTAGGTTCCAGCTGTCATTGACTATTAAACATTTACTGAGAAAAACAGGGTCTGATGGGGAGAGCGAGGGGAGGAAATAACACTGCTTTTCTCATTTAGATGAGGAAAAGTGGATTTCTACGAGCTGTGAGTGATACAATAATCATGGGGATCGGATCATTACCGGGCTAACTTAAAATCATTACATTTTAACTTGACCTTCATCTGTGACGACATTAAAATGTATTGATTTGCGCTTCCTCGTTGGCATCTTGGAAACTCTTTCCACAAACACCCCTCATCCCTGTTCTCTCTTTCATCTCCCATCCTCTCCCACTTGAGCTACCGCCGGTCTGTCGACGCGCCAAATCCCGGACGCTCGTGAATGACAAACTGCCCCTTCAATGAAATTCTTCATAAATCACACAAATAATGGTGTGCACCCCCATGCCACACTTGACAGATAAGAGATGGATTGTGGATGCCGCAGGGGTAGCGGCAAATGACGCAGCCCATTAGGTGTAGGGTAGAGTTATTCAAATCAATAACGCTGTCTTGTAAAAAGAATCCACCTCCCTCCCTTGAGGTCCAGACCTGTCAGATAATGACACCTCTATTTGTTTACCTTGTCACTTTCTAATCACACTCTTCCCCGTCTTCAGCATGCTGTGAACCCTCGCCCGTACACTGCATCAGGCGCTAGAAGTGACTGCAAGTGCACGACCTGTTGAACTTCAAGGCCGTTGTTCGCCATTTGAAAGAGACATCAAGCGATTGAATAGGAAACATTTCAAACATAAGTTAGATTTCTGTTTGATATCATTATAAGATGATATCATCTTCTGGCCGGTCAAGACAAGCAACGTGAAGATATCATCTTGAAGTTTGTTGGTAGATAAGACCAAGATGAGTTGCAGACATTTTGAATTTCAAGTTTAGGTTGTACTGTGTCATTAGGACATAGCTTAAATCAAGAACGCTGAGGCTAAGAAGAAGAATCATGAGTTTCATTTGTCACTTGCCATAAGACATGACAGTGTTAGTCTGGTCATCTCGATGTAAAATACCCAACGAATGGCTGAATGCACCATAGGCCGAGATGCTTACCACCGCAAGAGCCTCACTGTCTACAATATATTGTGTCACACTGTCAGGGAGAGTTGATAAATGGGCAAAAGCAAGACATCTACAATAACAAATTAGTCTTTATGTTTTAAAAAAAAAAAAAAAAGCTTGTTTAAATTCAAGGGATGTCATCCTGCTGCGCTCAGATCTTCTGAAGCAGTTGAAGTACAAAGAATAGAGGAAAAAAAAAAGAAGAAGAAGAAAAAAAAAAAAACATGAAATCGGAGTGGGTTGTGACGGATTGTTTTTGAGTAATAGCTCCACACACTGTGTTAGATCCTCCAGGCCCGCTGCACCGCATCTGGCCAAAGACAAAGCTAATCGCGGAGGACGGCGATGTGAAGGATGGCGCTGGATGGGCCCACTGCAGGGCAGCTTGGCTCACGCTGGGTGTGATGTTTGTGTGTGTAAATGTGTGCGCGTGCCGCTTCGATCATGAGCTCAGCGTGTGGAGAAGGGGGGGGGGGGGGGGGGGTGTCAGAGCGCAAACATCACAGAGGCTTACCTCAAACTCGGCATCTTGTCTTTTTTTGTTGTGTCTGAGGAGGGGGGGCGCCTTGGTGTTTGCAAGCTTCGCCTTAAAAGCTAAGACCACCCCAAGCTGCAATTGCTTTGCCAAGCATAAAAGATACTTTTGCCCATTTTCCGTGGCTGACTGTTTATAAGACAAACAACATTAGTCATCCTCGACAGTTGCTGCTATCGCTACGGTTTAATGTTATTCTAAATAAAGTGTGCGGCATTGTCTCATCTTTTTATACGAGTTCTATATGTTCGCGGACGTCCCTAGCGTGAGTTGACAAGACTTGTGAGCAGTTTGCCGCACGCCGCATTCAGTATGGAAGGCTAAATCCAAGCCTGTTCTTGACTGACTTGTGGGGCTCTGGAATTGGAAAAGACCCAAACTATTTCAGCACAATCATCTCTTTTTCCTCAGCCTTTTTCCCACTACCACGCTTCTCTTGTACTTCGGCATCAATATGTACTTCATTCCTCAGGTCCATGTTTCAAATTACAAAGAGCTCTTGGGATAATGGCCGCGGATTCGATTCACTCTGGGCACATTTGGAGCAGAAAAAGAGCTAAAAAGAAGCTTGTCACATCTTTTTGGACTAACACACCTTTCGCAGGATAAGGTTAGTAAGAGCGGCTCTGTGTGGCTCTAAGCCCTGCGTTATCACTGACTCCCCCGGTGACAGATAGAGACAAAAGCTCCCAAGCATCTCCGGTGAGTGAATGATGAGCACAGTTGTATTGCCATGGACCGACATCATGTTAGAAGAATGGGATTCGGAGGGAAGTAGTCATTTGCCAACTTTGACACCACGGGGAAGCATTGTCAAACACGAGTAAGAATAGTGAATGAGGGATGTGTAAGGGCGGGGGGGGAGAAAAATGCCAAAAAAGAGCAAACTGCTGGCTCCTCTGTACCGGGGCAAACAGGAAAAGTAGCGGAGGTTGTGAATAACAAATTAATTAGAAATGGGAGCAAGATAGCGATGGATGAGAGGCCCGACGGACAGGGTTGGGGGAAAAAAAGCCAATCACTGAGCAGTGAGCTGTGAGCCCCATCCATTATGTGGGGACTGACAAGTTACCAGCAGTCAGAGCAGGAGCTGCACTTAATAAATCAAAGCTGACAACTCCTCCTTGGCCCTATCTCAAGTACAGCTTTCCCACTTCCCCTTCCCCAGCTTCCATTAAGCTTCACCTTCTGCGGATACCCGCTCCACCGCCGTCCACCTTCCAAGGGCTTTGCGAGCGCTGGGTTTGTTATTCCCCAGGTTGTTTCCGAAAATATGTACTCCATACTGGATTAACCAGCGGTGGTGACAGTCGGAGGGTTACAAGATTGGGCCAAAGAGGCTCTCGAGTCAGGCAAAGTGAGAAGGTTGGCAAATCACTGCAAAGAAATCTCCTCTTAGTCAAGTGGCCAGACGACTTCTTCCATTTATACATTGGGTAGCCAATAGGCATGCGGTCTTGTAATATTCTTTTTAACAGACATAGATTACTATAATTTGAGTACAGTACAGTTTATTATTTCTTTTCTCTCATTGACACAGAAGAAACCCATGGGGATAATTGCGTGGAAATGTGTTAACGCACTTGTACGGCCCTCTCCCTCCGTGTGACTTTTAGTGGAATTCTAGTTGAATTGCCCGTTTCATAGCTGGAAGAGGAAAAAAAATCCAATGACACATCAGCTCCACAAATGCATGTGCGAGCGCTAAATAATGGCAACCGATGCCATTATTTAGCGCTTGTAATTTAGCACCATTTGTTCTTAATGAAGGCAGAGCTCCGGAAAAGTTACATTTTAATTAAAAGAAGTTTGTGGCTTCAAGCAGTAACAAATTTTTTCTTTCTTTCTTTCTTTCTTTTTTTTTTCCCAACAAGTCAAAAATCTTTCAAAGGCTGATCAATTAGCACCCGCCAGAGAGGCCTAGTGTCTAAACGAGTCCTGTGCAGTGCAGCACAACATCTCCAGCAATTAAAACTCTTGCTTGTACTAAGTGGAAAAGGCTCTTCGGGGAACAGTTACCCATACACAAACACATACACAAAGGATGGAAACAATTACTAGAGCAGATGTTTAGACTGTAGACCTTGCTGGGATCAATTCTAATCAAGTGTCTAAAGGTTGGAAATCAGCTTTGGCGTTCCCTTGTTTTCACTTCATCTTCCGCTCTCGATAACACTGTTGGGGCTCTTCTTTGTCCCGCGCTCAAGAATCTTCATTGTGGTTTCGGTGGTAAGTGGTGCTTTTAATCACAAAGGTCACACTTCAAATTCTGAGTAGAAAAAAAAAGGGGGAAACTAGACAGGGAAGCTGAACTGGCGAACACTCAACTTATGCAGAAAATGATTCTAACTTACAGAGAAAAGCAGGAGCAACACACTTAACCCTGGAATTGTGCAGGTAGCGCTACTCAACAACCTACGGTAGACCTGGCAAATCAGTTTGGTTTTAACAGGTATAAATGTGAGGTTTTGCTGAAAGGTGGATGCTCACTCAGCAGGTAATAGGCTCTCTGTGCTGCACAAAATGATACTGGACATTTCCAGGCCCGCGATGATTTTTAAACCTAATTTCCGCTAAAGTAATATAAGTGTTTGAGAAATGTTCAGTCTGCTCAGTGATAAATGAATGACAAGGGTTATTTTCTGTGACATGATCATAAAAAAATTATATTTTCCCTGCTGTTTACTCTTTAATACCTGCTTTCCGGATCTATTATCTCTGTTCACATGTGGCAGCTTTGTCATAAAACACCCTTTGTTCAAGGTAATGGAAAGGTTAGTTGCCTTTAAACAATCGTCATCGCGCTGCGCCTGCAGTAGCTGTGGGCTGAGAGAGGACAAGTCCTGCAGAAAAAACTGGATAATTGCAGCAAGCACATTGTTTTCACACATTGTTTTCACCCCCGGGCATTTAGAGACTCTCCAGCCTGTGCTGACATACAGTATGAACTGTACACCTGCAGTTTCCTGATAAAGGGGAAGAGAGATTTCAGAGATTTACTGAACACAACAGCTCCCAGTGTGATAATGGTAGTAAGAGGAAAAGCCACCATTTCCCCATCACAACAGAGCCTGGTGGGGGGATATAAGCAGCGAGATCTTGTTTGATTTGATAATTAAAAAAGCAAACCCCAAAAAGGGAAAGATAGACAGAAGGCTTATGAAAGGCAGAGGCAGGTGAACTGAAAGAAAAGCTGCAATTTTCCTGTGCAGAGGTAACGGAGAGTTCATTCGGGAAGTTATTCCGATACGTGGCGCATGCTTAGCATGTAAACTGATCAAGGAATTAAATATTAAACAAACAAACGCATGCACACATGGTCAAGGACACCACCACACACACAAAAACAAGCTCACTCACACCCACACACACACACCACGGTCCAATTTACAGAATCCAGTTAGGGCTGATGTGTGTATGTGATGCCCATGAAGGCCAGAATTAACCTTGGGAGTCCCCCGGTCCTCGTCACGGTCAACGGTCATGTAACACACAAATTTACACACACTAGATTCGCCCTCTCCTTGTCGCAGCACCCAAACATGAACAATTAATGCACACCAGCACCATCTAATGCAGCTCACGCAGCGCTCATCTCACCGGTATTTATTGAAAGT
This sequence comes from Diplodus puntazzo, assembly GCA_963678695.2. Classification (NCBI taxonomy): domain Eukaryota; kingdom Metazoa; phylum Chordata; class Actinopteri; order Spariformes; family Sparidae; genus Diplodus; species Diplodus puntazzo. Next base: position 23,305,073 of record OZ023162.1, read on the forward strand.
ACGGTGCAATGACATCCAAAAGCCATCCGAGTAATCCCGTGTGAATAATGAAGCTTGTCCATGACACGCCTGGTGTAGATCTTGGTCCAAAGTTCCTCCTTGCAAAACTGATTACGCCGTTATAGCTGAGTTTCTGAGCAGATTGGTACTCTAATTTAGCCGTGACCTCCCTGGCACTCGAATTTCAGCAGCATGTAGCAACATGCCACCCAGACCATTTTAACCCATTTTTTTCGGTGGTTTATTTTAAGCCTAATACGATAAGATGGAAGAGTGTGCATTTAAAAATAACTGCAGTTCTTAATACGTTATTAAATCTACATCTACTTTTCCCATTAGGATGCATTTTTTTGATAGTCAAGCCAGTGCCGCGGCTCAGGACCAGATGTGAGCAGAGGTGTCTCCCAACACACGCCCCGATCAAAGTGATTTCTTATTTTTGAGACAAAAACAAGCCCTCTCCCCTCAAAGGACAAGGTAATTACCAGCCCTGAACCCAGAGAAAGACTCCTCCTAATTTGTGGCTTTGGGTTTGTGTAGGTGGTACACAAGTTATCACTACCCGAAGCGGTGCTCCACAGCGCCATTCAATATCTCCCCTGCTTATCAGTACTCAGTATTCTCTGTCGCTGTTCTCTCGAGGGCACCACTTGCTATACATGTGCTCTTGAGGAAGGAAAAAAAAAAGAAAATAACGCATTGAGGCTAGATGGGACCTTTCCCATGCGGGGTAAGTTGTCACTTCGCTACATATGACATTAGCTTCTTCCCTAGTTTAAGTAATTGGTGTTCCTGTCCCTCAGCCCAGAAGGCTAGGGGGTTAGGGGGCTCAAAAGTATGGAGCCAGGAAAAGGAGGAAACGGTTCACCGGCAGCAGGTATGCCTTCACAGAGGCTTTCTGATGAGGTCCCATGAGCTCTGTGCATCTGCTGCTTCAGATAAGCATACCTCTGATGCCAATGGGAAAGGTGGGGGGGAGATGGATCTTCTCCACATCTTTCCGTTTTTCAGAATGAATTCAAGAGAGAACTCGTCCCAGAGTAATGCATGGAAATCCACAGACAGTCTGTTCCACGCGGGCCGTGCTACAGCCGGGCTCATGGAGCGAGCGATGCTGTGGTCATTCGAGACAGGGTGCGAGGAGCGAGTCTGGTGCGTCCTTAATCTCGAACATACAAGTTCTCTCTTCGAAAGACTCACAGCTTTTCTCTGAATTTTACTTCAGGCATTATCCCAGAGCGAAACCAGCGAGCAAATAAAATCAGAGTGGGGGGGGAAGTGGCAGAAATCTTAGATAAACTCTCTGTCAACAAACCGGCTTTTGCAGCACGATTCTCAGGTTGCTAAACAAGGACGTGAGCGAGTGCACCGGGCGCAGATCTGAATTGGAATCCAGAAAAGTAACAATCCATCTTTGTCTGGTTTTGATTCTCGCCGCTCGAGTCCCTGTGACAGACAGATGGCTGCTAAGATTATACTAGTTGGATGTGCAGCCTGCTTCCTCCCTCAAGTCGCTCCGTTTGATGTTGCAAGGCCAACACTCTCAAAATAATAACAGGCCCACAGTCTAGCTCATGCATTATGAAGACCGGGAAGGAAACAGCTGCCCAACATCAGCAACAACATTAGCTTTGGCGAGAAAAACAACAGTGACAGTAGCCTTGGTTTGGTGTTTAACTTTGCATACTGGAGCCTAATCTAGTATTTTCTTTTGAGCTCACTGTCTGCCAGCATCAGCCCCTACTGCATCTCAGCCAGTTGCATCCGAATAACCAATTTCGCAGTGGACAAAAAGAACACTAAAAACAACAAACATCTGGCTATTGTCTTTGCTGGGAAAGGGTATAATCAGCACTCCTTCCGAGGTCAAGTGACCCTGCAGCAGTCATGCGTCTTCGTTGGCTGCAACTTCAATTGGCAGTGATGGAAACATGATATTCGGCTGGACACACTAATTTTTTTGGCCCCAAGAGACTGAAGTTCAAGATATAAAAATCAGTCGTCATTGACCTCCACGCAGCTTTCCACTATTCCCTGTCTTCCAGCACGTTCGTGACACTGAACGTGACGCATCAGAAATCAGAAAAAAGGGCAAACTCTGTCTACTGCCAGTGGGAAAGGTGTCAGCTGCAGATAGTTTTAAACACATTTAAAAACCGGCATGTTACTTCAAATTGTTGGTGTAAAAATGGTATGCTCCGTGGTAAGATAACACCAGGATGACAAATTGATTAGGAGAGATTAATCTTGGAGTGCGGCCACGATAGCTCCTCACTGAAGTGAAGCTGTTTAATATTCCAACGACTTTATGGAGAAAAGATCAGCTTTTGATGCTTTTTTACTTTGTCTGGCTTTAGTCAAGTTGAGCGTGATGGAACCTGATGTTTAATCGCTCGCCTGAAAATGATCACAATCCTGTTCATTTTCAGAATATACCTATAAGATGTATGGCACTTCAGCAGAGAGCCACCCTGCCCTTCGTTGTCTCGACAGCTGACAGTGAACACTCACACGGTATAAATCCAAGCTTTCAGTGCACATGTGCGACTCTGAGCATACCTAATGCTGCAGTGACACCGTGGATCCAGATATGGTCCAGAGTGGCTGCAGGGGGAACAACTCCCTCTCTATTTTTTTTCCTCCCCACCAAGGCTATTTTTCACGGCTATGGTGCGTTCAAGGTCAAAAAAACTACCTCGGCAGACACACAATAACAAAAAATGCATCTAATTACCAGTTGATAATCATTTTCCTATTTCGCTATATGCCACTTTCTCATTCTCTGTGTACTGATTCCGCAACCTTGTGTAAACAAAAGCGCATTTTCAAGTTTTCCTCTGACTCATGTTCAGTGATGATCCGGGAGCAACGGGGTAAGGCTGTGCCAAATACTACATGGTTTGGCATGAATTACAGCGCACAGTGAGTTTGAATCATTCAGTAAGACAAACGGAGAAAAGGTCAACATCCCCATCCCTTCAGGTCCCCGTTCTCCTCTGTGTGACTTTGCCCCTCCTGTGTAAATGTCTGGCTTAATTAAAACGCGGCCGAGACGTCTCCCTGCGAACACCTGTACGATCGTAAATCCAGTCGAGCTGTGGTGGCACGGTGAGAGCAAGGGGAGGATTGAGTGTATGTAGGTGTGCGGGGGAGGGGGGGTTTCATTCTTCTACCTTCCTCGTCTGGGCTGCAACACCCTTGACCCGCTTGTCACCTATCCGTCACGATGGCTGAGTGACGGCCCCCGGCGCATCTCTTAACCTTCTTTTAATCAACCTGTCCCTCCGCATCACCTTAAACATAAGAAGCGGCTGACGGGGGGACAGGGGGCATTTGTCTTTGCATTACGGGCGGACGGCCTCTCCTTGAGAAGCCCACCAGATTCATCAGCGTGATGAAGTGGTGTGTGCACTCCTTAAAGGAAGCCTTGGGAAAGGGAAAGAGAGTGAGAGGAGAGAGTCAGAGGAGCAGAGACAGAAGGAGAGGGATGGACGGAAAGAAAGAAAAAAAAAGAATTAAATGAAATGGGAGGGAAAGAGGAGCGGGCCGGTGTGTGAGCGCTGTGCGTTTGTGCGTGCACGTGATGGAGTGTGTTGTGTTGAACCTTGAAACTCAAAGCTTGTGTTCATAGGGGGCAGCCAATCAATAACGGTGTGCAGTCACCGAATGGGTGTTAGGGAAACATAGTGTAATCCCAGCCTTTGCTACTTGCCAGCCCATTGATTGAATCAGGGAAGATTGTGTCTGCTGTTGTCATGTTAAAAAGGTAAAGAAAAGGGGGAGGGGGATAATTATCAATATATATATTTATTTTTTTTTAAAACATGATGTGTTGAGGCTTTAATACAGGAACAGGGCAGGGGGTCTACAGTCATGCTAGCAGCTCTGCCAGACTGTATACTATGATCCACACGCTAACATCGGCATGCTAACATGTTCACCATGACAATGCTCACAGGCTGATGTTAGCCAGGCATTGCTTGTCATGTTCATCATCCTTAGTATAGGGTGTCAGCATGCTAAAAACTTGCTAATCAGAGCTCAGAGATCAGAGATCAGAACACACAGTATAGCTAAGTCTGCCTTTAGATATAGGTACCTGGTCATAATCCACAGATAAAGAAGCAAAGGACACATGATGGAAACTCTGACCTGATGATAGCTCTAGATGAAGAATAAGGGGTTAACCAAAATCAGTCATGTCAATCCAACCAATAGTTATCGAAACATTTCACTCAAAAACACGAATATTAACCTCTGCAGTGCAAGAGTAAAACTTCCAGCACATCACCATAGCCTTTACGATAGAGCGTCTGGGGACAGTGAATGTCTGTAAACCAAATTCCATCCATCCAGTCATGGTTAAGATATTTCACTTGAACCCTAAAAAGGAAAGCTTTAGCCTGCTATGGGTGCTGGATCAGATTATTCAAGTCAGTTGGATTCATCCTCTGGTAACAACAGTTGTGTGCACAAAATGTCATCGACCCCCATCACATATTTGCCGATCGAATGATCCATGCCGCTGTAGTCACACCTCTCAACAGTCTTCACCTGAAACGGCTTCCCATTTTCGACGGCATGATTTCAGACAGCAACAGGCTGGTTCCCTCTCGAAGCCTCCACCTACCTGTCATCTCCGATCGACTCCAGCACCGCTTTTGCTTTACCTCCTGCCAAACCTGAGTCTTTATGACTCACCCAAAGCTTCCTCCTCCTCCTCCAAGCACAAACACACGCTATTCATGCCAAATAACTTTCATACTTGACTATAAAGCATTGGCGAATCCTTAACCCAGCCCACCCACTCGAGAGGAGGCAGCCGTGAGCTTCTGCCTCGACGTCCCAACAGACTATGGGGCTCCTTTACAGGTTGAAGGTCAATGCTCCGCCAAACAGGCTTTGTGGTCACCAGGGAGGCCCACTCCCCCAATCAAAGGGCACGCTTTAATCCTGCAGAAAAGCTAAAGGTCCCTTAAAGCTTTTTTTTCAGAGGCACACCACAAACTCATTAAGAGATAGATTATCAGACGGACAAATTAAAAAAAAAAACACACACACACACACACACACAAAATAACCCAATCGATGTTTTGAAAGGCTCCAAGTTTTTTGCACGAGGTGTAAAAAAAAGTGGGTTCATTAGATAAGGCTTGACACACCGAATTATCAGACGTTGATAGTGCGTTTAGTTAATTAACGTAGCCACAGATTGAGAAAGGTCGCCTCGATTCCCTCAACCCTTAGCACAAGAACAAGTTTAAGCGTTAACAAACTTAAAAAAAAAATAAAAAAAATAAACTCCCTAGACATTTTCCCATGTCCTCTCATTGTCTTCAAGGACGAACCCCATCACAACACCGTGCCCACTCCCTGCACACGCTGAGAGAGTTACAGGCGCACACTTCATACCTCAGTGCACCTTACGTACCCCAGAGACCCGGCGAGCTGAGAAATCATTAAAAACAATATTTCATACAATGTCTGCCACTGCAGTCTGACTCACCTTTGACTGTGATAATATAAGTAGCGGCTAATTGATTACCTGCTGCAATCTAAAAGGACTGAAAAGGTCAAGGTATGGCACCATGCAAAGGACAAACACCACAGGCAGCGAGGAAAGGTCACAGCCCCTTTGCCTTTTTGAAGAAAGAAGCAGTGGATGAGCTAACAGGAATCCCAGGGGAGACACAGCATGAGTAATTTTGGGGCAGACGGCAGCCTTGTCTAAATATAAGCACTCAAGCTGTGCCGGCTGGCACATGTTGAAGACCCAGTCTTGAGACAATGTTGAAATCCAGGTCAGGAGATAGATTTTCTGTAGGCTATAAGCTGCTTCTAACAGTAGTTAAGACTGCATGTGACTGCTGAAAGGTATTTAACATGTGCGACAATAAATAGAGGATCTTCCTTTGCGAGGTGTATAGCATTTGCTTTTTCCAGACTGCCAGCATGTTTATTTGTTTCCATTTGTATGAAATAATTAAATTGGGAAAAACTGGCAGTATTTCCAGCTTCACGTAGCTCGTCGTATAGATATTACGTGTATTTGCCAGCTCGCTCTACCTTTACGAAAGCTTTTTAAATTCCTCTTCTTAATGGCCATTATGTTCTCTGTTGGGAGTGAATTTCATTTGCATTGAAGTCTGGCATTATGATGGCTAAATGTATTCCTACACAGAGTAAAGCGCCGCGGTTCAGACTAAATCCTCGTCTTTCCCTCCGTACCTCCCTCGTCCTTTGAGACGTACAGAGTGTATAATGACGCCTAGCTGAAAGCACAAAGTGTCGAAAGCGACACTGTGACACTGCTCTGCGAAGACTCCGCTTAGGAAATTAATTTGACAGATGTAATATGGCTGAAACAACAAAGATGTTGACGCTGTGCACGTTTTTTTTTTTTTTTTTTAGCAGAAAACTTTTTTTTTTTCTGAGAGAGGAAGCAACACAACACAATCCAAACTTCCAAATCTCCACAAAGCCTCAGTGGCCACGTTTGTGTGTCCTGCCAGAGATTTACATCTGTACACACACACCCTGCCTACTAAATCCATTATCACGACACATGGCCACTGTCTCTTTCCTCAAGAGTGTGTATACGCAGGTGTCTGTTATTATGATTTGCAAGGCTATGTTGTATATAAAAAAAACAAAAATAACAGCGGTTCCATTTATTTGTCACCGTCGCTGCTTTTAGCTGATGTCTGACGACAACACTCCACTCCGGCCTTTTACCCACCCCTCCCCAAAAAGCAATGAAGTGAAATAGTGGTGACAGCCACATCCTTGCCGGAGCAGGCCAGACATTGCTTGTTAACACGCGGAGAATGGAAAAGGACTAATGTACACTTCAAGGGCAAAGAAAAAGGTTGAATAATTGAAAGCCCCCACTCTCGCTAGGACTATGTGTTAAAAGAGCCTGACGATCACATCACATCGCCTTCACTTTTCCAGTTGGTTTCCGCTCTAGCGCCGGGCAGCCCCCGTTGGCACACAGGCATTAGGTATTCTTTCACGTAAGCTCGGTTTCTCCCATGAGTGCCTGAGCTCTATTCAAGGTACAAAGGGGAGATAGTGTTTCGCAGTCTTTGATTTACTGATGGGGGCCCCATAAGATGAAAGGAGCTTGGGAGTCAAACTGCACCAAATACTGGGCTTAGTACACAGCAGTTAACCGACAAGGCTCCCTCAGGACCTGCGGGTCCTCCTTGTCAGCTTGACATACTTCATGTTGCCATTTGCACTTTTACCAAGGGGGTTTTTCCTCCCTATGGGGCCTCCAGAGGGCTCTCCTCCTTAGACGGAAGCAGCCTGACGACGGAGAGAGAATTCATGGGCTGTGTTGTGGGTTGCACAGGAATACAAATGCCGGGGCCGAAGCGCCATTTGACCCCAAGCTGCAGCCAAAACCCCAGAGCCCTTCAAATACACTAACCACACACGGGGACGCGTCTGCATACACACAAACGCAAATGCACTGCAGCAGGTGCAAGTACACACACAAAAAAAATAAATAAAAAAAATTCAGGAGTTACTGCTAAATTAGCCTAGCTGACTATAGCATAATCTGACACCTTCTGCCAGACTTGCAACTCTTAGCCTTTTTTATTGTTTGCTTCATGGTTTTATAAAGGTATTTTAGGAGTGCTCCGGGAGCTGCATATACTGCATTTGCTGACATGTATATTTCACAAAGTGTCAGGGCTGCAGATCAAGGTGTGAGGGGAGAGCGAGGGGGGGAACGGGGATGTAATAACTGTGACATATATTAGTCTTAAGACTTAACACACTGCAAAACACTGCAGTGCCTCCCTTTGATTATGAATTGAGATGATTTGTTTGTATTCTTACATTCAGAAGTTAATGTCAAATTTCGCAGATTAGGCGGGACAACCCACTGACACTCATTGATGATCATTCACTGCCACGACCCATCAATCAGACGCGAGGTGTCGGGAGATACAGGCCGCTTGATTGATACTTTGTGTCATTGTGCTGTGAACAGAATTCGATTTAGGTGGTGACTGAGAGCCTCTGGGAAGTTAGTCAATATGTTGCTTGCCAAACTATAATTAGCCCAGCGGGTCCTTTATGCTGGGGCAAGGTAACACCGCGAGTCGATTGTCAACTTTGATGCGAGTGTCAGTTTTGAGAAGTGCTGGTTTGACAAAGGTGTCACGGAGTATTATGCTACAGACAAGAACGCGCTCTACTTGATGACATAAAGCGTTGCATCATGTGCTTTGCTGGTTGCAGCACTGTTGAAATCATTGCGATCGTCTGCTTTCTTTTGAAAGCACTGTATGTACTGTATATAGAGTTTGCTCTATAGCAATGGAGGCATTTGGCTATGGGCTGCTGAAAAACTTTTCATGGTCCGTTTGCTCTGGTGAGTTAAGGGCTAAGTCCATGAACTGCTAAGGATATGAAACAATCTTTCTCACAAACTTTGATACAGATTTTTTTTATTTTTTTTTCATTTTCAAAAACAGTCGGAGACTTACAGTGAAATGTTGCAAACGAGCCAGCGTGCTGTTAAGGCTACAAATGGCATCGGACACAAGGGAGTGACTGATTTGCGTAGTCATAGTCTCAAACCATACTGGGCAGTGTGTTTACTGTGCAGTTTGAAAAAAAAAAAAAAATAAAAAAACTATTAGAGTTTGTGCGTGGGTTCTGAGAGATGTGGTACACGATGAGCTTCAGCAGAGTGCTTTCCCGAATGAGAGGTGCTGCTGTTGAACTCATTAATGGACGGGGAGGAACGAGAGGAACAGAGATCATATTTATGGGATGAAACAGGCACACGAATTTGTGTGTTCATGCACGCACACACACACACACACACACACACACACAGACAACAAGAACACACTTTTTCCAGACACTAGAGTGATGGCATGTAATTATTTCCTCAATGGCCGACCATGTGTTTATCAGAATGTTAATGTATGCATAATAACAGGCTCCACAACGCCTGCAAGAATGTCAAGGCTGCCAGCCCGTCAATCAAGCCTCAAAATAGAATGGCAAATAAGTATGCACTGCTGTCATGCAGCCCTAAGCTGACAAATATCAGGCCAGTGCACAGGGTGGAATTATTGTATCATGGAGCATAGCGAGCAGGTGGTCATTTGGCGACAGGAGAACCAGCACCTGAATGCGGAGCTGGGCTGAGGAGCCGGTGAAAGGGAAAAGACAGCAGGGAGAGAAAAAGGGAGGGAGGAGGGGATACAGAGGATAGAGACACAGGAACGGGCCGAGCAAAAAAATAAATAAATAAATCAGACAGGGAATAGACATTAAAAAACCTCAGCAGAGATTTCCGTCATGTGGTGCAAGAGACGCTGGAGAGCAGACAAACAGACAAAGCATCAATGAGCTACCCACTTGTAGCTTCTATTGATTACCTGCGAGTCCTTTGGGGAGACCCCTAACCCCAACCCACTGTTCACCTCACAGAAAAAAAAGGAAGGAATGGAAAAAATAAATAAAATACCATAAGGAAGGAACAAAAGAAAAACCGTGGGTTGAATCCCTCTTAGACCCTGCGAGCAATGCCTTATGTTCGAAAAGATAGTCTGAAGCGCCAAAGCCTTTATTTCTTTCATTTCTGCTGGATATTGGTTGACAGCATGTAGGTGTGGAAGGCGTGCAAAGTTAGTGCACCTGCGGCAAACTTTGAATGCTTTGAGGTGAAATTGCCAAGTCAGTGATAAGCCATCCCTCGCTAGATAGGACTCTTTGCTCTGAACTGGTTTGGATCTGGCGTAGCGTTGGATCGGAATGATAAAGGCGGCATCGGCGAGGGAAGAGGCAGATTTTGTCCATATGACGACCTGGGAATGAGACTTGACGATTGGCTATGTTACATGTTGCACCCTGAACTACAGCTGAAATGAAGCGCAATTAAGAGAGACATAGTTAGCTGTCAGCCAACTGTTTTCTGTTCCCCGGTGTACCTTCGCCCCTCTTGGGTCTTATAAATAGTTATCAACATGACAGCATTTATCTGCTTTGCCTTATTAAACAGTACAACCTGATTATCATCATCCACAGGACAGATTTTCTTCGGATTAGTTCAAAGGACGGCTATTTAGGGAAAGGCTATGTTGGAGAAGGAAATGGGGACAGAGGCGGGAGAGGGCCACCAGTCGGGCTCCCCGGTTGGATCTCTGTGTGCGTCCATAAACCCTAAAGACTTATCTCAAGATTTTAGCCCCTGTCTGGACCGTACGTTGTGCCGGATTACGACCAAGGTGTGAGGATGATCTGTTTCCAGTAGACATACGAGGTCAGACTGCACACATATGCAGAGCATCGGCTTATACTGTAGTGATAGTTTTTTCATTTCAGTTTTTTTTTTGGGGGGGGGGGGAATTGGGGGGAGCTGCAGCTTTGGAGATGTTCCAGACAAAGTTTGGCTGTACTTTTTGGATTAAAAAAAAAAAAAAAAGAGTTGAATTGATTGCAGTCATTCATCACAGCGGAGACATCTGCTTTATTGAGAAATTCTGAGCTTGAGCCACAACAGCGCGGGAGGAACCGCAACTCATCAAAGATACAAGGGCTTTGTCCTGAAAATTTTACTCGTGAGAACATTGCCGCCATACCTGTCATTGATTGGCTGCCCGCCACCACGATGCAGTGCATCTCGGGCATGCACAGCTGCAGAGGAGACATATGGGAGCCTGTGTGGCGGATGTCCTGTATTCCTTATACGTTATGGCAACTCGTGAGCTCCCAGTCTCTCATTGCCAAGGACACTGCGAGCAAAGTCTCACCAGTGTAAATCTTTAAACAGTGAGGTCACCTGCACAGATTTAAGAGAATTAATGCCAGGGCCCGGGGGACGGGATGGCGCGTCAGTCTGTATGAGTGAATGCCACTGAATCGAGTTAACCAAGCAGAATCGTCTTACAATAATCAATTCTTAATTTCATGCCGAGTGCCTCAGATTAATCTGTGCACCAAGGAGAAGCGGGTGAGCTTTGATTTGGGGCTGTGTTGCCGCGCTGCTTGTTAAACGCAAAAGAAACAGAGGTGGCAGGATTGGAAAAGAACAGGGGTTGGACTCCTCTTTTACCATTCAGGTATAAACAACGCCCCGACCATATGACTACAGAAGTTATGGTATTGAAAGGCATCGCAAGGATAGTGCGTAGACCAGTAATGTATGGCAATTACTGTAGGGGTGAATGAATAATAAAAATGTGCTCTGGAAATGCACGTTCAGTGTTGGTGGCTTTAAATTAGAGAGAACCAACAACATGCGGCCGCGGTAGTTGTGGAAATTGCATTATGCATCGCACACATTGAGAGCCCTCAAAATCATTTCCTATAGGGATGTTTAGCAGTATGTCCCGCCATGCATTCAAATGACCTCATCTCATAGAGCGATGTAGGATTTATGAGCTTTTTCAGTGTATAATCAGCAATATCCGAGTACGATCAGTATGCCTCAGTAAACAGTTGAATCAAAAAAAAATAAATCAGGTTTCCCCTTAATGGCAGTGTTCAGCAGGCAACACTGACAGCATCGGTGGCAGAGATACTGATATGTTATATGTCGTCTTATACAATCAGGCTCTCCTCCAGTGCGACCTTGATCAGAGAAGCCTTCGAACTGTTAAAAACACACACACACACACACGGACACGCAAACATGCAAGCCACGCTTGCACATGAACACACTCAGGCTCGGGACTCACCGTCTAATCACTGGGGCCAATCTGGTGAAAACAATCACCCAGTTAATTGAGAGCAGTTTAGAAGATGAGTGTATCAAACACACACACACACACACACACACACACACACACACACACACACACACCCCACACAGAGGAAGGGAGCTTACAGGGACGTCTTAGTTATTTACCAAGTCATTTCTCTTATCACTTAGGCTTTGTAAACAGCCAATGGGGAGGTAATGCAATCTCCGGTGCTGCTCACTCAAGTCTCAGATCGGTGGAAAAAAAAAATAAAAACAGAGAGAGAGAGAGAGAGAGAGAGAGAGAGAGAGAGAGAGAGAGAGAGAGAGAGAGAGAGAGAGAGAGAGAGAGAGAGAGAGAGAGAGAGAGAGAGAGAGAGAGAGAGAGAGAGATCGGCAGACCCCCGTTCCCCCAGTCCATCACTCATGACAAAGTAGCTGCCCCACAGGGTGATGCTGAGAGGAAGTCCTACACAAACACTCCAGCCTCCTCCCTCCCTCCATTTATGACAGTTTTGGAAGTTTTCTCACATCCCAGGTCTGTGCGTGTTGAGCGGTGCACCTCAGTCGATGGCCTGACACAGGACTGCGCCTGCCAAAGATTGATTTAGTCACTGACCTTGTGTAATTGAATTGTAACTAATTGTAATTAGCAATCAGAGGGTGGAACCACCCACCTTGTAGGGAGCAGTACGTCTACCGTCGGGGAGGCTCACAACCCCGCTGTCACTTTTATGGCTTGTCAACCGCGAGGCCCGGCTTTCAGATGGGGAAAATGAATCAATCACCCTATGCATGTAGCGGAATTAATAAGGCATACGGTAACTTATTGCTTCGGGAATCAAGACACATTTCATATAAAATCAACAACAATGTGCGACCGTAGAGAGGTGTCTGCTGTTTCCTGACACGTGAATCTACCTTTATTCTGCCCATTTTTTAACACTAGTCTGGCATGTTCACACCGCCGCATCACAAAAGACAAATCTATAGCTCTGCAGAGTGCCATAGTGGCGGTTTGATTGCTTTCAAGTGAAGAGGTGTTGGAATGAGAAAGAGATGTATCGCAGATGATTTACAGCAATCTTCTGGAGCAAAAACTCACACTAATGGTACATTTCATCCAAGAGACGCTCGAGAATGGATGGAGAGTAACATTTAACTAGCCATTGCAAATTACTGGTTTGAAAGTGACAAAGTGGGTTGTTCCATTATGTTATATCCTTCTCCTTAAAACTCCCTCATTTTACCACCACAGCCAAGCCGCCCAACACCGCTTCCCCCACCCCCCACACATTCCGCCACACACACACACACACACACACACACACACACACACACACACACACACTGCGATCTGGGAAAATGCTTTCTTTTCACATAATACAAAGATAAGCATGCTATCTCACACCAGTATCTGTCAAGTGCCATTAGTTTCCCAGCTATTCCATTTCGCTCCGTGGATCCATACTCTGTGCCTGGTAATGATAAAGTCACTTAAATGGATGGCTCTTGGGCCGGCTGCAGATAATCTTCACCCAAGAACAGTCGTTGGTGTTCCACTATTTCAAATGCTCACCTTGACTTTGTTACTGTGTTGTAATGCATGTTTTTCAGCGAACAGTACAGATGGAAGTCAATTTACTAAACAAGTGCTACGTGCACTCTGCATCTGTGAGGGTAGATTAGAAATATTGGGCCTGTCCCCGGAAAAAAAACATGACAAGAAAATGAAACCTCTTTGCATTTGATTTGATGAAATTGCGTGCAGCCTTTGCTTAGGCTGCAGTTATGAGAAAGGTACAGAGCAGTATGTCTAATGACAAATGAGGATAGGCCTCATTATTTTTGGTCTTTACGTTTTAAAAATGGTGATTCTTTTTAATGTTGACAACAATGTGATTCATGATCATTTTCTGATAAACTGACAATAAAACATAAGCTTTTCAGTTGCATTGTTTCTTTGGTGTTTTTTTTTGTTTTTAATCATGCATAGGCCTATTACAGGCATGCAATTTGGACAACCAATGCAATGGATCAACTTTGCAGCAGAAATGTGCTTCAGCTACTTGACATGTTTGCAATTTAAGCACATTCTTCTCTTTGCTCTCCATTATTGGAGTCAAGGGAATCATGGTTTAAACAGATGTGCTCCAACAATGAACCTCAACTATGAACAAATATATCAGAGAGTTCTGCTGTCAGGTTTGTATTATTTTTTTTTTATTATTGTAAGTGTTTTCCATGCAACATCCCCTGAGTGCCATCAAATGGGTAGGGATAGCGTGTGTATGTGCACCTATCTAATCCTGCTCGCGTTAAATGGAGAGAGGCTCAATCTTGCATAAAGATATGATCTCTGCATCTACAAAGCTGGTTGAGCACAGCACGTCCATCCATCCATCCATCCATCCATCCATCCATCCATCCATCCATCCATCCATCCATCCATCCATCCATTCATCCATCCATCCATCCATATCACGACCCACATTGAATTCCCCCAACAACATGCCTGCTTTACTTATTGCCATGGCAACTTACGCTAAGCAGTCCCAACTCACAGTGAAGATTTGGTGTCTGCACAGCAAAGTCTCTAAGTCCAGGCCTTTCGCTTCCATATTCTCTGTACAGGCATATGACAATAACTGAGCAAAACCAAGAATCTATTCTGATAATTCCTAAATCATAATGTAGACATTAAGCTTTGCATTGTTTCTTGCTAGGGTTTTTGCCAGGCTGTGAACCCTCAAGCTGCACAAATATCTAAAACCATATAACTGCAGGGAGCAATAAATCCCTTTTAACCAGATGTGGAGTGAAGCATCTCCTTTTTTCATGTCATCTCTATTCATTACATTAGATAAGATACAACATCTGTGGTCATTTTCCCAAATAGTTCCAGAGCTTAAAAATCTGCGCAATGTTTCGCAGCATTTAGGGTGTTTTAAAGGCTAATCCCCCACAGTCGCTGGCAGCTGCTGTTTGTTTACTTACGAAGCAGATGTTGCAGATGTTATTTCTGGGCAAATTTCATGACAGATTTTTTAGTGAAAAAATGGACAGTGATGACCAAAAGCAGACCAAGTCATCTTAGTTGGTTAGTGCTGTGAAGCAAAAAACATAGAGTTGGGCGAATCCAAAGAAGACATTAAAGATCAAGGACGTGTTGGGAATAAGTCGGAAGGAAGGACCATATTGAAGGGAATTCCGCCTGAGTTATCAGTGATTCATGCCTGTCATCATTCATTATCTGTACAGTGTCTTTGAGTACTTAGAAAAGCGCTTCTAAATAAAATGTATTATTATTTATTATTATTATTCAGAGGGTAAATCTGTTTCAGGACTCCAATCACTATGGATACTCATTGAAAAAGTTATACAATTTGACCCTCATGATCACTTCATAGAATGACCATCAGGGTTCGCATTTACAAAATGTCAATTTATTTTTGGTGATGTTTCAGTATGATCCCAGGTATTTGTCATACGGAACCATCCGTGCAGACAAAATTTGGATTTGTTGTTTCATAAAATCTCCATTTCCACGAATCTTTCTGGGTAACTACATTGTTCTGCTGCAAGGCTGATTTGTGAAGAATTGTCTTTCCTTTTAACAGATCAATTACTCTATTAGGAAAGATCTCTTTAACAACAAATCAACAAAAAGACCTTGAAGTTCTTACCATCATTCTTCCTTTGGATGGCACACTTTAATTCAGAACAAAGAGAGTGAACTTGCGTAAACAAACGACTATATTCTGCAGTCTAATCCTACTAAGTTCAATGCTCTTGGGGTACTTTTGTTGGAAAGGAAACCAGAGGTGCTTGCCAGCTTCCTGGAGACTCCACTGTCTCAAAAGAAGATGTGAAGAATATAAGCTTGCCGCAATGAGACAGTCAGTGGTTTTGTTCAGCAAGGACAAGAACTCTTCTATCATCTGTAGGTTTGCAGTCAGCACTTGAGCTTAGCTGGGTGTATTTGAAGTTAAGCCGAATAATCAAGGCCATAACTTGAATGCAACCGTACACAACTGTTTATCAGTGTAAATGGAGTGTAATTCCCAAGGAGAGAGAAGTTGTGGATGAGGATAAAAAAACAACTTAATTTGACCTTCACACTTTTTCTGCCGAGATGTATTTTTAATACCATTTTTTTTTTCTCTTGGATGACCATTAAATGATGATGAAACTAAAACATCAGATGTCAAAAACTGGCTGGCTAATTCGTAGCCAATCAACATTGGACAATGTGAACCTTTTCCAAATAACTGATGGCATGTCTTAAAGACACAAAGAGAAAGAAAGATTAGTGAAAAAAAAAAAAAGATGGAGTGAGACTCGGGCATGGTTGACAAAGAGTAGACCCTAATCCTCCCTTTCCAGAAGTGACAGTGTTAAAGATATGGAAGAGCCCCTTTTCCATTTACTGCAATGTTGCTTTGAGGAATTATACATTGAAGACAGTGGAAGAAATTCTTCCCATGCTATGACATATATGGCCGGAGAGACCTTCACATTGTTACAGGAAGAAAGATAAAGCTACAGCACGCTGTAGTCAGCCTACTGTTTCATGAGCACAGATTTACAACTTAAAAAGGAGCATTAACTAAAAGCATAACAAGAGACGCTGGGATAAATAAGTGTCAAATTGCAGGGATTAAAATTTTATTTCTCACAATGGCATAAAACAAGTGTTTTTCTTTTTCTTTTTTTCCTCACAGATACTCCACAAAAAAAGAAAATTCCCTGGAAAGTCGTTTCCTGTCTGTACATCAGAATGTGTGCTCTGTGTCAAGGACAAACTGCATCATTCTTCTATGTGACTTTTCAGGGGTTTTGAGTACATCATTTGCTTTCTAATGCTTTCCAAGAGAAAAATTATTGCTTGCTGACCTCTCTGGCGGTCACACCAATCACAAGCAGTAGGAATTCCAGGCAATAATAGGTGCTAGGGTTGAGGTTTGCAGCCGAGTGGATTCATCAGGAGAAGTCAAGGTACATTTCATTTATCAAGATTTCTCATCCTATCAAACACAACAGTGAGCCAATTGGTATTTTAGGTCCCTGAAATTGCCCTTTAGCCACGAGGCTGGGACCCTTGCTTTCTAACTGTGTTCAAGCAACACTTTCACTCTCTGGTGCAACATTATTAGTTGTACTTTGTCTTTTACTCATTTAAAAAAAAAAAAAAATAGATTGTGTCGTAGCAATACAGCACATTCCCCTCCCTCTGGTGGCAATATGTATTTGAAACAGCATTCCAAAACACACATGGTTTCATACACCTAAACATATTCCACCCACATCAGACTTGCTGTTGAGGCATCTCCTTGCAATCAGCAAGTCCATCTCATTTTGCATTTCCGCCCTGCATTGCTGCTATTTAAATCAATATTCCAGCTGTTGATAAATAAATAGATGCTCTATACTAAAACTAACTGTGCATATTTCGATGCTTCCATCAGTATAGAAATGACCACAAAAAAATCAGTTTACATCTGCTCACTTTCAGAGGAGGCCATCAAACAGCAAAGGATCAGGGACGTGGAGTACAAAAAGAGGACATAAAAGGGTCAAATTTGGTTTCTAGAGGGAGGAAGGGTCCAAAGGGATCTGGTACCTTCCTGTCCAGTAATGTGGACTTGCTAGGTGGATTAACAGAGGTTCTAAGCTGAGTGCTACAGATTGTCGGGATTTAGGGATTTTGTAGGGAGGGATTGACGGTAGTGCGTGTAGATCGGGGTGGAGATTGAGAGCAGATTGCTGTGATTTGGGCATGATTATCCAGCCGGTATTGTCACTGATCTCCATCATCCTGTTTCATTTTCTCAGGAAGGGCAGCTCATCTCAGACTGCGAATCCAACTGCCCCAATCCGAGGCAATGGACTCTATTAATGGGAGGGATTAAAGGTACCTCTTTCCCTGTTTCTGCTGTGCTTCTGTTTCTCTCCTGACCTGAAGAGACCCATCTTTGGTCCAAACATCATCATTTATGGCCACATTACGACACATTTGACGTTCAAGCCTCTTGATTGTCTTGTTGGAATTGTTTACCTCACAACACAGGGGGTAATAACAGGGGAATGACCCAAATGCAGACAGAGGAGGCAGCAGGGTGATTTCAGTGATTCATTGGTAGTGAAAGGTTTTCGAGGCAGGTACAAGTAGGCAGGCGGGCAGGTAATGACTCAAGTGGGCAGACAAGTTCCGGTGCAGGTTTAGATTCTGGTTAGGTGGCAGGAGCTTGAAAGCAAAAAGACAAGACAAGAAAAAGCATTGCAGCTAGGATGGATGATGAGGGGTAAATAGCTGGAGGACTGATGATAAAAGTGAGATGAGCAGGGAGCGAGCAAGGTCAGGTTACCGCAGGGATAAACTCCGTAAACAGATATCTGCATACAGACACAGAATCTGTATCCGCTGGCTATACCGGAAGCGCTGAAACATTGGCCCCGAAGCTAGATCCGTCATCAGATGATAGCTGATAGATTTTGAGATTGCTGCAGGGCTAATGAGAAAAGTGGGAACAGGTGCGAAGATGGCAATGGTCAGTCAGATGGTGGGGAAAGGAGGGAGAGGCTGAGAGCGTCTGGTGGACTAGAAGAGAATGGCGATGGTTTAAGGACATGTGAATGTGGCTGGAGGCGGGGACAGAGAGGCAGAGTGTGACGAGAATAGACAAGCCTTGACACAAGAGGTGCAGGAACAGTTGACGCTCGGCTATAGAGATTTAGACTGTTCCTGGCTAAGGCAGGTGAGATCAGAGCAAATAACAAAATTAGATCATAGCCATTCTGAGAAAAAGAAAAAAAAAGGCTCTTATTCACAGAAGGTCTGCCAAGGGACAGGGGCCAAAACGACTTGCCAGAGAAGGAAATTAATTTGAAGCTATAGCAAGTAGTGAGCGGTGGAAGGCAAACGATATTAATCTCAAACATGAGCATATGTCGTCAGGGTGTTTCTTGGCACTGTGAAGTCCATTAACAGCCAGTTTCTATCAAGTGCAATGGTTTGTCCAAAGCCTAGGTCACAGTGAGGTCAAACAATCTTTCTCAAACGGCACATTTAAAACAAGGTTAATCCTGGTGCTGTCTCTGCCTCATAGAGGGCGCACTAATCTAAGAGCTCCATTAAAAGCCTTGGGAAGGTTAGCTCTGCAGCTTTACAGCAGACACAAATGCCCACTTTTAAACCCATACCTACAAACATTTACACATAAAATCACACAGTCATGTCCACGTAGACAATCAACACTTCAGCCTTCAGGGATACAAACATTGGTCTGCAGTGATTTATTTCCAATTTCATTCTTTGTGGTTAAAGTCTCAGTGTTGGAATGTATATTCTTGAATCTCTGTTTTCCGCCAAGGCACAAAGCAGCTAGTTCCATTCATTTTTATCCTTTCTTCCCCCTAATTGCTTCATCTCCAAATTGAATAGCTACAGGACTACGAAGTAAATCAATTTGACTCATTAAAAAATGTTTTGGTTTTTTTTCTCATTCTATTCCACTTTTCGTGGAAAGCACGTCAGATAATTTCATCAGTCATTGTGTGTTCATGAAAAATAAAACAGATGCTTCATTTTATGACCACTGGCAGGTTCATTATTAGATTCCCATTCAAATACATTCATATAATTATGTGAAAATTGTCAGGGTAAGATAAGGTCCAATTAAAAAAGGTAAAATTGGAAGCAAAAAAAAATAAATCGCACAGAACACCATTACCCGTGTCACCTCGCCTTGCATGCAGTCCCACTTACATTAAGCTGCTTTGGCAGACTGACACTTCCTCTCACTTTTGATATCCGCCCAATCTTTGTGACAGGACCCTCTATGAGAACGGCCCATGGCACATTTACACCAGCGTAGGGTGTGAGTGAGACTCCCACCACCACAAACCATTAACAAAAAAAAAAGCCCAAAAACACTTGATAGCCATGCCCTGTCCGTGTGACAGGAGCCTGTTTGTGTGTGTGTGAGAAAGAGAGCCATGGCTGATATACAAGGCCCAGGGCAGGTGACAAACACAGGAGCTCTAAATTTGGAGTCGGTGGCACCTTAATAATGAGAGTGAGCGGGCACTATAGGCAGAGACAGCCAAGATTACAACCCCCCGACTCTATAGCTCTCTGTGCTCCATCCACTGTATTACTGCCACGGAGTCATTTTAGTCAAACAGAAGTGAGTGCACAGATTCCATCTAAGCGTAGCTGCAATTGCCACAGAGTGTCTCGCACAGACTTGCTTTTGTCTATTTTTTTTTTCTTTCTCTTCTCTATTGCCTCCTTTCAACCATTCAGCTAGAAAAAAAAAAAGAAAAAAAAAGTTTGTGTAGTCGTGTTACTTCAATGTCACTTTGTCAGAGAAGTGTTTAGCTACTTGTCAGTGCAGATTATTTCTAATGCTTCAGCCAACTGTTTCAATGTCAGCACATTCAGTAAACAGTGTGATTCATTTTCTGCAAACTTACAACAACAACTTTGGGTAAGCATCATAAGGTCTTAAAGGCTTCAATCTCTTTTGTTCTCTGGATCCACGGGACCTGCGTTCTGTATTCTTGGCTTTAACGGTGAGAAAATAGAAACAAGGGCATTTCAACATCTGTTTTCATGACTTAGGAGAGTGCTCTCTCGATCATGTGAATCCAGATAAAACCCTCAGCATTAGAAGTGGAGGAAGAAATACAGACCCTTAAAATATGTCCCTGTGAGGTGCTACACTAACCAAGGAACCTTCCTATTTACTAATGTTAATGAGACATTTTGAGCAGAGGTTAACACTTCTCTTCACTGATTGCTACACTACCTCTAAGTATGATACGATATGGCATGGAGGGACGGTGCTATTAAAGCTTCAGGGTGTTTTTGCCGGTTTTGTTTTCAACCTTGGGAAGACAGTCTTAACTCCGTGCTATATAGGAATGGAAGCATTATGCTAATGAGAGCTTGCCCTGTGAAGAATACATTTGCTGTTGGAAAACATTTTGGCTTCCGCCTTGGGAGCTAATTGAGTACTCTGACAATGCAGTGCTTGGCTGGTTCACGTACACACAGGGGTGGAAAATTCAATTTCGCAGCCGGTTCAGAGCACTCTGCAAGGAGAAGCGGAAGGGGAAAAAAAGGGGGTGTCTGGATTAAAGAGTCGAGCTGGCTCTGTGGCTCTGTGTCTGGCTCAGTGGGCATATTCTTTTCATTACCCTGCTGTGTTTTATTGTTTTATTGACCAGTTGACAGTGAGACTGCACATGTAAATACACAGTACAGAGGAAGTCCAAGGTTCTCAAAACCACATTTTAGCATGAAACGTTCAATGGTCGAGTAAAATGACTGTGACTTTATTTTAAATACCAGAGCATTACAAAATGTGTGTGTCACAAGTGAATGTAGACTTTTTGTTTCAAGACCTGAGATCCAGTTGATGCAAATGCTGAATACGTTATCTTCCCAGGCCAAGAATAGTAATGTTTTCTTGCCCCTCTTTCAGCGAGTTGTTCCGTCTATACATCCAAATAAGTCATTGTACATCAACAGCTACTAGCGAAATTGGTGACTGTGGTGTCCTGTGGACTTTTCTTCAAAATGAGGCCAAAACTTAAAGCCTGCAAGAAAATAGGCTCCATAATCTAATAGGCCATACGATGCATCCAGGACATTTATGCTCAAAAGGGAGGAAGCAATTTTGATTGAATCCATCCAATCACCAGTTTGTCGCTCAATCCAGCCAAGAAGAGCTCAGCCCTAGTGTCTTTTAATGATCAATTCCTCTCTTTTCCAGACGCCTCAGAGTACTGTAGGTGTCAAGTGTGTCAAGGATTTTATATTTGTCACGAAAAATGTCGTACCGTAGTGCAATAAATAGCTTGAGTGCAATGAAACGTGCCTCCCGTGATTAAGACTGAGTGCCCAAACACGTATTTATATTTGTGAATCTTCTAATTTGCAACCTCTCACAACCTAATGCGACTCTTAATTAAAGCCTTATTTAAGGAAGGCGTGTTGGAAAGGTTCCTAATTAAGCCTCTATATGTTAAAAACACAAGGTTCAATTGTGAGACAAGTACACCGATACACGTTAACAGCCTAATTAGAGCGATCAGGCTATTGTCACTTAGAGGTGATTTCCAATTATGTACAAAGTCACATAGATAGACAGAGAGATAGATAGACCACAGAGCCCTGCTATACCATCACAGTGGTCCTCAAGTGGCTGTCACTCTGACCCCCACATGCTGTCTGTAGTTGTATGATAGTATTGAAGTATGTATTGCAAGTGGCAGGGGGACCCAGCTGGTGTCAGTGGCCCGGACCTTGACCCAGCCACAGCACTGGGGCCGGTATCAGTCATAGAGAATCGGTCTCTACGCCCATCTTGCTGATACAGCTCAGACACAGGGCACGATGAAGTGTCAGTGGATAGCCCGGAGAAAAACTGGGGGTAGTCCAGAAAACGGAGCTGCCCTCTCACACCGAACGCACATATACAAATACACTGACTTGGAAATATTCAAAATGACACTATGTACGCTCAGCGACGGCATATCCCCCCCACGTCCATATGACCTTTGTTCTACCAAACATCTCTACACACATGACAACACACAAATGACTCCAAAGGCTTAAAACATGCATGACAGGCCAGTAGGAGGTGGCAAATGCAATGCCAACCACATGTCAAACACCAGAGAAGAACATTCTGAGCATGTGGTGCAAGTTTATTTTATTTAAATTTTTAAAAAAAAGCCATTTAATTGAGTTGGACAATAAGACCTAGCAGTGCTAACTTAAATCAGTGCCAAAACCCCATCCCAAAGAAAAAATAGTGCGCTTTTATTGATTTAGGTGGAGGTTCATTATACAAAACAACAGTGGGCTGGCATTGGTTGTGGTGTTGACATCATCATTTCCCAAACACGTCCAAACCGGAGATTTGAGAAATCTGCACTTTCATTTTCATAAGAACATGTATGAATACTTAACAAATACATTATTCACTTGTATATCTTTCATCTATTTGCATTGCATGTCGGACAATAAAGGCGTCAACATTTGTAATCAGCCGTTTCGGTTCTGCGATGCTTTGTTGGTGTTGCCCACTGATCTCCACAAATAAAAGACTCAGTCAACAGAGTACAGACAGCTGCAGAAGAAAAGAGGATGTTGGGAAGGAAAACAAGTGTACTTTGAAGGTAGGGTTACAACACTCTTGGGACAGCCTGCAGATTCCTCATTGTCATCAACATAGACATGCCCTTGATCAAAGGAGCACACTGCCCCCATTGTTTGCACCAGTGTAAGGGAGGGGGAAATACTTCCTGCAGTGCTCCTCAATACTGAGAAATCTATTTGTTTCAATTCCCTTTGAAAGGAACACAGCTGAATCAAGTTCTTGTCTGACAAATTAAAATCTGTGCAAAGACCAAAGTGCTGTTTAGTACACATTGATTTTGGGCCCCAAACACAGACAAAAGCCATATTTTCTCACAAAGGTAGTATTCTTGTTCCCCGTTTGATGGAATACTTTGAACCTATTAACTGTGCTGTTTTGTTCTGCCATAGTAATTACTCGTGGAAGCTAAGCGCAGGTTTGAATTTGCATTATAATGTGGGGAGAGTGCATTTTTCGCTCGCCACTACACTTTCAGAGCGCCATGCAAGATTGCAGAGACATTAGCTCGTAGGCATCGTGGCGCTGTGCTGAACTCAGTCTCTCGCTAAATGACTCTTAATTCAGGGAGCCCTTTTCTCTCCTCGAAATACTGAGCAATTAGCATTTGATGCTAGAGGTGCTATAGATTGTGCTTTGGCACAGCAGTGGGACTGTAGAGCCTGTGGAGGAGAGGACGAGTGATGTTAATTTCAGTATGGGGGTGGCCAGGCGTGGGAGGACAAAGTTGAGATGGCAGCCTTTTTTAAAACATTTCCAGCTAGTGAGCAATATCAACCGTGTACCTGGCTTTACTGAGGGCATGACCACGAGCGATTCTCCATCTCTTGTCTCATTTGCACTTCATGCCAAAAGTTGTTCTATGTGGGCAGCCTTCAGTATTGTTAATGATGCTGCCCTTCTGCTATATACCAACAAGTCTGCAGTGCTCCTCAGTGTGGCAGAGAGAGACGATAGAGTGAGATAGAGACCAAGTAGGGCACTTCAGAGCGGCCAGGGTCCGCGGAACAAAGAACAAGAGCTCATTTGTTAGTCTGGTGGATGATAGGGCCACGTGGCATATAGTCTGCTTTTCTTTTCTAGACCTTTCAGAGGTTCTTGGCATTTCCGACACATACAGCGGCAGTGACAGGCAGGCCAGGTCTTGGCGGGGACTGATACATAGTAAACATCCATGTTTTAGAAACACATACTGATAAATACATTCTCCAGTTAAAGACTACCGCTCGTCGACCCGTTTTTTTCTCTAAGAAGCAACTAAAAGCAGAAGTACGTTAAGGTGGAGAGAGATAAAGTCTGTGTTCCTTATACTGTGTTTCCTCGCTTTCCCCTGAAGACATAGTGCTCTGCCATCAGTCATCTATTTGCTCCACTGTCACACAGGCATATGTTAGACTTGTCCTGTCATGTTGCATTTCGTGAACTTTAAGATGCCCCTGACCTGCTTTATGTCGCCGGAGGGTGAGGACGCTGCGGGGTGGGATGATGGGATGCAGCGCTGGTGTGCGGCGTCCCAGCGCGAGTCTCCAGGGTCAGGTATAAGTAAGTGCACATGTGACATGCAGTCATGTTAATACTTACATGTTGCTATTTATTTCTTTATTTCTCTGCTGTCATACCATGCTCCCCTAGCATGCTCTGGTTCAGTTTCCCCAACTCTCACTCCGGCCGTGTGACTTAATCAGTCTGACAGACTCTGGGTGCCTGGGGAAAGTCTCTCTCTCTCCGCAGTCCCCTTTCTCCTCAAGTTTACGCTCTCTGTGACAAACTCATTCTGGCACCTTTCGAAATGCAGTGCTCTCTGTTGGACGGCACCTCCACGGTCTCTTCACACTCGCACACGAGCGCACACACAAAGCCTAAAGTGGACAAACTCTGCAGGAGAACATGCGGCACGCACAGCATGCGTAGACACACACACACACACACAGGTGCATGCCGGGATGCACACAAACAGGAGAATTATGCGGAGACATAAATGCGGTTGAAAAGCAGGACGCGCAGTACCCCCCAGGCACACATATTATGCCTCACACGCTTCTCCCCCAGTTACCGTCCCCATCCCACTTTAAGTGCTTACTCAAACAGCTCCCATGCATAAAAGAGGAAGCAGTTCTGCTTATTGGTTTATTGTTGTTGAGTGACATTCTCAATTAGTTTTCATCGGAGTCTCGTGGTGTCTGACCTCTCGAGTTGTTTTTCAGAGCTCATTATAAAAGCAATGGGATTCCGCGTCCGCGGTGCCGGCTAACCTTGGCTCTGGTCCAATACATTCTGGCTAACAAAGTGGGCTGGAGAAAACTTCAGCCCGTGGTTAAGGACCTCCCCGCAGGGCTCAGATGCTTCACTATTTAATTCAGCAACACAACAGCACCCCTGTGGCATCTTCAACCACTCCACTTAAACTGAAAGCTGAAAAAGATTTCTATTTTCTGGAAGAGCCGAATGGCAATCTCACCACCTCAGTCTCTCATCTTTTGGGACCTGATTAAATGTAGACAGAAAGCCTTTTATTTTTTTTTTCTGAAAAGGGCAGATATCATTGCTTACAAAGCCGAGGGAAGCTTTTTTAAAAATTACAGCCAGTGTAAATGTTGGTCATAAAATGTAATGATCCAACTCATGCCTTTTACAAATGAATAAAAAAATTAGACTGGAATACAAGAGGCCTTTATCTCATGTCAGACGGGAATATACCATCAGTAGGTGAAACAAAAGCACACAAAGCCAGAAAGAGATTTTCACTCGCCTATGTGTCAGATGGAAAAAAAAAAAAAAGTAAGCTACACAAGATAGAGAAAAACCTCTGTGATTGACCTTTACTCTCCACAGTGCCAAATTATTACACTCACCTAGGACTGCTTCAATTAGCTTTCCTTGAATCCAGTCAAACTGATATGACTCAGCCTTCCCCAAGCTGCGAGCTTTCATTCTTTCAAATTAAGTTTCACCACATTTAATGTGCACCTGGCAGCTCCTGTTATGACAGGCTCTTGCATATTTTTGGGGTTATTTTAGCATTTTCCCATTTTTGCGCGATCACACTTCCTTTAGCACTTTTTTTCTCCCTGACAAAGTCACAGAGTTGGAGTGGTCTGTTTGGTCCAACCTCTCTGACCTGCTTTTCCTTTCGAGGGTCTTTAGATGGACAGCTTTCATCCTGATAGCACCTGACAAACGTTTCCCCTGACATACCATTTCGCCCTCCTCCCATCTCTTGTCGTTCCCTTCCACATGCCTAAGCATTTTAACAACACAGGCTTGCAGGCTTTCTCTGGCCTGGCTGAAATTGATGGAGCCGGGGTCCTACAGAGCAGAACAATCTGCAGACCTGTTTTTCTGGAAGGCAAAACAAGGAGAGAGCGAAGAGGAAATCAACAAGAGGGGGGGAGTCTGATTTTTGAGGAGTCAGATAAAGGACATGTGTTAGGTCTGTTCAAGGATTCTCTCATTATTCTCCATTTTCAACAGGCGCAATGATGAGAACAAAACATTTCCTATCTCTCAAAGTGGCAATTTGCCCATTTAATGCCTGTGTTATGCGGGCCAGACATCCTTTCATCCACCGTCTTTGCGCTAATTTAATTCCTCTTTCCTTTTATTTCTTGGCTGATAATTCTCACTTTATTTCCATTAAGCTTTGTTTGTTCACAGCGATCTGTTGCTGTAATTTATTAGAGCTGTCAGCTTAAATGATGTGGCATGCCGACACGGCCCAGCAAATAGTGCGCCCCCCCCCGCTTTCCCCTTCTCCTTTTATGGAGAGCTGCCCTAGTTTTTTTTTTTTTTTTTTTTACAGGGAGGAAGAGGGAGACATTACAATTAAGGTGGCGACATCGACCCCCTGGTGGCCACGCTCAGGGACCAGATGTCCTGTCAGAGAGATGCCGGCCCTCACCTCCTGGGAGCTCTGGGTTGAAATCTGGTTCACGTCTCAGTGGGGGAACGCCGCTGCTCCTGTTCCATCATTAATTCAAGGATAACAGAATCTGGAAGTACGAGCCTCTTTTCTTATTTTTTTTTCTCCATTGTGAGCTGCGCCACAAAAAAAAAAAAAAAAAAATACTAATTCAGTCATTTGTTCATCTTTTTCACTCCCTGCTCCGCTACCCTCCGTACAAACGGTCCGGAGCTTTGTTGTTCAAATCAACCTGATGCATGGCACACATTAGCAAACCCAACAATACCAGAATCTTCAAAGCATGAGGGCCGCTTGTGTATTGACAGACGAGAAGGCCATAATGGCTCTTGGTGAAAAAGGGAGATGAGTCATATTATACCGAGTTCAATAGCATCAGTATGTCTCTGAGAGTCAGTCTCCATTACCTGATGAAGCCCTTTCATGCATCAACACATTCTTGGTTTGTGTCCTCATTAGCGGTGGAGGGAATTAGGATGAGTTTTTCAGAAAGCAAGTAATCTGCTCGGCCTGCTAAATGGACTCCCTTTTTGTCCTCGGCCTTCCTTGGGCTCGGGATGTTTGACAGATGCCCGACTATCAGTGCTGCACGAAGTGCATGTCTTTCCCCTCACAGGAGGCCTTAGAGGAAATGCGATCACAAAGAGACCCCACAATCTTCACTTTTTCATTTCCAAGCCCTGGATGCTGCCTTTCTCTCTCATTTTGTCCTGTTCTCCTTTTGTATGAGGCGGCTGCTGGTTTTGGAGATGAAAGACACTTGTTTGGCAGCCTTCAAAGAGTCACAGAACTCTGAAAGTCACTTGTATTGCAGCGCCGCTCATTCTCCATTTTATATCCAATATGGAGGTGATGATCAAAAGGATCAGAGCTGAGGGAAAAGCTAAAAGATGTCTGCTTTGGAGTAAACAACAACAATACCAATCCCCAGACCAGCATGAGGCTCTTTTAAAGCATTGTCCTTCAGCTAATGCCAGGGAGCAGACATATTGCTATTTCTGTATTTGAAAAAAGGGCATCAGCATTGACCAGTCTAAACGTGTTCCAACACCTATTACTTTACGCTGTCCTCTCTTGCCGTTGTGGAGACATTTGCTAGTTCCTATTAGACACATTAGGTCCAGTGTATACATATACTGAGTGTTAATTAATCCATCAACTGATTCTACACATGACAAGGCAAAAGATGGAGGAAAAATATCAAATCAGAAAGAGAGCCCGCAGATAAGAACTGACAGTAGACTCCAAGCCATTAACTCTCTACTCAGTGTGGAGCATACCCATCTGGAAGAGACACCCTAGGCTGCAGGAGACCCAACATAAATTTATGAGATGTTTCAAAAGAGGCTGTGTTGGAGTTTGTACAGCTGGGCCTGAGCAAATTGCATTTTTTAATGAAAGCCCCGTTAATAATTCACAGTCATAACCTAGGGGAAAGTTTAGGGGCCATGAACTGGAGGTGATGTGGGGATTGGTGACACCCCTGAACATCCCACTGTGTGCTGCCACGATCATCTTTGAATGCCCTTCTGCATTTTTAATGCCCTGCTGTGCCGGTGTCACACACGATTGGGACAGAGACATTGACTCGTCCCAAACAGATCACAGTGAAACATAAGCTAAAAGTCACACAAGGGTACTTTTATAAATAATAATATAAATCTCTTGTGTTACTCTACAGCTCTGCTGTAAGCAAACAGTGCGGTGTCCTTTGAACCACCATTGACAAGAGTTTTGAACCAAAGCTGTTTAGAGTGAGATAGGCAACAATGTGGTAATAAAATTAGCATACAACGAAAGCAAAGAATAATCACATTTGGCGCTTGTTGGCACATACACACAAATACTCCACTCCAACAACAAATACACTGGCATTAAGGATTATGGCTGCAAGACGCAGATATGTTTTAATTTGTGACAAGAATGCTCTTCCTTTTGAGATTTCTTTTTTCCCTCTTCGTTTCTTTGTTGTTCTTTCTTCTCGCCTCACTTCCTTTCCCTAGCCCTAGATATATTTGTTTACCTTGGGAGGCATTGTATTGTCATTACCATCATCCGTCTACTATTAGATAACATTGCCTTCCAGCAGGAAGAAAATCCTCTAGTCATCCTGAAAAAAATCAGCACAGGACTTTTATCTAAATGCTACTTTGCTTTTCCCCCAAAGACTCCCTGGAATCCTTTAGATGTACTTTCTATTTTCATTTTACCTCTACTTCCAGGATGCGTCAGGAGTGACCGTTGTACTCCACATTCCCAACAGAACAATAATTTCGCATATAAAGACAGCGTGGTCCTCATATAATTCTTTATACATCACAAACTCAGCTACTGCACGGATCAGTGCTGTTAGGGAGACTACAAATCTCGGCTATACCGCTACCATTTCCCCCGAAAATGCCTCATAGGTATGAGTGATGAAATGAGACCTAAATTGCAGTGAACCGGAGTCCTGAGCCTGTCTAAACCAGACGCATCTGTGATGATGGCACTGCAGGGTGACCAGGGTGCCAGCAATTGACAGTCCATTTTAACTAACTACCCACCGGTCCTACTTCCTGCTCTTAAGAGAAGATGAGTTGACCATAGTGGACCTGCCTATCCACCATACCCATATCGTCTGATGTTCTTTACAGGGCGCCGTCCACTCATCCGTCATTACATGTGCTTTTCTGTAGTAACATTATCGCTTTAGATAAGGCTTCAATAAACTGCGCATGGCTTTTAGGGTTCTCTCTCCTGCCACTCTAATCCAATCTCTGATGTGGAGTCTGTTCATCATCGTGCACCGCAGGCATTTTCTGTGTCCCTGTGCTCTTCGCTGCACAAGAAGTAATGGATGGCCTTGCCCTTGGTTCACCCCAAGGCCTTCTGGTGCCTCCTCAACTGTTTGTCTTCAGGTTGTCTCAAATGGGTCTGCGCTGTGGTATTTTGATTTGATTAAATCAGGTTTAAAAGGTTAGAGACGGAAGGAGGCGAGGGGGTTGCCCTGCCCAAGTATTGTGAGCCAGTCCTCTCTGCCATTTAGCATTGGGCAGTGGCCAGAGGAAAGTGGAAAACTGAAATGACTTCTGTGCTCCTTTGTGATTTGCACTAATGTCCCCCAGGGACTGAGCAATGACCACTGTGAATTCCCCCAGGACGCCAGCCAGATTGAAACCCCTGCCAACAGATTTGAAAGGATAGCAAATCATTTAAACTCCCCAATGTGCATTAGCATTTTTTCACTGCCCTGGCCAGCCTCCACAATATTAAATTGCACTTGATGAAATAAAACGAAAATCAGAGAGTGCGACAAGAGCTCTTCAACTTCCGAATCTGCAAAGTGAATATTGGAGTGGCCTCCGAAAAAATTAATGACACCTTAATTCAAATTGTTTACTCTACCACGTGTTCTGACATACAGTTGAGGAGCCCAGCTCATGAAGAAGGGACTTAAGATAGAAGAGGCACTGAGGCGCTGAAAGGTGCGATGTGTCACGGAGTAGGCAAATCTATCTAGGGATTGCCTTTAGCGAATCCTGCTTGTGACACCACGTTATTATGGCATATAAAAATAGGCCACGCATTACAGAGGGCAGAGTAATTCCCAGCGGCACCATATTAAAGGAACATCAGAGGCACTGGGGTTGCAATCAATACAGCTATTTTCTTATATTAGGATATATTAATGTTTGAGAATCAATACAAAACTTTATTTATAGCATGTTGCAGAGCACACCGATACTTTCCAGCCCTCTGTGCTCACAAACTGCAGGATTTCTCATCCGTTATTGTGCTCTGGCAGATTGCTCTTTGGTAATGCAAGTGAGAGCAGGGAATATGTGTGTGTGTGTGTGCATGTGTGAGTGTCTTTCACTACGCGCCTTTCTGTAGGTGGGTTGTGCCAGATGAAGCCCTGCCTCGTAAACAACCGTAATGACACAGAGCCACGGGCCTCACACTGAATGCGTCTGGAGACCAATAGAGGGATTTTCTATCAACATGCCAACCGAAGCATCCAGTGTCACAGATTTCCTCAGACTGGTGTCAAACGCTCCTAGATTTCCCTCAACAAACACACAAACACGAACAAAGTTGGCACAGCGCCACAATTAGTTGTGCTGAAAGAGTTTTTTGTGGGGGAGGGGTGGTGTGCAGGGGCCGTTTCTGGCTCCCATGCTAACACTGCGATCCCCACTAGTGAATGGCCCTTTCTTCCCGATTGCTTAATTGTCTTAGTGGGACAGGCAGGTGGCTCAAAGCTGCATTTGGCATCTGGTGAAAAAAAAAAAAAAAACAACAACAAAACATGTACATCTACTCAGAGCATGGGAGTGTTGGGGGAGGGCGACTGCATTAGACATTTTTTTCATTCTCAAAGCTGCATATCCCCCCCTTGGCAGATTTCAAAAGTTTTGGCTTGGATGAAGAACAAGTTTGTGCCGCTATTGTGTCCGATGTGCTTTGCTGAATAAAACATCTTTTGGTATCAGCACCAGATCAAATAGCGATTCAAAAAGCCATGCCTCTCACCATTGGTGTCTGGTACCATGGAGAGAGCTGTTTTCCTATCCGTTTATTAAATAGAAGCTACAGAGCACTTCTATTTAGCACTGCTGAGCACAATTTAGAGGCATCTCCTAAAATGGAAGCACACAAGTGGGGAGGTAATGCTCAAGGCACATCGCTACGTGTGACCGTCCCACAGCATGGTGTTTTACAGCCACTCCCGAGAGTGGACGTTATTATTTTGGAGTCCGAACACATCGACAGCCTCGAGGCCCGCTTGCAAATGTACACGCTATCTATTGTCGTTGTCGTCTTTTCTAGACATGCACAGCGGTTGTAATGGCGGACAGAGACACGTCCACACTCATCCACAGGTGAGAAGATTCTGCCTCCCTAGATTCTGCTTGTACAAGTTAAAAGGCTGATTTGCATTTATATTGCCATTCAAGGCTTGCAGCTGTAATTTTCGTGGCACAGTGGCAAATGCACAGTCGCCACACGCGCTCACATGGATACTGGCAGCACACGGAACACATGTGAAGTGCGCAGTATGAAAAGCTTCTTCTGTGAGTCCGTCGTTATGAATCTCTGGCCTGGGAATGTCGGGAGAGTGAGAAGCAGAGACAGAGATGGGGGAGAAAGAAGCGGACTCGAGGGGGGGGGGGGGGGGGGTTCATCCACGTGTAATATTGAGCTGTCCCAGAAACTTCCCGCCAAACACTGGGAAGTCGTTATCAGATCAGCAACCCAATTCCTCAAGTGCCTCCTGCGCTGAGGCACCACATGCATCTTCCAGGCTCTTTCCTAGCGCAGCCATTTGCAATGATGTCGATGCATTGGCTTACTGGTTTTTACTCTCAGACGTTTCGAGAGGTGGCGGGGCATATAAAATGATACAGGTTGCAGAACCGTGCCTGCATGTGATTTACTTTATCCTGGCTTACAGCCGTACATCGGCACAGATGGCACCGTCATAAAGAATAATGGGACAGACAGTTTCAGGCTAGGTCGCTCAGTTTTACTTGAATGTTTTTCACGTGTGGCGCACAGGTCTTTGTAGGTCACAAAAGCTCTCTGCAAAGGTTACATGCACATTACTGTACATGCATCACGCTCTTAGGATGTGTAGCGGCATACGTAAGTGGCCGTATTTCATAACGAGGAGGGGTGTACATGCACTCAGCATACTACTCAGCTACAGCAACAGCGTACATTTAACCTTAGCCTTCACGCTTAAAGCTGCACCAGCGCAGGTGTCAAGTTAAAAGAAGCATATATTAAATTAATGTGTGACTAACAGGCTAAATAATTAAATTAAATCTTGTATTATAAGCAAAACCTCATTTTGCGTCCACTTAACCTTTATATCAAAGCCGCAATCTGTAATTCTTTGCACACACAGACTACAGCAGAGATGATGGAGCATGCAGTGGCACCTTGTTGCGAAAATGCCATTGCATTTAGCAAAAACATTGCCACTCTCAACCCAATTTTACATTTCAGCTTAATCTAAATGTAGTGTTACACCATTGTCTGCCCTGATGCAAATCTAGTTTGAAAATGAATAGAAAGTAACTGAGGCTTGTTGTTATTTGCATAAGAAAAATATATTTTCCTTTCCCACTATCCTTTTGTGTTCACACATTTTGCATTTTCACCCACCTAACCTTGTGTTCTTGTCTTGCTCTCCTGTTTCCAGACAGATGTTGAGTTCGAGCTCAGCGGTGTCACCCATGCATGGCAAACAAGCTGCACTGTATTTCTAAGAAACACAACAACAACAGAACTCTGAAATACGGACCTTTTTTTTTTTTTAATAAACAGTGCGCGGGCACCTTTTCTCAACTAAATGCTTGGGTGCAGCATCACTCCTCAAACGGGTGAGACTGTTTTAAAATTGCATTAACTCGTCCCTGTGGTGAGAACTTTCATTCAGTAACAAAATGAATAAAGAAAGACATTTGGCTGAATGTGAGACATAATGAACATGTAGCTGCGTGGATGTCTTGAGCAAAAGTCGTATTAATGCCTCAGATCTGAGAAGCGGGGCTTTGACAAGAAAAAAGAAGCAAGTTTGCCTTGTAGCATCGTTTGAGCCCACCTGTGTTCTACAAGCAATCACAGATCCCAGTAGCAGGTTTGAAAAATATCTATCAAAAAAAAAATAAAAAAAGAACCTCGGCTAGGTGGAGACAGGATTAGCAGACACAGTCGAGCTCAGAACACCAACATTTTTTCTTTTAGCCCCGCTGTGCCGGTGCTTTGTCCTCTCCAAGGAAAAAATAAGACCGTATGATCCACCACTACTCTACTTACAGCACACCCACAACTGAACACACGCAGCACTGAGGAGCTGCCTTTGGTTTCTTTAGCCGGGGAAAAAAAACATAGCCCGTTGTTCCCTGTGCATTAAACTGCAATTTAGAAGCCATTAATCCATCCCGTAATCCGTCGCCAAATAAAATCCTGACGAGGGGGTTAGCGAGGGATTCCGCACACTTCTCCTACAGTTAACTGTATTCTTAAATGCAGCTCTTTTTTTTCTTTTAAACAAAGTCGTCCAGCTTCGGCTATTTCTCTCGCCGTCTCCCAAGGAGAGAGCCTCAGATGGTTGGAGATGCGGTGACAAAGAGCTGAATGAAGAGGTGCAGATGCTAACCCTGCCCTCGCAGGTGACCTAGTGATCACAACAGCATCTGGTTGAATTACTTAACACTGCCGCCCAACAGACATGTAATCCGGGATAATGCCCTTTTGCTGAGTGCTCCAATCTGGATAAATTCATCCCCGAGGAATGAGATCCAGCGGCAGAGTCTCTGGGGGTGGGGTGTGGGGGGGATGAGGGGGCTTGGGGGTTTGATTGGTTGGTACTAAAGAAAAATTGTTGGGGCTGGGTAGAGAGTCTTCTAGATGGATAATGAAGCCCAGCAGTAAACAGCTTGATTTTGTTGACTGGCTGACTGACTGCATGAGAGGAAGCAGATCATTGCCTGGTTTTCCAAGAACACTCCAAACTAATCATATTCCCTTCTCCGGCTGACCTGAATCCTGACAGATTCCAAATGAGGCTTTGATCCAAACTGCAGTCACAGGGTATACTGTACTTACTTACATACCGCATTTATTTTCTTCCTTTCTTTCTTTTTTATTTCTCTTTGGTGATGCCTGGGATGGGAACATTTACTAAATCCCTGCATAAACACACATCCCCCACTGTGATTGTATAGCCATCTCTGGGTTCAGTGATTTATAAATGTATTAATTTATCTAGTATTTTCAAAAAAGTCATCCACCAAACTTTCTTGCGGGTATCAACAAAATATAAGTCACTGCCAAAACTGATTTTTCTTGGAAATAGCATCTCTCGTTAATGCCACCAGCACTGCCAAACACTGGGACTTACAAGTTCCAGCTGTCCAGCGGCAGCCTCTTAGATTATTTATTCATATGTTTACTTATTACCATAAATATCCAACAGGGCACTCAGCTCAGAGGGATTACAGTAGGCTTAATCTATCGTGGCACAGAAATGAGCAGGGGTCACAGCGGCTGAGGTGACTTAAGCTGGCTAGCCTTGATGGGACATGCAGCACAAACAAGACAACAAACTGCACGCCACTGGGCCCCCATCATGGGCTGATGACACCATCCGTCAGTCACTCCGCCTGCATGGCATGATCCAGACAGGGTTAGCATTACTCAAGCCAACTGTCATGTATGGCGAGTGGGTAAGTCATGCAAACAGGACAAGGACACGTCTGTTTTTTTTTTTATATGGAAGATATTCACTGTGACGTAGCAGACTCCGTCACAATGCTCCAGCTCCAAACTGATTCTGTTTTTATTCAGTTTTTTTTTTTATTCAGTATACCAGCATAGCATATGACAACATATAAGAAAAATGTATATTGCTTTTTGCATTCTGATAGAACGGGGATAAATCAATTAATTACCTCTGAGTTATTGTGGTCATAATCCGTGCATCAGACAGCCGTGTGTCTTGCTTATAAATAAGAATTCATAATTATGAGGCTGAAAATTGGTATTTCTGTTCGAGTCGTGTTGTGCAATGTAATGGGCTGTATTTCTCTCTCTTTTTTTCTCCTCTATACAGAAGGGAGACTGATTTCCCCGTCTATAAAAGAAATCCACGCATCCAGACATGACATTGGAAAGACATTTAATTATACTTTGCTTGAGAAATATGTATCAAAGCCTGCCGCCCATGAAAAGCGGATTTAGAGTCGTCAGACAGCAGTTAATAGACAGCAGTAAATGAAATAGAGGCTGTTGGGGTACTAAGACATGCTTTCCAGGACTAAGAAACAGCTTAGTCTGCCTGGGTGCTGAAATCCGGAGTTCTGACACGAGATATATGAGGGAGCGGGAGATAATGAAGGCGATGGGGGGAAGGGGAAGGGGCAGGAGATTTTTAAGACGATTGGGATTTCATTCCTGTGCAGCAGCGCTGCCCCTAGTGGTCAAAACCTGGAATCAAGGAGAGCTCAGAAAATTGATTTCCCTGAAAAAGTGGACCAAAAACCCAGTGATTTCACTAGATGTCATTCAGACCAAAACAGAGATGAAGAGACAGGGAGACACAGGGGGAGAGAGGCAGGGGAGACGGGGACAGAGCCCATACACTTAACATCGAGGATGTGTGATTTTTCTCGAGCACATTTTCTTCAGAGCCTCGCACATCCAGTACAAGACTGTTCTTAAATTGCCCCTCCTCCACTGGGACACTATGCTCTCACATATTTCACCCGTTCCCCGACAGAGGGTTCTCAATCACACTGCATCACACGGCAAAAGAATGAAAAAAAAAAGAGAAGAACACGAGGAGAGAGGACGGTTAGCCGGAGAGGGGGAAATGTGCCGCTGCAAGGTGAGGAGTGAAATCAGGAGCCAAGTGAGGAATGTGTGAGACGCTGGACAACGTACAGATTGGATGGGAGGTGGGATGGAGAGAAGGTGGTGTGAGGAGATGGACGAGGTCCTGGGCAAGTTTGGCCTGAGGTGAATGTGTTCCTGGAGACCGTCTCCCAGATCCTCCTGGCTCCTGCTGTGTCATCTGTCACTGGCAGGGGAGGTGACAGCGAAAAGAAAAGGTGCCCTAGATGCGCCAACAGCACAGTCAGGATGGAGAGCGTCTCGGAACAGCTTTCCCTCTCCTTATTCTCCCTCTCCAGCCTGCTCGCTCTGGACCATTTATTTCTCAAAGTTGAGAGAAAAGAAACTGCTCAGCGCCTGGACTGACTCCTCTCTCTCTCGCTCATTCCCCCGTTTTCACGCTCCCTTTTTCCTCATTCTCTCGCAGGATATCTGCGTCTTAAGTATGTGACTGCTACAGCCACAGCTCCCTTCTGTTCCCCTGTTCATAAAAAGACAAAAAAAAAAAGAAAAAAAGATTGTTTTCCGCAGCTTTCTGCTGACATCGACTGAGCACATAAACAGAGCCGTAATTTGTACAACAACAGTAAGCTACAGGGAAGCACTTCTTGCTCCCCAGAGGCACGCATGGGGAAGGTACGTTGTTATCCCCTGTTTACCTGGGAGGGGAGGCAGTATTTTATATTATGGTAATAGCCAAGTATGCTGAAATGCACGGCAATCTCATCTCATTCCAGTTGCAGCAATCTCCCCGTTCCAGCTGCTTCTGTCTGAGATTTGGTGTCGGTTGTTCCCGGGATTGGGGGCTAAGCCTGTGACGGTATGTTAATGAAAATGTGACGGTGCCCAAACACAAAAAGTCCAACAACAAAGTGTGCAGCATGTCTGTAAATCAACCCCCTCCTACAGTTTTGATGTCTTATATAATTAGGGCGTTATTTATGGTCTTGATTTGCAGGAAATAGAAATGAAATACGGGGCAGCAGAGATATAAAGTGAGTCAGATGTGGGAACTAAACCCAGCAGATGCTTAACAGAGTCGGAGGATAAGAGACTAATGACTGATCGTGTATTTCTGCATCACAGTAAGCACAGATGGCGCAGAAAGACTTGACAATGAAATTGGAGGAACAGAGCACACAGCAAAGCAACAGCAGCAGCAGCAGCAGCATCAGGGAACAGTCACAGCACCTCCAGTACAGCGCCTGTGTCGGATGCACTGTAACACCCCTCCGCTTAACGGGAAAAAAAAAAAGCCGTGACCTGGAGAGGGAGCTTGACTCACGCCACTCTCTGAGTCCACTCGCACAGCTTGTGTCATCGTCCCAGGTCACACACAATCAAAAAAGACAACAGGCAAGATGACAACCCTCGCCGGAGGGGATCTACAACGGTTAATGAGTGGGAGACGCTCAGAGGGAATTAGAAGCTTCATCACTCCGGTCGGTTTTAAATTGGTCTGTCTCGATGTCATTATTTTCTCCCTGTTTCCTACGAGAGAAATGAGTCGTCAGAAAAGAATAATCACAGTGAATTGTTGTATTTGATGAGCGGCGTTTCTTTTTTCTTTTCTTGTGATGGGGCTGTAAATCAACATGTGGAACAGCTGATTTGAGTGCTGTAGAAAATGATCTTGTTTACCAAGTTTGATTTGTTTGCCACTGCGTCAGCAGCGTGCTGCCGACTTTGAGCTGTCAATTCCAACACAACATGTGAACCAACTAAGACGTCAGATTGGAGAAGACTGGGTTTTGCCTTTTTCTGTGCTGTTTGGCAACAAATAGGTTGACACCTCCCGCCCGTGGGAAACAACTGTACACAAACACACGCAGACGCACACATTCACTCATTCAGTGCCCTTCTTGTAATGTATACCAACGTGACGGGGTCAAACTTTGAAAGGGGGTGGGGGCCGTGTCATTGACCCCGACCCCGCGGAGCGTAAACCAGGGTGCTCGCTGCGGGCCGGCCGTGATGCCGACAGCAGCCGAACATCCAATGTCTGATCCTGCCGTACGTGCGTATTTCACAGGCACTCCAGAGGTAGAGTTCTGTTGCACTTTATTCACCTCTATTGTGTTCCAGAGACAACCACCTGGTGGCAAGCTGGGGAAACAACTAATCCATCCTCATTCTGTCCACAACCAGACTGTCTAGGAATAAAAATAACAACAGCGGATACTGTCCAAAGGGGGCTGCAATTGCCCTGCTATACTCACGAGCCTGCCTTCAGAGGCGCTTCACCGTTAACTTTTTCTCTCTCTTTTTCTTTTGAGCAGACCCCCCGTAGTCGGACTCAATGGGGAAGGGCTGTCAGTTCAAAAACAATGTGACTCGGCGGTGAACGCTTGACTGAACTGGACTGGGGTTAGAGGGCTTTGTTTGTGTGTGTCTGTGTGTGTGACAGGAATATCAAGCCCGCAGAGGAAGTATTTAACTCGGCTGGTCTGAAGGCTACGACAAACGACTGATGGGGGAAAAAGTGCAGGCTACAACAACCCGCGGCTCCTCAACCCCAGGAGAGCCGCACGCGCTTCTTCCCCCAATTTCCCCCTTTCTCTTTTCGCATCGCACACAGCAGTGCACATGGGAGTGCTATATATATATATATATTACAAGCGTTTTTAAAAAACAAACAAACAAACAAAAAAAACCACACAGATGGTAGGACAAGCTCAGCCATCGCAGCAGGAATGAATTCAGAGACGTAGTTTCCTCCGGCCAGCAAGTCGCACAGCAATCACAAGCGCGCAAGATGTGATGGAGAAGCAAGTTAATGTGGAAAAAAAAACTCACCGCGTCCGGAGATCCACAGGAGCAGAAGGACCCAGGGGATCATGACTGGGGAGTGGAGAGGGCAAAACCTACGGAAAACAGTGGGCGAGTGTGAAATTGAAGTTGGCAGGCACAAACACATGCACGAGATGAAACAGTGCTCCTCTGTGCTGCTGCGTGGGGGGGGGACGGATGCTACAGTCCCTTAGTGCTGTCTCCTCTTTACCAGTGGAAGGCTGGTAGTCTGTCTTCAGTCCGTCTCTCTCTCTCTCTCTCTCTATCTCTCTCTCCTCCTCTGTTGACTGGTCTTCTTCTTCCCTGTGTCTCCCCTTCCTCTCTGTGTGTCACTCTTCGGAGTTGCCGGTGGACAGCTCCTCTTTGCCTCGCACGCTCTCTCTTGTTGATGTGAGCTTGTAGACTTTCTGTGTCTTCCGCCGCTGACTCTGAGCACTGACACACACACAGACACACACACCCTCACTCTCGCTCTCTCGCTCGCACGGCTTCTCGTCGCCCATCCATTCTGAGTCTCTCCAGCCCTCACTTGCCCCCCTCCTCCTCCTCCTCCTCTCTCTCTCTCGCTCTACCACTCACAGCTCTAGCAGACACAGTCGGGGGATAGATCTCCACAACTAGACTCCTCCCTCCCTTCCTCCCTCTCTCTCTTTCTATCTCTCTTTCTCCCTCCCTCCCTCTCTATTGCTGCCTGGCTGTCTGGGTGGCTGTGGCTGAGTGTGAGGCTGGGAGACTCGGGTCCTCACTCTGGGAACGAGGGGCTGTCATGGGAGAGACGGAGAGGGAGCAGTTCCAATTAGAATGAGAATGGGAGCGACCCGGCCTCGCCAGGCTACAAATAACACAGACATCCACAAAACAAAAGTGCAATTTCACCCCTCCTCCCAGTTAAAGACCCCTGCCTCCTTTTTTTTTGTTTTTTGGGATCCCACGGACGGCACTGAATTTTTTTGGGGAAAAGCTGTGAGCTCCCTTCCTTGAGAATGGATGAAGGAAGCATTAGCATTCAAGTCCGGGGCTGTGGTATTCAATCGTATCCAATTCTTATCAGGGGGTGAATTAGATTCATAGTCAGTCACTCAAGGAGCCGTGATGCAAGACGTCATAAAATGCCTAAATGCACCGCGTACTTCCTAGCAAGTTTTCCCGGTGACGCCTGCTCAATAATTAAAAAGGGGCTTTTGTCTCTGCTGTTCTGTTCCAGGGCAGGCTGGGTCCACATAGAAGAGATCCCCACATGTCTGGTACTGTAAGAACACAGTGCTCTGTTGTAGAATAAGGAATCTTAAGGAACCAGCAGGTTTGTGGCAGGAGGAGCAAATATTTGCTACCCTCCTGTCTGTGCTCAGGAGCGAATAAAACAATTATAAAAAAAAAAAAAAAAAAAGATTATTTAATTATTTAGCCAAATGAACGACCACAGCAACAGGTGGTGAGTTCTGCTCGATGCATGACACAGTTTTTAGTTTGACAGTTTTATCTCGTATAACAGACCACGCACCTTCAATTTCATAGTCATACAACATTCATTATGAAAGAATGCGTTTCAGTTCCAATTTTGAACATCACCTCACCTTAGAGAGCTGGCAGTCTTAGTTTAATGCAATTAATATTCCAATTGTATTGGTAATTGGTCATGTTAAAATGCACTAAATAAAACTGCAACAGAAAACAGTTGATGACGGATGATTGCCAAAGCCATGAAAAACTGGAGAGTTAGAAAAAAAAACAGCCTTGTGATATGCCAGTCAATAGGATTTAGGTTTTCAGAAAATTTGGTAAATAATCTCCAGTGTCTTACTGCATCCAAATGTTTGTCTGTGGATCACCACTTCGGGCCAAACAGAAACAGCTAACAGTGGATGGATGGATGGATTTGTAATCTCCTAACCTTTTCTCCAGCAACGTACTGAGTCCAGATGCAAGACTTCAGCACAACACTATGAACACTTCCTGTCGTTGTGTTTGTAACACATACCTATAACTGTGGTCACATGTGATTATACAATTATCGCGGGAACTCTTCGGTCTCGCAACACGTGCAGGACTCAAAACGCAACCGGTGGGGGTTGCCGGATGACAGATGAGAGCAAAACCGTACTGGAGCCGAAACGCAACATACGCATTCAGTGGAATCTTAAAGTAAGGCTCTGCTGTAGTTTGTGTTTTCGTACTAACTACGTAAAGTTGGAGGCAATGGTTAATGCTGTACCTGTTGATATAAGCATGTAACTCAAAGCAGCCTACAAAATTAGCGTGGCTATACACCCATGAATGGTTACTTTTATAACAATCGCTATATTTTGTTCGTTTTTTTTTTTTTTTGGGGGGGGGGGGTCATTTCAATCTTTTAAAACACATTATTGTGTAAAATATACATTGGAACTTAATTTCCGTTTTTCAGCGGGAGCAGATAAATGCAGTGTATCTAATTTCTAGCGCTGGATTATTGCCGTTTTGCTGTTTTTTTATTGTGAAACAACAACCGTCACTTAAGACGTCACGTTATGGTTAGTTGTTCACGTTTGTTGCCTTCCTTTAGGTCGGTTGTAGAAAATTGTATTCCCTTCACTTACATTTTATCTAGTATTCGACAGAAGCAAACAGCATGAGTATGTCCTTGGTTATTGTGTGATCTATTGTGTGATAGAAAAACATTGTTGGAAACTTGAAAATGTATACAACTCAACAAAATGTAAAACAAACGTCTCTCTCATTTTTTAGACATTACAACACAAAATGGTGTGCATTATATCTTTAAGTTACCAGAAAAATATCTTCAAGAGCAAACAGCACAGTTCCCCTTTGACTTAGTCAATCTAGACACAATAGGACCTTACTTACCCCATTAACATATCCATAAAATACATAATGCTATCTTTCTTATAAATAATGATTGACATTCAAATCTGGACTAAAGGGACAGACCCCCATATTAATATAAGACGTACATGAATGTCCAGTACTAGATCAGCGCTCTGATAATGACACGGTAAGCACTGCACGGGGGCCTCTTCTACGTCATATCAATTTAATCCTTTCCTTTGACTCTTAATCTAATCAAAGGGCCAGAGGATGACAGGTGGTCTTTTCATCAGTGCAGCTAACAGCTACACACAAAAACAACCCCAGTGCGGCCAAACCAGAGGATAACAGATTTGCATTCTGCCTAAGAACATGATGAGTAGGGGCAAAGAATAACAATGGAGCTTATGTGCTTGAAGGTTTAGCAATG
This sequence comes from Diplodus puntazzo, assembly GCA_963678695.2. Classification (NCBI taxonomy): domain Eukaryota; kingdom Metazoa; phylum Chordata; class Actinopteri; order Spariformes; family Sparidae; genus Diplodus; species Diplodus puntazzo. Next base: position 23,347,285 of record OZ023162.1, read on the forward strand.
AGGGTGAACGCGGTAAACAGCCAAACAAATTTGAATGTCCACAACCCACGATCCTCTACTTGATACACTAAACCTTTACTCTGGATTACATTTTTTCTGTCTGGCAATATTTGGACACATTTGAGGATGGTGAACTGAACTGAAGTCGTCTTTTTATCAGCGTTAAAAGAGATCAAAATCCTACAATAACTAAATAACTTAAATCTAACCAATTCAGAAGTGTAATATCAAGAAAGGCTTTACTCGAAGGAAAAAAAAAGGTTTCTTTGTTATCTGGAACCTGCGTGGCATTCAAATGTCATTTGCACATACGTAATAGACAACACCAGGGATCCGCTATTTTTACACCCTGATGCAGAAGTGCCAGATTTCTTCGACCCAGTCTGGCGAACAGAGCACACAAATTCCACCCAAGAAACTGTAAAAAAAAAAATAAAAAAAATAAAAAAAGCATGAACAACATTTTTATACTCTAACATTCTTACACAGGCAGCGAGGAAACATTAAGGAATGTGAGGTCTAGTAAAGGGCTCATACACTGTTAAACCTGCAGTGCACCCACAGGGGGCATAATCTTAAATGACTCGGGAGACAGGGCACGCTTCTTCTCAGTCAAACAAAACATGCTAGGAAGGCAGTGGAAGTGAGCTGAAACAAGTTGAAGACAAAACGACGGTCGGACAACGCTGCCTCTTTCATCTCTACATGGATGACAAGTGATAAAAGCAGCCAAAGTCATTCTCTCCTGCACTGATATCTGATTTGACACAGTTTTTGTGTACTTTGTATGCATTCATAAGAAAAGCATTTTCTCCGCTCATTATGATGACTAGGTCGTTGGTATAGTCTATGTCAGTATTTTAGCAGTTGGGATTTGCTTATCTTGCAGCTTCCATCAACTGGAATTCCGGTAACAAAGTGCATCAATAATCTTAGAGAAATACATTATAATTTTTTATCGCAAACGTCAATACTGATCACATTTGGTTTGATAAGAACGTCCCTCTCTGCCCTCCATGCACCACAGACTGTGGAGGGAAATGGCAAAAAACGGAATCCACACCTGACATATATTGACAAACTGCCTGAAGTGTATCTTAACGATGTAATACTCCTGCATTAAATGTCTCATAAAAGAGTAACAGTTCTTCATTACGTTTTTATTTATTCCATACATTATTTTACTGGTTCCTACATTACCCATAATGCATCTCAATTGCAGATAGTTCCCTGGGAACAGGGCCACCAACAATCTTGCTCGTGCAGAGGAGAAGATAATCTCCAGTGGCCCCGCCAGCCAAATTATTTTAAGGGTTTGAGGGACGTTTTCGACCCTCTCGTGCACCAGCCCCACTGCTCAGGACAACTGGATTTGGCTGTGTTGGCTAACTGTAACCCTATCTCCTAAACTAAAGGAATGGACTGCAGGGGTTTGGTCAGATTGCTTCTGTTGAACACACCCTTAGCCCTGCACCCCTAGATCTCTCTCTCTCTCTCTCTCTCTCTCTCTCTCTCTTTATATATATATATATATATATATATATATATATATATATATATATATATATATATATATATATATATATATATGTATATATGTATATATATATATTTCTATATACATTTATTTCCATTTTCAACTGAAAATACTTGTAGTCTTCAGCTGCAAAACCGATGCCGACTCAGGTTATGTCACTCGGGGCGATTTATTGGATTTTGTTCAGCTCCCTTTTGGAGCCGCACAAACTTGATGCAACTTTGTTTAAACATGCAACAGTACTCCCCAAGACCAGTAAACACACTTGGATGTGTAAAAATCGATAAAAATGCGCTCAAAGTTTTCAAGCCTACCTCTATAACCTGGAAAATTACAACATAAGGTTTAACATGGCACAAATCCAAAATTCCATTAACATGCACCTGAAGCCTCCAGGACATGCCGTATCATTTAATGTAGCTGTGCACCAAAGACAAACATGTCAATTAAAATAATAACACTTACTGTATGCTCGAGGGTTGTAACGTGTGGATTAGAGATTGATTTTCATGTTAGTCCAGCTTTCAAAACAGAGTTTTATGCAAGGCAGCCAGCAGTTTCTCTTCAAGTGCGAAATGGCAATAAATCTTATTTATTCAGTGCTTTCTCAAGCCTGCATGTCAAAGCTCAAGGAGCACATCTTGCACTGCACAGCAAAACAGCGGCTCCTGACTAATTTAATTAATAAGGTGGGGTTACAAAGTGACCTTTGAAACTTGAAGGCTTAAAAATTACCAAGAACAGATTGAAAATCAATCCAAAACTAAAGGCTGGGAGAAAAAAATGGCAACTTGTAGGACTTAAGTAATGCTTCATGGGACTAAATGTTAAACTGTTTATGGCAGGTATGATACTTTAAGAAAAATGTTATTGAGAAAATAATTAAAGCAATTAAATTATTATTACTATTATTGTAGCTTTTATTACAATATGGCTGCCATGGGTATAAAGAGAGGGTTTTCAAGAGCCAGAGCTGCACTGCTCTCGTTTTCTGTTTTTTTTTGCTCCATGCTACCCGTGAATTATTTTGGCTCCTCTTCATGCCTTCACAAGATGAAATGCAAAGTCTCATTCTCAGCCACAAAAAGTGACACATTAAGATGATGGACAGCCACTCTGTGTTTGAGCTAAATAGAAAGTGACATATCTGTTTATTTCTCTTGGGCCTGCACATCCGCTGTTGAGACACGTAAAGGTCTGAAACACTGCTGTCTGTGTACGTGTGTGTGTGTCCCAGTGTGCCTGTGTATGTTAAGTGTGTGTTACCATCAATTTGTATTTTGAAATTAGCAAATCAGCCAGTTGTCTTTCAATGAAGGACATCCACTCAATCTTTGTCAGTCAGATGATTCCCCAGAGATGCTGCACCTCGAGCCCCAATGCCTCAGATTCTCATTCTAATCAAGTCTGTAAAGTGGCAGTGCAGAGGATCTAAATGAATGGAATTAAACAGTATGGAGAGGTGTTGGAAGAAAGCTGGAAGAATGACGACATCTCATTTTCATCCAGGCCACTTTTTTTAAGAAGAGGGCCCTCAGTGGAGGAAACAGGATGCTGGTGAAACACCCTTCATTTACATTTTATTTAGTATTCGACAGATAAAAAACAGCACGAGTATGTTGTTGCTTATTGTGTGATCTCAATCATATAATTACTGTATTTTATAGATTAACATTTATGTTCACAATATATACTTCTGTCTTCATCAGATCTGATCCAGTACCCACAGTGAAAGATAAAGAAAAATATTTCTGCTGTTTTCATTAACACCACCGCAAAGTCAAGATCATAACCTCAGCGATCAGTCTTTCTGCTGCACGGTGCTCCTTCATCTGACTGCTTTGGCTTTGCTGATGTCCCACCTACATGCAAGATCGCTTGCCCTCCTTGGGACGGCACTCGGCTGACTCTGCTGATATCAACTTAAGACACAATTATGCTTTGAAATGAAGCAAAATTCAAGCTACACAGCAAGAACTATAAGACTGCAGGGTTCAAAAGAGGAGCAGAGCACAATGAAAGGAGCCGTGCCTACAGACTTCACCAGCCATTACTTAAACTAGCATGTGGTTGCTTGATTAAAAGGTATGAATACAAATTGCCATTTGATTTCTATCATTTAGCAATCATATTAAAATACTTCCATGCACTAAAATCCCTTTTTGTCTTCTGTGACGCCGTTATTCTTCGAGTTATAGCCTATGTATAACAATACGGTTCTATTCTATTCAGGTTTGCATTCAATTAAGTCATGATTGTGTTCCAAATAGTTTCAGAATTCAGAGGTCATTTTCTCAGACACAACAAAAATGCAACATTTCAGACTACATGTTGGCTACATGTTGTTCACAAACTGGGAGCTGGCTTGTTTGGTTCCCTGCTGTCACAGTTGGCCAGCCTGTTCACATCGAAGTCATGCAGCATTTCTTTGCAAACATGTCCTTTTGTTCATGTAAACTGAGCAAATGCCGTCTCCAAAGCAAGTGTACAGCCTGCTTAAGCCCGGAGCTCTTCTCTGACTCAGTCGAGTTCACACTGCTACAGGGCGGTTGGGTCATTTGACTCTTCTCCATTTGAATTTTCATCTTCATTGCACCGTGGAATTGAGGTTTTTACATGGTATGCAAAATAGCGGTATAGATTTGTTTGCTGTGCTCTGTGAAGATAGCCTAGGTAAAGAGCAATGGTCAGCAGTATGCACCTCAAGAAGCCTTGTCAGGGGTCATGGGGCTTTGCATAAGTCAAGCCAGTTTGCTTCTTGAGAGGGAAATAGGTACATGTTGTTTTACATCTGACAGATCGACCATCGACATCTTCATTGCATGCATTACCCCCGCTACTTCTCTTCCCTGACATGACGCGCAGTGAAATAAAAGCAGTGTGTTGAACTATGGATTTGCCCTCAGGCTTGAAGAGGACACTCCGCATGTCAGTGGGAGAGAGTTTGAATACATCAGCTGAAGGGGAAATATCAACCAAAGAACCACATTTATGTATTTTATTCCAATCACTTTTTTTTCTAGGCCAGTCTGGCTTTATGAATAGAGGTTATTAATGTGCCTGACATGGTCCAAACTCAAGGATTAAAAGGTCAACTTTTGGAAAGCAAATACCTTTTGAAAAATTAATCAGAATTAGGACAAATTGAATCCAAAAAAGGGAAATGCAATTTAAAATCAGTGATTATAATTAACTTAAACTTCTACACGCATTTAGAATTGTTCCCTTAAAATTCTAATTAAAAACATTTTCTCGTGAAAACATTTTTTGAACAGTCAAACACGGCCATGTTTGTTTTCTCTCACTCTAACCTGCCAATTAGTTATTTTTCCCCCCTTTTCTTAAATAGCAGGCAGACATTTAAAGTGCCTTGGGGTGAATCTCCAATGGAAGCTTCCCCTTGGAGGATATGTTGCCCTGAACAGGGGTAGCATAAACATGGGTATGGAGCATTTCTTTAAAAAAAGAAAGTAAAATGCTGATGTTGTGCAGAAAGACAAAAAAGAAAAACACAACATAATATGCTTATTCAGCCTTTTACCAGCCTACACTAATAATATTCAGTTAACCTACTCTAAGTGTTTTGCCAGTGGTCTCAACTGAATATTCAGAATGAGACGCTAAGTGTGAGCGTCTCAGATGCCCAAAGCCAAGCCTTTCAACCATCATACACAAATTACTCCTGAGAAAAAAAGTGAAACCCCTCAAGAAAATGATATGCAAGGGAGCAGCTCTTTTGAATTCCAAACTGCAGTGCGACATGGCTCGGTTTACAGTTTTGTGATTAAGTGAAGAGGTAAATAATAAGGGCTGACTATGAGCCTCACTAATAACACTGCACTGACTTGGTAAATCACCGCCACAAGATTTGTTTCCTTAGCTTAAGTGTATCACTTAATCCACAATATAAACTAATCACAGGCTTTATTCTATGAATACACTGAAATAAAATGATGAAAAATGACGATCAAATTGTATGTATACTAGTGCCTGATGCAGCTACAAGTTACTGTAAACAAACATTATGACAAGCTCTATAAATAAGATCTCCATCGATCTGTATGTGTTTATTCGTGGATGTCCATATAACACTATGTTTAGCTTTTTAATTTAGGAATAAATGTATTCAATAATCGTGATTTCTGAGGTTTTTTGATGCAAAGTCCCAAATGGTATGTGCACCAGATACATTTAATGCAACAACCAATTGATGAATAATTAAGACTTATCCCTGAACTGCACACCAGCTGGCTTTTCTGGCAGTTCTCTGCGCTCAACAGTTGTTGGTGGAGATGTCACTTGCTGTAGCCAATTAACACCATTCACACATATCAGTTCATGTGTACACCTCAGGCAGGCTCACCTGAAACTCACACAATTGCACATAGGTGTGGAGATACAGCAATACAACAATCAAAAACACATCCCACAACCACATGTATAAACCACATGCCATCACTCGTTTCATGCACTGATGTTTTATTGACGGATCATTCGAGTCGCGATCATCATTTCAGTTCATACTCTGTTCACTCGTCATGATGAGTGCACAAGGCATGCACACACCAATATATGGCTGATGAACTGAAATTCAAATACAACAAGTATAGGCTGACATTAGCCACTGGGCAACACAGTGTTAAGCCTCACACCATCTGGGAAAGTGTATTTTTCTTGCTTCTGTGCCGATATAATAGATCACAGTGGTTGGTTCTCTGCTGTTTGCGGTTCATCATTTGCTCTATTACCATTGATATAATCACCTTGGGGCTTCTTAGCATTAGCTTTGCAGGTTTTTATTTGCTTTAATGACAAACTTCTGTGTTGAGGAGGCGCGCTTGTGTACATGACAGACAATGAACCCCAGGCAAGTTAATCAGGCCAAACACAGCAGCCGCAATGAACACACGTATGCTCTTTCCTACACACACACATGCACACGCTCTCTCTCACAGTCTACACACTGGTGATGCATACGAGGAGTTAATGTCAATACAACCTAACGTAAAAGGCTCCGATGAAGAAGAAGGAAAAACAAAATCCACAATCCAACACCACAGCCTGGATTGAATAGAATACCGTAACCATATAGGCCTATAAGTGTGAATGGAACTGTACATTGTGCTGACAGTCAGTATAGGTAAACAATAACAGCCTACTAGGCTACTTCATTCATTCATTAATCACAACCTGATATTAATTATACTGTCAATGATCACAACTGGCTTTTAATTTGACAAATGTAGTTGTAGATTAAATCAAAAGTTTTACTAACAACACACACCAGGAAAGAAAATAATCATAACCACCAAACCATAGCAAAAAGGCTCAAATAAAAGCGAATCATGGACCAAATTCACAATTCAAAACCATTCCAACACATCCTTTAAAACATAGTACCACAGTAGGCTATAACAAATATTTAATGTGTTGTTTTGTCACTCACCGTTCTTGTTCATTCTTGATGAGGAATGTGTTGCCCCTGGTAGCGGTGCGTTTTATAAACTGGTCCGCGATTGTTTCCAGGTTCCTACTCCTTGACAATGTCTTGTGATAGTTCAGCACTGCAACGTGGTTCAGCCTTGCTTGCCCCATTGTGGACCGCAGATAAGGTTTTCAGGCGCCGGAGTTCAGAAAATGACCGCTCTAAAGTGCATGATGTTACAGGGACAGTCAGGGCAAGTTTCACAAGTTTTGTGACCTCTGGCAACAGTGTTCTCAAATACCCCCCCGATCCCCTTTGAGAAAGTTCACTACATCCTTACATGTACGCACTGGTGATGCATACGAGGAGTTAATGTACAGTTCTTCTGGTGTCTTAAAGCTGTGCGGTGGCGCATCTGCGTCTTCCAATCGGCGGGATTTTTTTCTTGGACTGGGATTAACCGGGCTTTCCAAACCCAAGTCATCGGCTGCTGCAGTAGCGTTTTCCCCAAATTCAGTGAATCCTTCCCGAAGAGCCTTCATGTCACATCTGAGTGTGTCAGTCATTTCCCTCGCGCTCTGTATGTGTAGCTGACGCTTTTGGAAAAAAAAAAAAACGCAGACCGTTTCCATGCGAGAAAAGAAGTTAAGCATGAGTTTCGAAGTCCCGAATTTCTGCAGGTGCACAATCAGTCCATTGGCTTTACCCCCTGCATCACCTTTTTCGTTTGAACTCAGGTCTTGTGAGAATCTCATCAAAACATCATTCAGCAGCTGAAACAGCGCATTTGCTTGTGGTTGTTGATGTCTCATAAAATCCCAACAAAATGTTCCTCTGGCTCCAGATTTTCAGCCACCACACGAAAACTAATTGACACCTGCTCTCTGACTGAAATGTCGGCGGTTTCGTCCATTATCACAGAAAAGAAAAAAAAAACTCAGACTTGACTTCTTCATTTCTTCTTCAATCAGTAAAATATCATGTGAGAGCCACTTGTTCTCCTTACGTGCAAGCCATAACTCCGGGATATCCTGAACACGTAAATGCAGTAACTGGGTCAAGTTGGACTCCTCATCCGTGCTTCCTCGGATGGCCAAACCCTGACATGAAAGATATTGGATTGAGGATGGAATAGCCAACAAAGCTGTTCTTGCATCTGACATCTGCTTGTATTTACTGGCAGAAATTGATGCGGCAACATTTGCACCGGCATTAGTAGCAGCAACAGTGCTAACTGCAGCTCTATGCAGGTCTGACTTTTCGTGGGTTTGAAATCTCTCCAGTGCTTTGGCCCAGCTGGAAAAACCATCCCGCACAAAAGCTCTAAAAGACTCTTGGTCATGTGTTGTGGATGGGAGAGGGGCGCCCATGTTTTTGGCTGCAGTGCAAACCTCACAAAGTACCTTGTTTTTTGCAGCATCGTAGACTATCCATGCTTATTTGCCTTTCCAGCTAGCTTGAAAAGTCCGACCTTTTTTTCTGCCTAACATCTGTAGGCCTACTGCTACTGTCCTCAGCCGTTGACACGGTAGAGTCCTCACTGGAAGATGGTGTCGGGTCGGTAGATATTTTTGGTATTTTTACCACAAATTTGTCCATTTTGTTGGCTAAATGATGACCACTATCAGCAAGTTGCCGTCCAGCCCTTTTGGCGGTTAATCTGACATCACAATGCGTTGCTAGGTAGCGGGGGAGCGGTCACTAGCAAATGAGTGACAAGTGTAGGCTGGCACACGTGGGTGCTGGCTATCTCCGTGGGTGCTGGCTATCTCCGTGGGTGCTCCAATCGGCGCCCATGTGCACCACCATAACTCCATGATGTGATGGTGATGTGGTATGTATGCAATCATACCTACTATTTAGAAAGCATTCCTGAATTAAAAACTTGGGGGTTTCTGCATTTCCACATTAGGTGTGGTCTCACATTTTAACTAAGGTGATACCAAACCTCTCTAGCTAAAGTTAGCACACTTCTCATTTAAAGTTCTGTGTGTTTAGTAAGTGTTCACACTGGAAAATGTTAATTGCAAGAGGTGGGCAAACAGACAGCATACCACTGAATGTTAGAAAATGGAATGCTGTTTGCATGGGCGTAACCACTCATTCTTTGGGGGGGTTGTGTCCCCCCCAATATTGAGAAAATGGCAATCTGCCCCCCCCCCCCCCCAATATATACAGTAGAAAATATGTTAATTATGCACCATTTTATAAACCCTGTCAACAGATCTGTCTCGTTATTTCTTATTTATTTTCAATTTATTTCCGTTTTTAAGGAAAACATATGTGTGTGAACCCCCCCTCCCAATTGTAAACTTGGTTGCGCCCATCCTAAGGTATTAAACTGTTTGCCCGCCCTCCTGGTGTAACAGCATACTGAAATGGAGCGCACCTTAGTACCTGAGTTGCTCCCCCATACATGAAAACCTATTGGTCAAGTTAGAGTGATTGACAGCCGTCTAGCCAATCACAGCCATTTGACCAAACCCACTAGTCCCGGCTGCCCGGAACGTAAACAATTACATGCTAACAGGAGCTGCAGTCACTCTGGCAGACAGCAACAGAGTGGAGGTATGAAACGGTTCTTTAATTAGTTAATAATGTAGAATTTTGTCTGTAAATAACTATGTCTTGCTTTGTGGCATGTTAGCTAATATTAAGCAAGCCAGGTGGCAAACAATTAGGCCAAGCCAGGCAAGCCACGTAAAGTTAATGGTAACTGACAGATAGTTTTTTTAGAAACATCCACTGATTTTGATATTATTCAACATGATCATGAATGCCAAAAAGAAAGAGGCAGCAGAAGATTTACTTCTTTTTCAACTCAAGTTGTCATGTAAGTGGAGTTATGTGACAGGAGTTCATCCGTATTCTTGCATTAATGCCAAGTAGGTGTTCATTTACGTACTTTAAAGCTATTTGTTGGAGCTTAAAACCTTCTTTTCAATGAAGAAAATCTCCTACATCAACTCATCCCTGTTACTGCTCTCATTTGTTACACATACAGCTCCTACAGGTAATGTCCAGATAAGTTCAGGATAGCAGTGCATGTGTGAAAGGGCCTACACTACTGTACATTGTACACTGTTATTTATGCACTTACTATATAGCTAAAGCAAATAAACCAGTAACACAAGCAGAAAAATCAATGTATTAAATTAAAATTATCATCAAGGTCAGCCATTGTTCTTCTGGTCACAATGTAGGCAGAACAGAGACACAGGGAGAGGCACGGTGAAAGCAGTGGCCAGGCAGGGACATGCTCTTGGGATACAGATGATCAGGTGAGAAATTTGAATGAGAACTTAAACAGCTTGATAACATTAGTTTTAACCTAGGCCTACATGTCAGCAGTAAATAAAACTAGTAACATTGGGCCTGATACTGGCATATAGGTGAGATATAGGGCAAAACCTTTGAGATAAAAACATTGATTTTCACTTAATGGGAATTTAAAGAGAAGCTTTATCTTGATTCTGTAGGGATCCATGCCATTTCACAGAATATTCCTTTACATGTGAATTCAAATGGTCAGTGTTGTCCTCAAAACTTCTAAATGTGCGAATTTTCATATATAAAATATCATAGAATTGTGGGAAATGTGCTTAAAAAAAAAAAATTCAGGGAAAGGGCGCTCATTTGGACCCCCCAATATCTATACCATGGTTACGCCCTTAGCTGTTTGTAGCTAAAGTTTGCTGTCTTACTCCAGGAAAAAAACAAAAAACAAAAAAAAAACATTGTTTGCCTGCTTACCTGTCTAACAGGTCTTGAATGGAAACAGTCACTCCTCTATATTCACTTTGCTGGAACTATGACCAAGAACCAACTTATCAAGCCCTACTAATATGTGAACTTGGAAAGATTCAGTAGTTAAAGATGCAATATGTAAGAACTGGTCACCTGTCGGATTCATTTTCAAAACAAGCAGGCATACCACCAGGGTAACTGCTAACTGCTGCTAACTGTACTGCCATTAGTAATTTAGCTCAGTTTGCAGTACAACTACAAATCTGGACTGTGCGATCGAAGCAAGGGGTAGTGCTGGTGTGTACACAGTTAGCAAGGAAGCTTTTCTGCTGGGGACTGGATGGGGCGAGCTGGTTAGCATGCAAACTTAAGTAGATAGGCAATCTCTGCAACACAGTAGCGTACATGGATGCCATAACATCAACATTGTTACTGCCTGACATTCTGTTGATAATTTTTAATGTTTTCAACACAAACTCTCACATATTGCTCCTTTAATAGTCAATCAATCAATACAGGAAATTCAACATGTAAGCTAAATGCTAATTAAACTGCATGAACTGTACATTTCCTACATGTTGAGTTCACAAGATACAATGTGTAAATAAATTATATTTCTCTTATACATAATGCATTTGTAATTTAAAACCACAACATTACAGTCAGGCTAGACTTTTGTTAAAACGACTTCCTGTCCTGACATCATTGTAAATCAGATCTCGATGTTTGGTTACCAAAACAGTATGACAGTGTGACAACAGAACAGTTAAGAAATCTTGGCTACTTTAGTCTTTACCTGACAACACAGAGTTGTCACTCATGACAAGACCAAACGTTTTAAGTGCTGCTGTTTTGCTGAACTATGCAGTTGATCTTCAAAATCCTTGAGAAGCTGTTAAAATTCCTGCCACAACAGCTCAATGAACCTGGAGAAAACTGACCACAAGAATCTATAGAAAATATTATAGTTAACAATCTGGAAAGCTTACAATGAATTTTCACACATTGCAGTGGATTGGGGTTTCATGCGATGCGGGCTTGTATTTCCCAATGTGCCCAACCTGTCATGTCTTTTTTAATGATTACACATTTGTTTATTCACATTGTTCACATCAGCAGTCATAGTAGTCGTAGTAGTATACTCAAACTGCAGTGGAGTAAATATGCTTTTTGAACTGAACTAACTGCTCTTCTGGCTTGGATTAAGTCTTTGTTGATGCTGTGACTGTGTTAATCATATTTTCAAAGTAAAGGCATTCTCTCCAGTTTGAAGGATGCCAAAGGTTTCTTTGGCAGGTGTGGACAATCCTGTTAGAGATGGCGTTTGTGTTACACCTTAACCTCTTTTTCCAGTAAATCTATCTTTTGTTTGTACAGCTTCCCAGAATGAAGCTTTCTCCGCCAAGGAGATTTAAAATATATAACCATGAGGAAAGGGTAATCTTGTGCTATCTCTGAATCTATATACATCCATTGCTGCTTATATTAATTCTCCTTGTTTTTACTGTGAAAATCATTCACTGTGTATTTGTGATAGAAAGCCAAATCCAGCTGTTGAACACACAGCACATAGGTATTTGTTATGTAAGCAGATATGCAGTGCATACTTCTGAATAAGTAAAAGTAATTATTCTACGAAAAAGGTAGTTGTTGATCGCAGCAGCTAACATTATTCAGACGGTATGGAACATGAATGCCACAACATTAGGCTTCTCAATCATTAGAATTAACACAGCACAGTACAACAGTGCACAAAAAGCCCGACTAAAGAGAGCCGCCTGCATCCAACTTTTTCAACCGGGTGCAATAAAGCATGCTAAAACTCTAATATGATGCTTGAACGTTATAAAATATGCACGAGTTAAGAACAGGCAACAATAAAATTGCTGGTCTTTAGCCAGGTACTAAGCAGCGCATAAGAGAGGGAGTCAACACCGAGCAGGGGGAGGCAATGGCCTAAATTGCTAATACTGTATCCTGCTCATGCGTAAAATGTAATTGGTCTCTATTCTGTTTGGACACTGGTTTATATAGGCTATATGTACAGTCAAATGAGGAAAAGACATAAACAAACATGATAATATTATAAGATACATGATTTTCTGGCATTTCAGCCCTAATGCGGTAACAGTTAACACAATTGCACACTACTACACAGAGGGGATAATTGGTTTTGGGAATGAAAGTTACTATTTCATCCATTTAATAATTTAATTTAATAGAAAATATTGTAAAGCACTGCTTTATGTTATTGTCTGTGTTACTGCAGGAGCTATAGCATTAAGTTTTTATCAGTTACTTTTTCTCCATGCAAATCCTGAGGGTGCTAATGGGGCTATTTTCGTTGAATGAGAGCTTATGTGGGTCAGACTGTGTTTTCCTTTGACAACCTCAGAACACTGCTGTTCAGCTGCAGTCTTGATTAATGGCCCAGAGAGTGTCGCGCTGACCTGAGATGGAAGGTGTTCATCGTTGTCAGAGGCACTGCGCAACAGCCCAGCTTATTGTCTTTTTTTTGGGGGGGGGGTTAAATTCTACCACTAACCCCGTTGCCTAACAGTAGCAACGATGATGAACGACAATTGAAAAAAAAAGAAAGAAAGAAGTGCTGGCTTTATTTTCTTGACAAATGCAATTACTGTTTCTCAACATTTCCCAGATACAAGTCTGCTCATTTAAATGGAACAACATAGATGAGCACTCTCTGCAAAGCCGAGTAACGTCTGTGTGAATACAAGAGGATCCGAGGCATTAATACGTTCTCTGGTACACGGAGCTGGAGAACCTAATCTATGAACTGTAACCTATAGTATGATGAAAGGCTCCTCATACAAGTGATTTGTTCGCATTAGAGTGAGGGCGGCTGCTCATTTTTTCATTGCTCCCTTTCAAAGGCAACAGCAATTGTTTACATTTTGATCAAAACCCTTTTTCTGCTGAAGTAAGTAGGGGAAGAAACACATACGTATGTAACAAAGGATTTCATCCCGCGTCTTCGCTTATTAGGGATGATGTTGGTTCCCGGTGTGTGCCTCTTAAAGTATCTTTTCTTTATGACTACGCCTTTGGAAATAATCAGTGGCTATCTATATATTTCAAGTACTGATGACTTATTCAAATGAATGATTCTCCTCTCTCGGCAGAAAAGGGTAAAAAGAAAGACACTTTAGCGCTGAGTGACACTTCAATTAGCCCCTTGTCCTCCACTACTAATAATCAGATTGTGAGCCATGTAAAGGACAAGGCAGGTCATTAAAATATCCTCAAAAACCCACAAGATTTACTGTTGGCTGTAGATTTTGCTTGTATTTGCTGACAGCCGTATAGAGCTGCACCCCCGCCCCTTGCCCTCCCCGGATGAAATAAAAGCTATCTGGCTGTAATTGCTGAGGAAAACTGATTCTCCAGTGTCAGAAACACTTTATGTGCTCTCTAATTTCGTTCGGCTCTTTCTTCAATTGCCAGGCCCCTTGCAGGGGCCCTCATCTATTCCATTCAGTGCTCTTCAGTGTGATGTCGCTGCGGACCCAGATAACCAAATTACGTAGGCACAGCGTTATGACAGTGTAATCAGACAAGCAGAGATTTGTCGAAATTATCCAACACTTTATGTCGACAGCGGAAAAGGAAAGCTACACGACTGGCTTGCAGCCCTCATGCGGCAGCAGCGGTTGAGGAGTGAACTTTGTTTTAAGATGTATTAAAGGATTGCATTGTATTCAACAAAATAGCATAATTTTGGATAAAATAAACATCTAATTCAAGATCAAATGTTGCGGGATATTCACGTTCATGTGACCCAGAGCGCCGTTCAGTTGCAGTAATTGGTGCTTTAGAGTTCAGGCTCGATGTTTTTTGTAGCTGCAGTGTGACTCTGCTCCGGACTGTTAACTATAAGCAGTTCCAGGCTGAGAAGTGTCAGAGACACTGGCGACAGTCAATGGGAATGTAACTCCAGGGGTTAGGAAGAGGAATGAAACAGATGAAAAGTCACCTTTAACAACAATGCCCACTTATGCAGATAGCTTACATCAGCAAGAATCCCAGCTCCACTTGCCTCACTCTGAGGACCCGCTACTATTCACAACTCCACTTGAAAAATAAAGCCTTTATAAATCAAGATTAGAGGAAGGTTAAAAGTTACTCTCATACAGTCACTTTAAATTGTTTCCATGGGGTAATGTGAATGTTACTGTAAATTTTCAGTGCAATGAACTTCTTTACTGTACCAGTCTGTACACTGCAGGCTCTGGAACAATGGGAGAGTTATTTTGAGTGACAGAATCAGGTTCTGTGTGATTGTCGTCTTCATTTGTGATGCACGTCTTTGTCTTGTTGACTGGCTTGAACAAACTGACTGTTTCAACTGAGCTAACCCTGCAACAACAAAAGACAGATTTCCATTATTTTCTGGCATTAACAGACAAAAAACTTTGTGGAATCTTGAATCTTAAATATCTGGCCACTGAGGGCATACAGCCCACAAGAGCAGGCAGAAACTGCATTGCTAATGCCATCATATAACATTTTTTCTCCTTAGCGACGAGTAACTTCCTGCCCTCCTCATTTTGTTATGTTTCCAGTCATGTATTTAAATTCTGTGATGAAGTAGCAAAGTACATGTACTCAAGAACTGTGAATATGCAATTTTGAGGTACTTTTGTTGAATATTTCCATTTTCTGCTACTTTATACTTCCACTCCACTACACTTTGGGCATAGATATTGTACTTTCACATTTACACAACTACATTTATTTGGTAACATTAGTTACAAGTTGCATCACGGTTTGAAATATATCATCTGATGATCGGCCAGGCAGATAATTGGTTGCCCCCAGAATACAGTATATGTACGTATGTAGATATACTGTATGTAGAATTTACTTTTACCTGTACTTTTAATACTCAAGTACATCTATTGCCAGGAAATAACTTTTAAGACTTTTAATACCAGATACTTTGGTATGGGTGGCTTTCACTATTACCAGAGTAATATTTTAACATGACACATTTACTTTACTCAAATATGAATTTTGTGTACTTTTTACACTCTTGTACGTGTCAAATTATTAGGGCTGTAACGATACACGTATCGAAACCGAAATCGTGACACTCAGATCCATGAACCTGTCTTGTGGTGTGAGAAGGCAGAATCGCGACACAACTTCCAGTCCAGGTACAGCCCTATGAGCTATAAGTAGCCCCTTTTACACAGAGACGCCGCATCAACACCACAGCGGTGGTACGCCAATTATCCGCCATTGGTCGTTCACACAGGGCGAAGCACCAAACATCCTGGAAAGTGACAAAGTTATGTTTTTCGCTCTAAATTACACAATTACACAATTGCCATCAATCTCCATCTCAATACTGCGCTTCTGATACTATCAGACGAGTATCATATACAAAAGTTATTGAAATGTTACATAAATAAAATATTTAATTATTTTTTTTAAATCAAGGTTTGTATTGAACCGTGGGTCAAAAATCATGATACGAACAGAATAGTGAGTTTGGTGTATCGTTACATCCCTACAAATTATGGTTGCTTTTTTAAAAAGTGAACCATTATTTCCCCCGCAGAGAGTTTGTGATGCCTGAGACTAACTAAAGACTTATATATGTGATATCAGACTGCAAATTATACATTTACAAAGGTCATTCCACCTGGTCTGTTGCGCTGATGGGGTCTCTGGAGTTCATTTTGTACTAATACATCCCCTTTGAAAATTATCAAGAACGCTGATGTTGTTCGGCGTGGATGTTCGTATCATTATCATTACAGTTATTGTCAGAGCCGCAGATCTCAGTGTGGACGGCCCTTTACTCTTTGTAAGTGGCAGTGACTGTTAAATATGTGGGCAGAGCTAATGTTGTCCGAGGTTTTCACAGCAGTACTAATCAAATAACTGCTCGCTTGAAATTACAAGATAAACACTATCCATTTGTTTGCTTGCATATGGCTTAATGAGTCGAATACAATGCCGTACTGTTGGAATATTATGATCCATGTCTCCTGTGAGCAAGTCCATAAAATTAGAATGTTTCATTTCAGTCAGATGTGATCACGTTGGTAGGCAAGGTGTTAGCTGGAGACTCACTCGACACAGTCTGGCTGAGTAATGTGTGTGTGTGTGTGTGTGTATGTGTGTGTGTTTGTATAAACACTAGGTAATTTGTGTATGTGTAATTTGACCTTAGCTATCAAGCTTGATTTGTGTTATGCTGGACCATCAAGGAGCAGTAGGAAAGTCCACTGGTGCTAAATCAATTGAGAAAACCGGGCCAGAAGTGTTTCTTCTCCTTCACTGGGAAGTTAAAAATGCGGTGCCCTGTGTTTTTATGAGTCCAACTGAATTTGCCGGTGGTCCCTACAGCAAACCACTTTAAACTGAAGGAACTTGTTCTTTTTCTACTTGTGAGAGCAGAAAAAAAAAAAGAACACAAGTTCGAAGTGTTTCTGGACCTCTTCCATCACTGAACACTCTGGCTCCTGACAGACGCTCCCATATGTATAATGGTCGCCACGTTTTCAAGCAGCCTCTGCCGTGGGCAATTCCACGATAACATCTCAGAATTGTTCATCACAACAGTAGTGACTTGCTGGATGAGCACACCAATTGAGGTTCCTCTGAAAAGTCATCTTCGTGATAACAAGCTGATTGTTGGAAGATTGCCAGGAACACACTTTTAGCGATCCCCGACCTCCGAAACCTGTCTGGAGATTTTGTGCCGTGTGTCTGATTTTATAGTGGTCTCTAAACGTCCTGATGCAATTTTTGTGCGTTCTGAAAAAAAAACAAAAAACATACTTAGTCACACCTGATGACATAAAAATGAGAAATATTTTCAAAGATTTCATTCTTGTGTGTAAGTCGGATGAGGCTCCGTGTCAAGTAAATCCTGTGTCATTAATCACTACAAGTTGTTAGTGATGCTTTACAGATTTATCTTAATTTTTTCAGGAGTCCTTTCTAAGTTTGAGAACTATCAATTCCTGCTCCCACACCTTAAGTTATTCAGCACAATAATAATTGAAAAAAGAGACTGATTTACATTTAAATCGAAAATCACTATCTCTCTAATAATGATGCGCTCTAATCCACCTTCAACTATCATCCGAGGAGGTTAAATTGTGAAATATTACATGCAGCAGTCAGAGGATCCCATTCTTTGAGTGTCTCCTGGGACCTAAACCCTGTTCTTGGTAGTTCCCTTTCCTCTTTGAAGATAGGGGAGGAGGAGGAATAGAATTGGGAGGTGTGGCAGGGAGTTCACACAATCTCTTTTAGGTTCGTCTTCACGTTGCAAGACACAGTGAATTTAATACCTTCTTTTTATCTGTTATGTGTGCTGCAGTGAAAGGGAGGAGTTGCAGATCTCAAGTCTTTATACTCAGGTAGGTTGTTTTCACTGCAGTGTTTTTAGGTGCCTGGTTGGTGTGATTCCATTTGAATGGATGCAGGTGCTAATTATAAGGAAGCCTTGGAGTAGGGAATGATAAACATACTTAAGTAATCTTGACTCCTGTTAAACGTTGAATGTAAATATAACAACAAAAGGATTAGCAAGTCTTATGTGTTAAGCAAGGGACATTGGTCCACATTTAAATGGAGATGTTTAGAGAAGGAACCTTTAACCAACTGATTGTGAAATCAAGCTTTTGGCGATTCAGATGTAATAAAGAGCAGTCCATGCAAATGAGCAATAGAAACACTCATATTGAATTTGCTGCTACAGTCTGTCAGGTCAACAACCAGTTGTCAATGTTAGATGATGTTAGCCAGCTTATCTGTATGGTTCAACTGAAATTAGTCTATTGAAGAAATAATTAAAACTAAGACAATCCAGGGAATCTTAAGAGATGTAGGGAAACCCATGACACCATCATCCATAAATTACTACAATAGGCCACAATTAGACTGGGACATCCATTTGAGATTTCTTGGCTCAGTGGTCATTGTGCACTTGTGGACCATCCAAGCAGCACAAAAGAGCTGTTACACTACAGTGGCTTGCAAAAGTATTGACCCCCCTTGAACTTTTCCACATTTTGTCACGTTTTAACCACAAATGTAAATGTATTTTATTGGGATTTTATGTGATAGACCAACACAAAGTGGTGCATAATTGTGAAGTGGAAGGAAAATGATACGTGGTTTTATTTTTTTTTTACAAATAAAAAAAAAAGAAAAATGTGGTGTGCGAAAGCATTCAGCCCCCTTTACTCTGATACCCTTAAATAAAACCAGTGCCCCCTTTACTCTGATACCCATAAATAAAATCCAGTGCAACCAGTTGCCTTCAGAAGTCACCTAATTAGTAAATGGAGTCCCTTTGTTTGTAATCGAATCTCAGTGTAAATACAGATGTTTTGTTAAATCCTCAGAGGTTTGCTAGAGAACATTAGTGAACAAACAGCATCATGAAGCCCAAGGAACACACCAGACAGGTCAGGGATAAAGTTGTGGAGAAGTTTAAAGCATGGTTAGGATATGAAAAAATATTCCAAACTTTGAACATCTCATGAAGCACTGTTTAATCCATCACCCGAAAATGGAAAGAGTATGGCACAATTGCAAACCTACCAAGACATGGCCGTCCGCCTAAACTGACAGGCCGGGCAAAGAGAGCATTGATCAGAGAAGCAGCCAAGAGGCCCATGGTAACTCTGGAGGAGCTGCAGAGATCCACAGCTCAGGTGGGAGAATCTGTCCACAGGACAACTTTTAGTCATGCACTCCACAAATCAGGCCTTTATGGAAGAGTGGCAAGAAGAGAGCCATTGTTGAAACAAAGCCATGCAGTTTGCCACAAGCCTTGTTGGGGCACAACAAACATGTGGAGTGAGGTGCTCTGGTCAGATGAGACCAAAATTGAAGTTTTTGGCCTAAATGCAAAACACTATGTGTGGCAGAAAACTAACACTGCACATCACCCTGACCACACCATCCCCTCTGTGAAACATAGTGGGGGCAGCATCATGCTGTGGGGATGTTTTTCTTTAGCAGGGACAGGGAAGCTGGTCTGAGTTGATGGGAAGATGGATGGAGCCAAATACAGGACAATCTTGGAAGAAAACCTGTTTGAGTCTGCAAAAGAGTTAAGACTGGGGTGGAGGTTCACCTTCCAGCAGGACAACAAACGTAAACATACAGCCAGAGCTACAATGGAATGGTTTAGATCAAAGCATATTAGAATGGCCCAGTTAAAGTCCAGACCTAAATCCAATTGAGAATCTCTAGCAAGACCTGAAAATTGTTCACAGACACTCTCCATCCAATCAGACTAAGCTTGAGCTATTTTGCAAGGAAGAATGGGCAAATATGTCAGTCTCTATTTGTGCATCGCTGGTAGAGACTTACCCCAAATGACTTGCAGCTGTCATTGCAGCGAAAGGTGGTTCTACATAGTTCTGACTCGGGGTGAATACTTTTGCACACCAAAATTTTCCTTTTTTTTATTTGTAAAAAAAAAATTAATACCATGTATCATTTTCCTTCCACTTCACAATTATGCATCACGTTGTGTTGGTCTATCACATAATATCCCAATAAAATACATTTACATTTGTGGTTAAAACATAACAAAATGTGGAAAAGTTCAAGGGAGGTGAATACTTTGCAAGCCACTGTACATATAGTCATACATTTCAGGTCATGACACTATCTAAGAGATCAAAAGCACACTTTTTCTTCAACCTGAATGATAACATTGGTAAAAATATAATAGTAGTGGTCTGTGTTAACTAACCCATTAGTTAGCCAGATTAAAGATGAATGAAAAAGCAGAAGTTGGTCCAGCAAATGAAATGGAAAACAAGAAAAAGAAGAGAGGGAGATGTCACTATTGAGAAGTGTACCATCATTTTACCCGGTTTTTATTTAAACTTTGTTAACGTTCTGTAATTGCCAAAGATGCTATTGGTCAAATACATTAAAACCTGAAATTTTGGGTTGAATGCTCAATAATGAATGTATTATGTAAAGAATTTGAGACATTACCCATTATCTACTCCGTGAGGGATATACTGTATACAGGCATTTCAACAAATATATCTATGTGTGTGTGTGTGTGTGTGTGTGTGTGTGTGTGTGTGTGTGTGTGTGTGTGTGTGTGTGTGTATTGTGGTAGTGTGCAACAGTCGAAATGTGGTCGGCATTCAATATTGGGTCTGCAATGTTCTTGAATCATCAGATATCGAAAATGGTGTGTGACTGCAAATTTTATGTATATATACCTAATTAACCGTACAGCCTACCAGGGTACTAGGGTCAATGCCAAAAAACAAAAAACAAAAAAAAAACAACACAACCATTAAAAACATGGGCCTCAGCTGCTTGCCTTGCCTCCGTCAGCATTGGCTCAAATCGATGCAAAGTTCAATAGCCTTGATTCAAGATCTGTTCTGTTGCTTCCAACATCCCCTCTGACTGTATATCATTGACTATCTTACAGTATAATTAATGCATTTTGTATTCAAACCTTGCACATGGCTTTCTAAATCTGCATAATATTGTCGACGGCGCACTGACAAGTCGTGTTAAGCATGATCAGTGAGCTGTGATTCAAATTATTGTTGCCACTAAGAGTTAGGTATGATCTCTCAAGTAAAGACACAGCTGGTGCTGCGAAGGAGAGTAGGAGGAAGACAATAGGGTAGAGAAACCCTCTTGACCTGCCAAGAGAAAAAGCCAGTTGGTCCAAACTTTGATTACCCATCATATCACATGAGGTGTTGCAACTTCTCTTCGCCCACTCATGCACCAAGAGGATTACCAGATCCAAATAGAAACAGCCTTGAACAAGCAAACACAATTGTTCAAGTCATATGGAATCGTCTTATTATTCTTACCCTTGACTTCATGGGCTTTATTAGGCATACACTTTCAAGCTGCTTTCGTAAAAAAAGGAAGAGATCAGCTACACGCACACAATTGCAGCTGACAGTCTAGCTGTATATTCCACTGATACCACATTACACCGGGCAAGACAAAAACACATTTGTAAGGGATAAAACATATCATACTTAATGTGTTTTTGCATGGCCTGTGGAGATTTTATTGAATATTCCAAATCCAATGACAGTCAACAGACATTGCGAGGGGTATACAATGCAGTTTGCTTTTACAACAGCAATATGTTTTTGGCTCTCTCCCACCATACTGG